>JAJJMC010026829.1:343417-363858 GCA_023531435.1 Papaver californicum
CCCCCCCCCCCCCCCCCCCCCCTCCCCCCCCCCCCCCCCCCCACCCCACCCGCGGGCGGGGGTGATTGGAGTGATGTTGGAAAAAATTATGGGAAAGTCCTGCCAGAGGTCTTTCCGGGCGTCCGGATGTGACATGCAATAGATTCCAGTACAGAAACATGGTTGTGCCGGTGGAGGTGGGATAACCGATGCGTAAATATAATTTTGGGAATGTAGCAGAATCTGAACGTTGATATCATTGGTCCACATGAGACATAATCCACCTCTTCGACCGATTTTGGAAACAACGTAAAAAATTTGGTTGGTTAATTAATGATCCATGCTTTTCATTTGGTTCTTATTGGCCAAGGTTTCAGATAAAAAAATATATAAGGTTTATGGGCCAAGGTTTCAGATAAAAAAATATATAAGGTTTATGGAAGGTGATAAGCCCCTTTAGATGTTGGGTTGTGGCGGGTTGGTTGATTCCCTGGTAATTCCAGGCTAAAATGTTCATCAAAGGAATTGGATTTATAAAGGTGAGGTTGATTAAAAGAATGGTGATGTTGAAATGGGCCGATAAGGTAGGTGGGGAAATTAGGTTTGCCTTGGTGTTGGCTCGTTTATCAAAAGCAATGGGCTTCGGATCCTAAGGGGAATGAATGCTTGTATAGATAATCAGCTGATGAAGACAAATGAGGCCGAGTTTTGAAAAAAGAATGACCGGAAATGCTAGCAGAAAAAGGTTAGTAAGGATAAAAAATAGTTAAGAGAAAAGAATCCTAATGGAAGCAATTGAATTGCACGAAAAATAAAATACAAGTGATGAACTAAACTATTAGCTGCTTAGGAAGAATCTATTACAGTACATTATATGAAGGGTAGATTTGATATTAATTATTAAAATAGATTCCTTCCGGAAAATAGGGGTATAATTATAGTTGATAGGTTATTTGTGGAGGCCTAGGATTACTTATTCAATTTCCACAAACCAATTTAATTTTATGTGACAAGAGTGTAAATATAAAAATAAAGAAGTGTAAATTGTGTAATAGCTGTGGTCTGTCGTATAATATTTCTATTCATTCTATGACTCCGATTGGATGCTTCAGAAAACAACATCAATTGAGAATTGGGGGGTGTAACAGAATACAAGCCCTAGTAACAACGAAACAACAAAATTGATGGAATTTAAAGAGTCTCATGTGAAATCTACAGCTGTAGGGGAAGAATTTAAAGCTGTCATCTCTATTTAAAGCCAGTCAAAATTGATTTGTGAATAATCTGAAATCCATCAATAAGAATCTACTGTGCCGTCAAGCTTTGTCTTGACAGAAAGGATCAGTCATAAACTTACTACCCTAAGCTTCGTCACACTACTCTCTCAATCTAAAGCCAGTCAAGTATCTATATCTACTCAAAATTCAAATCAGGTAAATTCAAATTGGGGGACCAATATGCGGCTGCTCCGGGCTCTCTCCGACTTACAAGTCTGGGTTTTAGTTTTAGTTTTTGGGTTTTTCTTGATGTTGATTGTCTTTTAATTTTGTGTTTGAATTTTTTGTTAACCAGGACATAAGGTTTTAAGATTGCTTTCAAAATTGTGTTAGATAGTCTTTCATCTCAGTGTAAAAACTTATGAAATTGTTTCTTAGATTTGTTACACTGTAAGATAGGTGTGTGAAGGGGGATATGGATATGCCCTTATTTAAGCTACCTTAAAAATAGATTGCGTTTAAAAATAGAAAGAGAACCTAGATATTTGTCCTCGTCTAGCTATCTAGCCGTGGCAGTTTGCCCATTTTAATCCCTTTACTCAAGGTTTGCGTTTCTGGCCGAGTAACGGTATTTCCTTTAGATTGTTTTGGGTTTGTGGATGAAAGACGTTCGGACAATCAAAAGAGTGCATTAATTTTGTTTATGTAGTAGTTGAATTTTATTTAATTTTTGTTATATGTCGCCATGTTTCTGTTAACCACTCTTTTAGATGAGTGAATAGGTTGCATTACAAATTGTAAATGTGTTACACACTCCTGTTTGGATTTTGGTTGAATATAATATGCATATTTCAAATGTTTTATATTTTCTGTTTTCAGCTGCAGCTACATCAAATATGGAGCCGAAACCACGATCTACATTCGTCAATCGCCAAAGGGCAAAAGAAATCGTGACTGACGCAGTGGATGAAAGACTCAACGCCGTTGCTCTCAAGAAGAATAGGTCGTCAACAACTAAACCAAACCCTGCATTCATCACTGGTACAAGGGGAAAAGAAACCATGACTGATGCAGTTGATGATAGACTAGATGCTGTTACTCTCAAGAGGCAGATGACGTCAACAACAGTACCATGCCCTGCATTATTCACCAGGGGCCCAAGGGGACAAAAAATTGCTACTGACACAGTGGACAAAAGACTCAAACCCGTTCTTCTCAAGAGGCAGAGGTCGACAACAACAGTACCATGCTCTGCATTCGTCAGTGGCCTAAGGGAAAAAGAAATTGTGACTGATGCAATGGATGAAAGAATCAACGCTGTTGCTCTCGAGAAGCTGAGGTCGTCAACAACACAACCATGCTCTGCATTTATCAATGGTGGAAGGGCACAAGAAATTGTGAGTGATACAGTGGATGAAAGACTTGGCGCAGCTGCTCTCAAAAATCAGAGGTCATCAACAACAAATCCAGGCTCTGCATTTGTCAATGGAGGAAGGGCAAAAGAAATTGTGACTGATGCGGAGGATGAAAGAATCAATGATGCTGTTGATATTCTCGTTGGTTGGAGTGATATACAAGATGAAGATGCTGACATGCTTGATGCGGATGAAAATGGTGACATGGAACTGGAGGATGACCAACCGTTAGGCACCAACCACAGACAAGAAACTGACACTCATAACGAATCTAACAATGAAGACTACACCAGTAGTAGCTCCGGAATCACTGGTAGACCACTAGCACTAGGTGAGTATTTGCATTCTGTAACTCAATAGGTAATTGTTTATTTTGTATGTTGTTATGTAAATATACTGTAATGTTTAACACTACATTTGCAGGTAGCCGTCACCTGATTACATTCGACAAATATGGGCGTTATTGTGATGTCGGGTCAGAACAATTTGCAACAGCTATAGGGAAGATAGTACGATCACGATGTCCTCCTGCAATTGATGATTGGAGAAATGTTCCAGTGAGAATGAAAGAAGATATGTGGAAAATTATTGTTGTGAGTGAATTCAATTTATTTGAGTTATCTTAAAATCATTATGATCAGTACATTATATGAAGATTGTGTTTGCAGGCTCAGTATGTCGTACCTCAAGTTTGTAAACCTAATATTTTGTCAAGGGCTAGAATTCATGGAAAAATTGGAAGAGTCATCTTCGAGCAGAGATGGATAAACATGAAACCGTTGCTGAGAAGAAAAGAAATATGCCAGAACGTTTAATTACAAATAGAGAGGATTGGGAATGTTTTGTTGATTTCTGCAACACTGAAGAGGATAGGAAACGTCGCACAAGTGGTAAAAAAGCTAGAGAAGCTCTTCAATTCCTTCCATCGTGTGGCAGGAGAGGAATTTTTCGGAAAATATACGACATGGTAAAACCATGTATATCATTTCTATACAGATTTTTGTTAACTCTTACCTTTCACTGAAAAATGCCATTTTTTGTAATCTAATGTAGGAAAAAGAGAGTCCAACTGGTGAAGTTGACAGAGCTGTGGTATTTCTTGAAACCCATGTAACCAAGACTTCAAATAATCCCGAATCCTCCTCCATCTCAGATGTTAAAATTGTAAGATTAGCCATTTGCTTTGTCATACTATTGGAATATTCATTCTTAGTTTATGTAGTTATATATCTGAATTACATTGTCCTTGCAGAGAAAAATTAAAGAGCTTGTAGATGCTAATCCTAATGGTCAAAAAGATATCGACAACGATGCTGTCGCATTGGTTAGTCATTAGTGAGACAAAAACTTTAGCATAATTTTTTGCAAATCTTACTCTCATTTACTGGTGACCCTTATTTTAAGTGACTTTTTCCTTCTTAGATATGTGGACGTGATAGACACGGTCATGTAAGAGGCATGGGAGGAGGTCTGTCGAGGACTACGATGCATGCTTCAGCGCCAGTTATAGAAACTCTTCGCAAAGTACAGCAAGAAAACAAGAGTATGCAGTCTGAAATCCATTTACTCAAAACACAGCATGGGACACACGTGCAAAATGGTATATCTACATCATCAAATCAATCTGCACCTCAGGTAAATTTTTTACGTGAAATCTTTAAATCGAATTTACATTGCTAATTTAATTCTGCACCAGAAACAACTCTTCCTATCCTAAGTTGCCCTAATACCCTATACCATTTAGTAGATCATTCTAATATCTCAACTGTTTCGAACGTATACTTTTAGTTGTTAATATGCTTTGGTTAGATTTAAATGTTGCGCTGCTTTTTATATGTAAAAATTGTAGTAATGAACAGTTCATAATTGACCTAGAATGTAAGTAGTTTGCATATTTAAAAATTTCAAGATTGCTGTTGTAGAATTGTTTGCTGGAGTTATTGGTGAACTTCGTATACCTGTAATGGAAACAGTTCAAAACTCCTATTTCATAGGCACCAAAACTCGTGATCTATTTCAACTGCTGATCCAGCGATGAGTCTTACTGAATGTACGCTGTTGGTTTTTATGGATGTAGGGACCTGATGAGTCGAACGTGCCTGCTAGTTCGTGTTTCGTAAGAAACTTCAAAGGAAGAACCATTGCTTTAGGCCATTTCAACACTGCTGATCCAGCGATGGAACATGTCTACAGTGTAATTGTCGAAGAAATATTTGATAGAGATGCTGAATTATTTGATAAAGACGGGAAGCTTGGAGATATTATGACCGGTGGGGTGATTAATTGGCCAAAAGCATGTATTAAGCCTGCTAGTTTATGTTTCGTTAAAAATTTCAAAGGAAGAACCATTGCTTTAGGTAGTTACAACTCTTTTGATCCACCAATTGAACATGTCTATAGTGTAAAAGTCGAAGAAATATTTGACAGAGAATCAGAATTATTTGACAAAGACGGAAAGCTTGGAGATATTATGATCGGTGGCGTGATTAATTGGCCAAAAGCATGTATCGAGTCGTATTGACAACATGTTACAAAACAAAGGAAAATAGATCGAAAACTTAAAAAGGAGATATGTAGTGTATAGGTTATATAAATGTGCTTGTGCACGAGTTAGTGCAGTGAGTTCACAAACTTTACTTATCATAAGCAGGTAAAGAAGGCACTTTTTTGTTGTATATTTATCGAGCACCTCTAACTCTCTAACTTTGTTCCAATACTGTTTGCTGCTTTTTGATGACCCGTTTTCTTGATATTATGATCACATTTTCCATGCATAAGGAGGAATTTAATAATTGTCAGGCATAGTTTATCATCATTTACGACAAATACAAATAAAATTATTTACAAAGATAAACAGAAATTAGGAGACAAATTTGACATCGTGTTTGATGGTCTATAACTTTGTTTTTCGATTTTGAATCCAATGGCATATCAAATACCAATCTGCAATGGAACATACGCAGGGACGGACTTAAGGGAGAGTTAACCTGGTCTTAAGCCCTTCGAATCCACTACCTAAATTTTTAGTTTGGAATTTTTTTTGGGGACTAATCTAGTGTATTATCCTAGGTCATGTTTGGCTTTTAAGCCTACCTGGGTCCGTCCGTGAACATACGCTAAATTTGTGGAAGAATAAAGTCTTATCGACAGTCTATCGACAAACGAGGATGGTAGGTAAGTATAGTGAACATATGCTAACTTTGTCCAAGATTAAGTTCGTATTCACAAACTTTAACAAAAGAATTCAATTATGATATACAAAATTAAACTGCTAACTAGATCAAAAGTTATCACACGAGACTCTGAGATCATAAAAGTCCTTTAAAGAGTCTGCAACTAGTCAAAGTGTGTGTAACAATCAAAAGTGGGGTCCTTTAAAGAGTCTGCCACTACCCAGGAGATCGAGCAACCAAGGAGCTGAAGTGCTGAACTAGGTTTGAGCTAGGCCAAAGAAATGCACAAAGCAGATGTGGATTTTGAAGCTGAAGATTCTAACATCCTCATGATTTTCTCTAAACTTTCACAGGAACATTAGTCAAGCTCCTAGTTAGCAATTCGGCGACCGGTAATAATTCGGGTCGGCAAAAGTATACACATTATCTGGCTAGGAAAATGAAAATTCGACCAACTATACGGTCAATTATGCATAATGCGGTAAAAATGTAAAAATATGTTATTTCGTGTATAATTCTTTTTAGTTATATGAGTTCAGAACTAATAATGCGGTACATATTAAACGAAGATAAAAGACCTTTTAGTATTACTTTTAGGATTTTTAATGGAATATATACATAATATGTACTCCACAACCAACAATGAATAGTTGGTTTAGTGGTCAAGACTATTTCTAGTAACCAAGTGGTAGGGAGTACGATTCCTACCTTGTATATTTTTTGTCAAAATAGTTCTAAAAAAGGAGAATGAGTTAATAGTGGGTTTAGAAGTCCATGGATAGATGGACCGTTTAATTAAGTATGTGAATGGGCCAAGCTGTAAACAAAATCATTAAAAATTAAGGTAATGAATAATTCGTCGTGCCGAATAGTTTACGAATTAAACGGGAAATGCACATTATACACGAATCTGATTCGGGAGTGTAAAAGTGTATATAGAGGAGAATGGGTTAATAGTGGGTTTAGAAGTCCATGGATAGATGGGCCGTTTAGTTAAGCATGAAGAAGAAGAACTCTTATTCATTAGAGATAAGTTACATATTACATAGGTTTAAGCCTCTATATATAGGCTATGAGGTAAACCTTGTTACATCTATATGAGTCGCACACATATGGGCCGAAGGCCCTACAGCACTCCCCCTTGTGCGGTCCAATGTTAGTGCTTTATATGTAGTGTTTCACATATACTTCTTCAGATGTAGTTCTTCAAATGTAGTTTTCTCCTCGATGATCATCATGTCAAAGTCAGCTTCCTCATTAAAACCTCGTAAGGAAAATCCATGGGGACAAAACCTGAACTAAGGAAAAAGAGTATAATATTAAGAAAACTTTGAATAGTGTTGAACTCGCATATGTTGCCTTGTTAAAACCTTGACAAGGTAAAAACCCATTGGGATAAAACCTTGATGAAGAGTAAAGAGTACAACGCAATAGTCCATAAGTATGCCTTTGCCGAACACCCATATGTAGTATCCTTTCTACGTCTCTTGGGTGATTGGTGGAAAACCAATATTGATGTGTAATAGAAATATCACTTCTACTAGTTGACTTGTGCTGAAAAATATTGCGATACTCCCTGCTTTTTTGTGTTGATACTGAAAGTGGTTTTGCTTGACAAACGATCGTGTTTTATTTCTTCGATTCCGATATTGTTCAACAATATCAATGCGATTTTTGGGTCTTCAACATATACTTGATGTAGTTGTTGTTGTCTCACTAAAAACCTTGTCGAGTAACAAATACCCTGCGGGAAAAAATAATCTTGATCGAAGGGAAAAAGAGTACAAAACAACTTCATATTTCGAAGTAAAATATGTCGACATCATATCCTTGGATCCTCCCCCCTGATGTCGGCATCTCCCCTTGATTCCATTCAGAGGAGTTTCCAGACAGTTCCTTTAGTCATATTCTTTCTAAAAGTGAATATAGGTTATGACTTAGTAAATAAGTCAGTCATGTATCCCCCTGATTACATTCGTGGGAGAAAAGATTATTGTACCTTCACAATTAACAACTTTTAGATTGCATTTCCTTTAGCAGTTCTCTTTATGTCTTTGCATGGATAAAGCAAAATCATGTCAATGGTTCCTTTTAAGTATATGGTTCTATTCATTATTCCATTCCAAAGAAGCTGCGTCGGCGCTAAGTTATATCTAGCTAACAAGTTCACTGAGGATGAAATATTTGGTCGAGTATATTATGATAAGTACAACAATACGTTTGTTGCACTTAGATAGGGAAATTTTATCTCCCAACACATTCTCGTCATCTTCTTTTAGACGAAATGGTCATTTACTTACATTTGAACCTCAATTATTCATGGGAGTGCTAGCAGGATGCATGTCCTTGTTAAATTTCTTGATAACTTTGGAATATGCAAAATGGTGGTATAATACATCACAAGCTCGGTGTTCGATCGGTTTTTCCCAAATTTTTTATCTGAAATTCGGATTTCAAGCGGCTTGTAAAATCTCTTATTTCATCAAGAATACATATAATGTCCATATCATTGACATCGATAACTCCAATTCCAAATCGTGAACTTTTCTTTGTGAGCACGCATGGAGAAATAGCTTACTTGTATATCCCTTCCCAACCAAATAGTCACTCAGAAGGGTATACCAAATCCGCCAGATTATTAAAATCCACAAGTGAACATTCCAATCTATTGCAAACGTACTCCGTGGTTTAGAGTCATTTGATTTGGGCGACAAAAGGTTATCAGACACTTTTGTAAGTATCTTTATCTCTTAGTACGTACAGAGATATGTAATGACCACATATAAATGTTGGATTTCAAGTTCTTTTGAAACTACCAAGCTAACTAATTAACAAAACGTTGTAAAGTTCATTACAAGAAAGTAAACAATTCCAGGATTTGTGAAAAACCTCGCGCCACAAGGCGAGTCTTTATACTTTAAGACTTCATTCTTCTCAGTACGCTTTCTGACAAATAATCATGTATGTCTCATAGGCCTTACACTTGGTTGGTTAGTACTACCACACCAAATACCGTTATATTTGTCAAAGAACCAAGTTCTACCTGGATTGTATAGGCCAAATATGTTCTGGTTGATATTACGCAACAAGGAGCATGGTTCGATCTCAGCGTGCTCTATTTATTTGAACAACTGTATATGAACATAATCATCAATATGCTCGCATGAACTTTCTATTGACTCATGCGTATTCTCATAATCCATTGGGATTTCATTGTTCTCTGGAATCATTAAACTTCGGAGTGTCCTCCAATTTTATTCATGGACATAATCAGAGACAATCTAATGAGATGATTACACTGATGATATGAATTAGGTTATGCCTAATTACTCACCTACTTCCTTTCTATGTGATATTGATCGAACCTGGTGGTCTCTCCATATTTCTTTATGGAGCGACAGCTTCAACTACACTTCCACCAAGTGTAGTTGAAACACCTTAGTCTGTGATGTACCTCTTACTGGGGATTTCTAACCTCGCAGGCACATTTGCAGCTAGTATGTGTGATCTTGTCACTTTAAAAATATCAGTGCTCTTTCTGAAAATCGATTATTCTTTTCACTTCAAATTTACATTTTTGGAGTACATGAATCAATATAAGATAGAATGGGAACACACCACGGCAATTCCTGTAGTTCCCTTAGAAAATCATTTTTCTTATCTCCCCTGAGCGACAGGAAGACTGTCTCATCAAAGTGACGATCCACAAATCTAGCGGTTAAGAGATCGCCTTCCAAAGGTTTCAAAATGAGAATAATTATTGGAAATCCATATCCAATATTACTACTTAATCGTTTTAATAACCCATTATAGTACGATGTGGGGTCGTAATTGCACATATATAACACAACCAAAAATGCGTAAGAATAAAAATATCAGCCTTATATCTAGTTACCAACTGGTACGCATAAATGGTTGACTAATTGTGGGTTCTAAAACGAATGAGTGAGGAAGCCTATAATATTGCATATCCCACAAGAAGTTATTAAAAGGTTGGTACGCATAAACTATGCCTTAGACTCCATCTATAACCTTTTATGGTAGCCTCTGTAAGACCATATGGTATAGGATGCTCTACACTGATCCCATTAAATATACAATAATCATCAAGTTCTTTTTATGTAAACTCTGTAGCATCAACAAGGGTGGTGAACCTTTAAATTATATAATATGTGCTAGGATTGTTTCAAAAACGCATCACTTCTTGTGAAAAATAACTAATTCAACACTTCGAAACATCCACCAGAGCCATAAATAACTTGAATAGTCCGCATTCTGCATGGATATGTTCACAAATATCACCTTGTTTCTTTTGAAAGAACAGGTTGTTTACCATATGCATCTTAGGATGGTATCAATCCTATTTACTAAAGAAAATTTTTGTAATGAATGACATGTTTTATTACTTTAAAAGCATAGTAGGAGGGGAGATGGTATTTCTAGTACTTTGGAAAGCTTTGATTGTGAGAGATGTCGTCACTTTGAATTCTTTCAATCTTTGTAATTCTCATTTTATTGTTCACTCAAATAAAGTGATGTCTATTTGAGTTCTTTCAAAACAGAACATCATGTCACAACCAAAGTGTCTTTATGATTATGTAAAAACCTGAATGAGTCAATCCCCAACATTATATTGTCGGTGGCGATCGATATGGATTCAATTTTCCAAGTAACTTACAGTTCACTAGACTAATTGACTCATTATTTTCTATGAAATATTATTCCTTTCACATTCATTATAAGTAATATATAGATGCATTTCTATTATCACAGTGAGTTTCCGTATGATAACCGTTTGAACGGATTTCGTATGAACTTAACAAAGTCTGATTAGGTCTTGGTTTTTACAGAGCTCATGTAATTTTAATATTTATACCAATTAGGAAACAAAGATTGAGCATTGCTTCGCTCGACTATTACTTGTGATGATCCAATAATAGCATGGCATTATATAAGGAAACAGTTTAACAAGTAGTTGTATATTTTCTTAAGAGATTCATGTATTAAGTGGTGTGGCCTTACGTAACAAATTTTTTTTATCTCATTTACTTTAGAGCGTTACAGTTCATGAAGACGATATACTTTTCATCATAATCCACGAACGATCCTTATAACTCAGGTGTTTTAGATTATATCTCAAGTGCTCTAGAGTATTCAGTCTAATGGAGATGATATACTTTTCGTTCCATAAGAGGAGACAACAGATATAATTCTTACAAAAAAAATGTATTTTAGCTACGAAATATCGGTTAAATTATCATGTAACCAATAGTCTAGGATCAAATTATACAAAACCTAGAATCAAACTATACAAAATTTGATTGAATATAGATAGTAAAACAATCAATTTGGGTAAGTGTATTAACTGGGAAAAATTCTTGTTGCCATTAAAGTGTAACGTCTAGGGTATGACCTTCTCCAAGGATATATTGAGTTTTTTTTCTCTCTTTAAACTCCCTATATATCTTGTAGTTGACTGCTACTATATAATACTCGCATTACAATTCTTGTACCATTCTCAGTAAATGCTTATACCAAGGTTTCCAACTCTCTTTGATGTGAGTCAGAATTACATCTTTGCCCATATACTAAACAAAAAATTATATATTATTCTACCATAATTTATGTGTTTCCTTTCACATGTTCCAATATACCAACGTGGGTATGATTCAACACGTCTAACCCTTTGTTCTTCGGGGTTCTTTCCATATTTAACCTTGCCAAAGTTTACTTAAGTTGAGAAATTTTGTTATCCCAACATTTGAAAATTTTCACATGCTTCTCAACCACTTACTTCAAGTTGAATAGCTTACTTCAACCTATACTGGTTCTTTAGTATAATAGATGAAGTATAAAAAATAGAAATAGAAAAAAAATTCTGACTTATGTCACCTTTTATGAATTTCTTTCCATAAAAGTTAAGACGTGCTAATTCGTAAGATATCTTTGTTGAAGTTATTGACTCATTATAGTCTAACAAGTGGATTACATCCCACTGAACATTCAATTTTTGGAGAAAAATGAATGTTTCGTCAAACTTCCTTCAGAGCATTTCATCTTCTGGAGTCACTATGTCGCCTTAAAAACTTATAGGTTATGCTTTTAACTTTTAAACAATTCATCATTATTGGTTGAAGGTTTTTATGATGGAAATATGTTCCTTGTGGACATAAATAACTTCCTTATCAAATACTCATTAATAGTGCTCAAGTACTTTGAGTCTAAAAGGTCAAATTCAAGTCGAGTTGGTTTAGTCAAAGGTCGGTCAACTATTTAGTCAAGGCTTGGTCCATTGGGTTGACAAGGTCATGGTTAAAAAATTTAATCATATATGGTCCATTATATATGAAGTATTCAGACCCATTAATAATAACCTTGAAACTATTAGCATATAGGCCCAAAGTATTTTAAAAACCCTAAAATTAGAAATTTCATCATCTGACTTTAGTGATCGGTAAAACTCTTCCCAGTGTCCGATTATGTTGAAATTTTTATATAAAATGCATAAATATATTACGCCAAATATACTAAAATGTTAATAGAATCCAACGTCTAGATAAAAATGTATTCATAATGCTGCATGACTGCCTCAGATTACGTTTCTGTAGACACAGATGTAAGAATCGCACAATTTCGAATAATTTCTATGATTGGATCTCTAGAAAATTTCACAGACGATACATGATATTAATGTATAAGATATAATAAAATTTCAAGCTAATCCAACGGCTAGAAACAAAATTATTTATGACGCTATAAGACTATTTCAAATTACGTTTCTGAGGAAAACTCTGGAAAGATTTTATACTTTTGAGTACTTCCCATGGTTGGATCTTTATTAAAATTTCAAAAATTCTACATAACCTTGGTTTATAACAAATACTATATTTTCAGAATAATCCAACAGTTGAAAATCCAAATAATAATTTATTAATACGTTGTTCGGAATTAGTTTTTTTCTGAATGAAAATTAATATCATTCACAGAGGTTTTATGGATGACATCATATTCTGATTTATGTGAAATTTTAATCAAGTGTTTATAACGTAATTGTTTATAACATACTCAAATTTTATAAAAATCTAACGGTTAAGTCTCTATTTTTAATAATCATACATCCGTGGACTAGGTAATACGAAATCCTTTTGTTAAAGGGGAATATCTGGTAACGCGTCCATAAGAAAAAAACAATAAGATCAGATTCACGCTAATTTTCAAGAAGTAATCCATCACCTTTCTTGAACGATAAAAAAAAATTGCACGGTTGCTAGAGTCGTGCTGATAACGTGTTGTAGTATAACTGGAATATGAAAGAACAGAAGAAGAACTCTTATCCATTAGAGATAAGTTACATATTACATAGGTTTAAGCATCTATATATATAGGCTATGAGGTAAACCCTGGTTACATCTATATGGACCACACACATATGGGCCCAAGGCCCTACAACAGGTACCGAATAATTCGTCGCGCTGAATAGTTCGCGAATTAAACGGGAAATGCACATAATACGTGAATCTGATCCGGGAGTGTAAAAGTGCGTAAGGAGTGCGCGTATTAAATGTCTCCTATTCGGCGAATTGCTAACTACGGTCAAGCTATTCTAGATAACATCGATAAAATTACTTTTGTGTTAGGGAATCTAAAATTAATAAAGAAACATTAAATATAAGTCCTGAGATAAAAGTGGGTTTAAAAGTCCATGGAAAGATGGGCCGTTTAGTTAAATATGTGACCAAGCTGCAAACAAAACCATTAAGAATTAAGTTACCAAATAATTCATCGCGTTGATTAGTTCGTGAATTAAACGGGAAATGCACATAATACGTGAATCCGATCCGGGAATATAAAAGTGTGTATAGAGTGTGCGTATTAAACGTTTTATATTCGGCGAATTGCTAACTAGGTCAAGCTATTCTAGATAACATCAATGCAATTTCTTTTGTGTTGGTGAATTTAAAACTAATACAGAGGCATTAAATATAAATCAGGTTGTCCAACTTGTTTCAATTTGTAATAGCTCTAATAATTTAAAGGTGTTTAGTTTGAGTGATCTAAATTTACATGCAGGGACCGAGTCAGGACTGATATGTTGTGGGTCAAATAAATTTTATTTCGAAATTCACAAAAAAAAAAAATCAATGCAGATTCACACTGCATCTTAAAGTAATATGGAAGATCTTTTATGGTATAAAAACTTACTCTTTTGACCCTATTAACATTAAAATTTTCGATTTTGTCATAACAATTTGCGTCCACAAGTCATCGAATTTATATAAAACCTAGACTTATTTTCACTAAGACTCTAAAGCTTGTGGGACCAATAAACCCCACAAGCACCCACTCCCTCCGTCCTTGTTTACATTATATGGTTACTAATGAGATACTCTGGGGAGGTATTAAAATTCATATAAGACGAAGTATTTTTAACTTGTTTTATATAAATTTTGATACGCTCCCAGTAAAATGGTACCTTCTATTAGCAGTTTTGTAAATTTAACCACTCTTTTTAGTAGCTTGATGATACTTTTGTAAGTCAGAGCATTTATGGCAATGTTGTTTTGGAACAGTAAGGTGTTTTATTTTAACTTACTTTTTTATACTCCATCTATTTCTACAAAAATGATAGTAAAAATTTTCAAGAAATAAAAGGAAGTATTTTTTTAATCCAAATTTCATTTCGTTCTCACGGTCCTTGAAATCTGATAGACAGTCACTACTGGAAGTTGGAACTACTTGTTTCCGTTATTTTGATTGGTGGAGAAGTATAAAGAAAGATAGACTTTCTTCTGTGCATTCTATAGTACGGCGATAAATGGTCCCAAGTGACCTTTAATAATTTTTGCATACCATTCTATGTTATGATGATAAAGATCACAAAAAAGAGTGAGATGTCGGCTGCTGGAACTAAAAGATCGGCGGAGTTAGTTGATCTGATATAAAGACTAAACATGGATAAAACACCAACATTGTTTAATTTTTATATTTTTACTTAACTGATTTGTTTGGATCACGCTCTTTTGACGAATCGCATCTGAATCTTATTTATTGTATATGTGACTCAATGATTATTAAATAGCATCTTGTTTATTGTATATGTGACTCAATAATTATTAAATAGCATGAATATAAAAAACTTTTAAAGTAAAGATATGTTCCCTATAAATTAGATATAAAATTATAACGATTTAAATATCCCAGGATCAGATTTATTATCAGACATCTGGGAAAATTAAAAATAAATAATATGACATCTGATTCGGTGAGAAATTAATGGTCGGCACAAAAAAAAACACAGGGTGTATATATTGGAAAATAGTACTAAATAGAGGATAAAAATTGACAGAGATGTTCTTCTTCCGATTTCAAGGCTCTAAAAGATTTCCATTAGACAATTATTTCGACCCTTTCAATTAACTTGGCGATTACAACGGGTATGTAAAATAATGCCTTCATATTACAATGAAACGTTGTAACAACGTAATTGGATTCAAGGTTTGTACCTCTTCATCCAACCAAGAACACACGAATAGAATGTGTCTGATGATACTTTAGTAGAGAAAAAAAAAGATAGAATTTGATTATTAAAAGGGCCTACAAAAATTAGAAGAGATAAAAATGAATAATAATAATAAAAAAGTATATGAAAAGCGTCGGTCGGTCGTTCTTCCCTCTTTTCTTTTCTTTCTAACTAGTTTTTTTGATTATTATTATTTTTTGTGTCATTCTCTTTTTTTGTTTCCTCATTCTGCCTTTTTCCTTTTGCCTTCCTTCTTTTGGCAAGGTCTTATGATCTTTTTATTTTATACATCCGTATTATTTTGTTGGGGTCATTCGGTGCCATCCCATATATCTAAAAAGACAAATATTCACAGTAGATTTATAGAATTCAGCCAAAGAAAGCTATAAATCAATTTAATGACTTATTTTGATAAATATATGATAATTTCTAGAAATTCAATTTTGGAATAAAGCAGTAGAATATTACAATTTGCTCTATACTAGTAGACAATCTATCTAAGAGCATTGTATTCATTCGAAAACATGGTAAAGGAATTAGAACATCACAATAGCGAGTTCTAAATGTATATTATGTATAGTCAGAGTACCTGCGGGTAAAGCTGTCAAACAAGATTCAAACTTAGGATTTAATATACCGAATACATTGTGATCACTATTAATATAAAGTAAAACCTAAAAACTACTACAAAACATTATCTTTATTTCTCCATTGCTTCAGCTTTATAACGCCGCGATGAATCCATGAGCAATCTTCTTTTGTTCTTATCAATCTCAAAATCCTAAGAAGAAGAAAAGAGAAGGTAGGAGTAGAAGAAGAAACTGAATACCACGAGAAGAAAGAACAAAAGCAGGGTTCATAGTTCAACCACGAGAAGAAAGAACAAAAGCAGGTCCAAATGTAAGAACATATTGCTAACTGATTTTAGTCTACACAAGCCAAAGTTAATTCCTGTGTCAATTTTTATGCCATTATGCCCTTATTAATTTTTTTTAATGCCATTTCTCAGTGGTTTTTGAGAATCGAATTGGATGAAATCTTGGTAAACGATGCTTTCTTAACTGATTTGGAGATTTAATTACAAATATTTTTGAGTGGTATTAAAGATAATATATGAAAATTTGATGATATTGATAATTTTTGTAATAATAGAAAATCAGTTCTAAATTTTACAATTAAAACCCTAAAATACACAAAATGAATGAATAAGGAGGGTTGGCGGGTTAACTTGCGGGTTGGGCGGGCCAACCCGTTTAACCCGCGGGTCCTAAAGCTTAACCCTAACCTAGACCTACTAACCAACAAGCCGGGTTAGGTCCGGGTTAGGGTTGACCGACGGGTTTTAACCCTAATTGCTAGGTCTACCTGCGGGAAGTGTTGTAACAAGCACCATTAGTATTCTGAAGTCTCAATAAAATAAGACACGTTCCCAATTACGATAGACCTGACGAGTATACTTAAGAATACACCATTTTCCCACCTAATCAGAGGCCTCAACTAGGGTAACAAAAGGAAAACTGAATCAAAAGTGCATGAGAGTTGACTAAGAAGTCGGTTACATGCTCCAACTGTAGTGTTAAAATCACCATACCAAAGTAACTTGCAATGTCATACGTTTCTACCCATGATGTTGTTTTTAACCTTTTATGTAATATATTTTTGATAGAGGTTGAGATTTTTATTTCTCTTACAGGGATTTTTTTAAGTTTGCATAGTCCTTTTTAAGTTTGCATAGTCATTTTTCAGTGTAGGTAATGTATACTCATATTATTAGTGCAAATATCATACACTGTTAGTTTATAATATTAAATAGTTATAATTTTTTTACTAATTTGTTTTCACATATCTTTTCGTGTAACTATTTTTTGGTTAAAAAGAATAAATAACTAGATTTATTTTCTACTAGTTGTTTTTGAATCATAAGAAATTATGATTTGCATAGTATTTTTGGTTCTTTCAAACAAAGATTTTTTAAGTTCATATCAGTGTAGGCAATATATAATCATTTCTTCACTACAGATATCTTTATACTGGATACACTAAAATATTGATAGACTACATAAGTACTGTAAATTTAATAAAAAATAGATAAAGTTGAGGAAGAAAAACATAAAGAGCTGAAATTAATCATTTTGGTTTATATTGTCTGCAATATTTTTTAATAATCACTGGATATTCAAGAGAAAACTAGACGAAGTTTGAATAAATTTTAGTATTAATATCCTAAGTAAATAAAGTATGTAATCGTTGTACATTAACAAAACAAACTATGTCTAAAAGATATTGAAAAACATTAACAGAGAAGTAATTGTATGTCAGTAATCAGTTTCACCAGATGACTTCAACTCTCTCCAGGTTCTTCTGTCGTCACTAACTTGCATACTAAACTGACCCTTTTGTTTTCCATCTTCCAAGCTTAACTAAGCTTGTTGCTTGGAGTTATATCGAGAGAATCTCATAATGAAGGATTTGACGAACAGTAGACAGTCTGGTGAGCTCCCTTGATGAGGTGTTGGGTAATCCAACAATACAGTTCTCTTCACTGGGTTCTTTTGTTGTTGCATTAAAAGTTTGTTGATAAAAATCAAGCAATACTCATACATCCTTAATGCATTTTGTTTGTATTCATCTTTTTTAGCTTCCAACGAGTTGTAGTGCACGAACTGCATCCGATGGAAGTTGAATATGAGCATTGTCCAATGTTTCCCAAGTCCATCTCTATGGCACTTTAGATGGTGAGTTTTTGACAAATGATAGAATTGTAAAATTACCCTCTACCTAGCAGAAGAAGCCATAAATATCCGCACATATTTCTGGATTTCTATCAAAATATGAAATATTATATTTCTACTTACATTCCACAGAAGAATTAAGAATACAGTCTCTACAAATAGCTACGATGGAATAGAGACTTGACTTATATTGTTGAGGCCTTTTTGAAGTATGAAGAGAGCAAGTTTTGTTAATAACTACTCATCTTTTTAAAGAATGACGACTTGTGAACTTCCTCCAACTTATAAAAGTCCCTTTCTTGTTGTTGTTTTTTCTTAAGAGGTTGTGTTTCAGTTGACAATTATTTTCCTTTTCTTTTTTCCGGTTTTACTTCTTGTCCTGGTTTTCCTTTATCTTTCAGCTTGTCTGTTTTAGGTACTCTTTCTTTTGCTTTCTTCTCCACATGTTTTTTTTTTGCTGGAACTCTTGGTTTTTTCTTTAAAGCATTACCAGAAAACCTTCTTCCACGGTCATAAATAGGTCCAATTGTCTTTACTTATCGGTTTGTTCGATTCATTACATCGTTGACCATAATTGAGACCACTTTCTTATCGTCATTCTTCTTTTCTGCAACTTTGTTTCAACAATTTCTTTTTTCCTGATAGCAAGTGTTTTTTTGTCATTTATCTGAGATGGTGTCTCAGCTTCTACATGCGCTATCAATTTCTCTTGGACTTTCTTTGGAACGATTTATTCCTGAATCTTCATTTGTCGTAGCTCTTCCACTTCTTGTTTTTTCTTTTTATAAAAAAATAAGCCCATTTAATTAGTATAACATATATGTAATGTTGGATTAATTTTGATAATTCACTCAGTATAGGCAATCTGCACTACATCTTTGTAAAGAGATAATAAGCGCATAATACACATTGGGGATAGTGGATCTGCACTACTAAATTTAAAAAAATTTAAAAAAACAACGTATATAACTGTAGAAATTAACACAATGTAGACAATCTGTACTGCAAAAATAGTAAATTTGGGAAGCTATAAAATCAGACATTTTTATATATATAATGTTTGTGTTTATAATGAAAATCACAAGGTATGTTGAAGTTTTATGTTTTATCATTTATGATATTTTAGGGGTCGAGGGGGAACCGACCCCTCGTTTATGATAATTCCTACTTCTTATATACAATTTGGCAAAATAAGTTAAGATGTATCCAATTTTTTATAAGATTTTCGTTCAAGGAACTCTAGCGTGACAATTGGTGCTCCCTTTTTTGTTATATTCTCATTTATTTCTCTGGAAGCCATCTGCATAACAGACTCTTGTTCTAGTGGCACATGTACTTTGTTTTTATTTTCAGAAAACATGTCAAGAGTTCCATTTTTTAACTAAAGTGGAGATTATATACACTTTAAAACATAGATAATATTTTTTTTTTTTTAATGAAGTGTGGGTTTATCTGCTTTTTTCTTCATCTTCCTTTATATCTCATAAAATAACGGAAGATCCACCGTTTTCTAAACTTCAGTTTTTTTAGGGACAATTTTATCTTTGTTGGAGCTTGTGTGTAATAAAAAAATATTAAAATAAAAAATTGAGCGAAAAAGATATACACTGAAGAAACATGGTCACTGCATTGAACTAAAGTAAAAAAACTATGAATGAAATGTATACCTTTTCTGGTTGCTTAACCTCATTTGAGTTTGCTTTGGTCTTTCATCGATATGCAACGGAAAGATGGTCCTTCAAATGACACTACAGGGGTCGAACCTTTTTTTAGCTTGTGTTGTTACTTTTTTTTTGTTCAATTATAGTCTTTGCAAGCATAGTACACCTAATACCCAATTTTGAGTGGTTCCTTCTTCTTTTTTGTCATTAGGGTTTCTGCATTTCTTTAACGACATCAAACATGTACCTAAATCAATTACATATTCTGAAGAAAATGATAGTGCAAAATATATATACTTGAATAAAAATATTCTAAAGATGTGTATGCCTTTGTGGACTAGGTTGTGATGGTTTTATTGGAGGAGGCCTCAAAACTTTTGCATAGTACTTTTCGACGAACTATGTGGAATCGAAATGACTAAGGCATTCAAGACCACCACTTTCCCGCCATTCTTGAACATTTCTTTCAAACAATATATCATCATTTGGCATCTCAAATTATTTTTCTACTTCATCACTATTCAAATCCATATCACCTTCGTCATCATCTTTCAGATACTTTGCAAATTCTGAATTGAAAACGTTCTTTCCTGTGATGACAAGTGAAGAACATCTTCCACTGATAACGTATTCACTTCCTTCAGCTTCAGCACCTGATCATAAGCTAAAGGAACCAATTGAATTCTCGGAAACACTATGTTTAAGCCAAAAATTCCTTTTGCTAAACAACCAATCAAACTCTTG
>JAJJMC010026829.1:390926-420266 GCA_023531435.1 Papaver californicum
GCTTTGAACACTTTTTAGCCAATTTTTCCACAAATCTTTATTCCTCTAATGTACTTACAAAAGCATAAAAACACGTAATATTTGCAAAATCGAATACTAACTTAATAGAAACTAAGGTGCAAATTAGACACTAAAATGTGTCTATCAGTAGACTAAATGAACACTTGTTGAAATGTTTCCATAAAATCACAACTAATTTTCATCAGAGGTTATAATTAAAAACAATCTTCGTAGATTACAAACCAAACTCTTCTGTGCATTAATTTTAAAATGTCATGATATTTTTTGTTTTCTTATTCTTTGCAACGTTTTAAACGCTAAGCAGTTTTATTGTTAGGATCAGACTCGCTTCATCTCTCAAAAGATTCCTAACTCCCAATAGACATTTGGTTGGGTTGGATACTTGGATGGTATTCGGGTTAGTTCTTGTTTATCATTTTGGCTTCCTCATATTCTTTAGTTTTTTATACAAAAGGAAATAAATGAAAAAGATTAATATTGTTAGAACATCTCCAACTGAAGGTGTAAATTTTATTTTTCTATGTATATAGAATTAAATCCCTGTCTAAAATAAATTTATCTCCAATAGAAGGTCCTATAAAATATAAGGGATGTTATACTAAATAAAAAGGTTTTAGAGAAAATCATAAATAGACTTTCGGTTAGACCCTCCATGTCATTTTTCCCCTATTTTTTCTTTAGTAATTATTTCAAATAAGATTAAGCGGTTAAGATTTTATCAAACTAGAGATTCTAAAGTTTAAAACCATATACTATTGGAGATAGTTTATCAACTACGGGGGCCTATATTTATTATATGTGTAGGATCCTTAAATAAAAAGTCTAAATAAAACCTCCACGTAGGATTTTTTACACATTTTATTGGAGATGCTCTTAGAACATGCTTGGACACTAAAAGCAAGAGAGAAATAGTTTTCATAATTAGGAAACCAAATAAATTTGATTCAGACAAAAAATAAACTCCTTATATCCTAATTTAGTTATTACATCAGTGTTTTGCACAAAAAATACATATATATTATAAAAAAAGAATTCCGCAAGTGCCCTACACTAGTTTTTTTTTTTTTTTTTGTAGTTTTTAGAAATCTTAGTTTTTAGTTACTAGCTCATTTTAATTGTAGTAAAGAAAAAACTTAATTCAAGAGTAAAAATGTCTGGAACTATATAAGAAGCACTTAAGAGTGATATTTAGAAAGTTGAACCCTACACTTCTTTAAGTTATGGATTGATTCCAAATTAGGGATAAATTTAAAATAAATATAAAAATATAAATTATAGCAAATAAATTAAAAAAATAAAATAAAAGTCTAACATAGCAACTAATTTAGGACGAGAGAGTTTTTCTTTTTTTTTTTTGCTTTTAAAACTTATTCTTAAATTTAGTTCTCAAAACTTTTGACTTTTTGAGTTTAGTCGAAAATCTACTTATTAAGTGGATTCTCATCATCTCCCTAATTTACGATATATATATATTACTCCCTCCGTCCAAGTAATAGGTATAAAAGAGAAATATCTTAGATTAAAAAAAAAAAGATTTATAGAAATTTATTATTTTTTCTATATTAACTAGAAATATTAAATTACTTTTAGTGTAATAGTACTATCATAGATAAAGGAATATATGAAAAAAGCTGTCTAAAAACTAGAATTGTGGCTATATAAATAGACAACCACAAATAAAATTATGCCTATAAAACTATGATACGATAATTTATAATTTTTTTTAATTGTTCCCGCACTATAATTTCAGGTAAATCTAACCATATGACAATTTTTTTCATTTGGATATATAAACAATCACCCAATCAGTTTATTTTGGTAAGTTTCTCATTTCCTAGATGTTTTTGATGATATTATCACAATGTATATCAAAATTATTTTTAAATTAACGTTTTGTGTATGTAATAAATTTTTAATGATGTATCAGCGTGTGGGCAATATTTTCTTCGTAATTTCATCTATGTTGGAAACTGTTGCAGCACATACAAATCTATCATTTGCCTCCCTTCATTCAGAAGATTAAAATCCTGACTAATTCCCTCCTAGATGAGAATTTATTTATTGTTTTTGAAACCAAGTACCGTAAAATCTAACCTCGAACTAAACATGCAAATAATCTATTTCAAGACCGTATTCATGGTAAGGTAGTATTTTAGAAATTGTATCTGAATCCTATTTATGAAATTGACCTTTCGTAGTACAGTTTTTTACGATTTTATTGTAGCAATTTCAGAATATCTGCGCAAACAAGATACGTGTTGGCTTTGGTTAATTTTCGTTAAAATCTGGCGAATCTTTTCGTTAAATTAGATAAACTTTTAAGCATAAATTTATGTCTAACAACATCTAGAGAGATATCACGCATGAAAATTATTGATGAACTACACCAAACGATGGCAGTTCAAGACATCGCGTTCACTTTCCATCAAGTACTTCCGGTAATTTCTCACTAAGTAAAGGTTCAAGACCTCGTGGACACCTATTGCCTATAGTGGTATTTCTCGCTTTCTGATTTCTGATTTTCATCGGGTTTTCATTCATGTGGGGGATTGTTGGAGAAAATGAACTTAAAAATGTTTTTTGATCTTTGTGGGAATGGATCTTAGGACCAAGGGGTCACTAAGGCAACTAGCTCATTTTCGCTTTTGTGAATGAACTTTTAGTCCCACATTGGAGACACTAAAGATGATTCCTCTCCTTATTACCAAGAAAGTTGCATCTAAGGGAGGGCCCTTAGGGGTTTAGACACTTTTGTGGTTGGGGGAGGACTAAGGCTATGGGCTAGTTGGAGGGCGTCTGACCCGGCGAGATCTAAGCTAAATTAAATATTGAATTATTCTTGACAGTTTTAATTTCGTTTCAAATTTAAGTTCGTGCTTCATGGACGGAATTGATTCTCATTGAATTGATTGTCATTAAAGCTACCTTCTTCTACCTATAAAAGAAAACGAAGTTCTCCATTTGAACTCACTCCAGAAGCAGCTACTATCCTGTCTTCTTTTTCCCTCTTCTTGCTTTGTTTTGCCCACTGCTTGTTTATTTCTCTTCCACTATCTTGTTGTTAAGTTCTTGAGGGTGATTTGTATTGTGCTTATACAAGTCATAACGGGAAGTTCTATCCTGGACACATCTCCGTTGTTGGGGTATAGCATCTCTCATTCTTGAGGAGTACCCGAGGACTATTGTGTTAAGGACAATTTGCTGAGAAGGTGGCTCTGTCCATTGTGTGTGTATCAATCAGAGATTTCATAAAACTTAACAACTTCTTCTGTTTAGTGCTTTCTATTATTGCAGATCCAACAATCTTAACACAATATCTACTTCTTCTGTAACAATGGGTAAGAATGATGTTGACAGACCAGAAAAATTTAATGGCAAAGATTTCAAAAGATGGCAATCCAAGATGTTGTTCTTTCTGAGTTTCCATATGTTAGATGTATTAGTTCTGAAATCCTTTGATGAGACTTTAAATGATACTGGAAATGAAAGGGAGTTGGAAAGTTGGAGCAGACAGAACTATATGGCCAAAAATCATATTCTGAACTGTTTAGAAGATGCATTGTATGATTTCTATAATGCAAAAAAAAAATTTCTTCTTTTGATTTGTGGGCTGCTTTAGAAGCGAAATACCAAGCTGAAACTACTGGAAGTAAGAAATTTTTGGTAGTTCGGTTCCTGGAATAAGAAATGTCAAACGACAAATCTGTGGTTGATCAATTTCTTGAACTTCAGCGTATTATCAATGAAATTATTGCTGAAGGTATGGTGATAGATGAAACGTTTTAAGTGTCTGATGTGATTGAGAAATTACCTTCTTCCTGGTTTGAATACAAACGAAGATTGAGACATGAAACTGGTGAAGTCAGTATGGTTGAATTGGGTAAGAAGATTCAAGTGGAAAAATTGTTGTGCTCCAAAGACAAGAACGTATCTTCCGCAAGGGACATGTCCAACAAGGCTCATGTAATTGAACACAAGTCTTCCAATTCTGAAAAGGGCGACAACAGCAAACGCAAGCCTGGTTATCACAAGAAAGGTACGTTTCAGAAACCCAAATATGGCATTGGTAAAATTAAAGGTGCCTGTTATGTTGTGGAATTCCTGGCCATATGGCAATACACTGTAGAAAACGTAAGGACTTTAATAAGAAAAACAATGCTAATTTGGTTGAAAACAACAAGAACGAGTTTTCTGGCACGGTGTCTGAAGTCAATTTGGTAACCAATGTGAGAGACTGGTGGGTAGATTCTGGTGCTACCAAGCATGTCTGTGGAAACAGAGATATGTTCACCTCTTATCAGAAGGTAGGTGAAGGGAGAAACTCTACATGGGTAACTCGTCCGCAGCACAGGTTGCGGGAAAAGGCAAAGTTGGGCTAAAGCTCACTTCTGGAAAAACTCTCACATTGAATGAAGTTCTTCATGTTCCGGACATCTGCAAAAATCTTGTATCTTGTGGTGTTTTAGATGATAAGGGTTTTAAACTTGTTTTTGAATCTGGGAAAGTTATTGTCACTAAGGGTAAAGATTATGTAGGAAAGGGTTATAAGACTGAGGGTCCCTACAAACTTAATGTAACTTCTGTTGAAATGAATAAATTTGATTCTTCTGCTTATGTTTGTGTGTCTTTGAATATTTGGCATGGTAGACTTGGACATGTAAACTATAAGTTAATGAATAAACTGGCAAGCATAGGCTGCATACCCAAATTTAGTTTGGATAATGAACATAAATGTGAAATATGAGTAGAATCAAAATATGCTAAAAAATCTTATAGGAAAAATATTCATAGAAATTCTAAACCCTTAGAATTAATTCATTCAGACCTAGTTGACATGAAATCAGTTCAAACTAGAGGTGGTAAGAAACGGTTTGTTACTTTTATAGATGATTGTACGAGGTACTGTCACATATATTTACTTAAAGGTAAGGATGATTCCTTAGAAGCCTTCAAGATGTATAAACTAGAAGTTGAAAACCAAATGAGTTCTACCATTAAAACTGTTAAGTCTGACCGTGGTGGTGAGTATGTAATTCCTATAGGAGATTTTTGTATAGAACATGGCATTGTACATGAAATAACCCCTCCTTATTCACCACAATCTAATGCTGTGGATGAACGGAAGAACCGAACCCTTAAAGAGATGATGAATGCCATGTTAATTAGTTCAGGACTACCTGCAAACTTGTGGGGGGAGGCCGTCCTCTCAGCTTGCTATGTCTTGAACAAAGTACTCTTTAAAGGATCAGACAAAACTCCATATGAGTTATGGAAAAGTAGACAACCTTCTTATGCATACTTTAAAGTGTGGGGGTGTTTGGATAAGGTGTCCATTCCTCCACCTAAGAGAACCAAGATAGGACCCAAAACTGTTGACTGTGTCTTCATAGGGTATCCTGAACATACTACTGCATATAGATTTATGGTTGTAAGTTCTGAAATTTCTGAAATTGGTGTGAATACAATTATGGAATCTAGGGATGTTGTGTTCTTTGAAAATGTATTTCCATTGAAATCTGATTCTCGCATGATAAATGTTGATCCCCTAGATGTCCCTTCCACTAGTCAGACATTACCTTTAGAGGAAGATGAATTTGAATTTGTGCCTAGAAGAGGTAAAAGACTTAGAAAGGAAAAACCTTTTGGGCCAGACTTCATAACATGCTTACCGGAGACTGATTCACAGACTTATAGAGAAGCCATGACTTCATCTGAAGCTCTATGGTGGAAAGAATCCGCCATTAGTGAAATGGATTCCATTATACAGAATGGTACTTGGGAGATTATAGATTTACCTCTAGGGTGTAAACCCATAGGTTGTAAACGGATCTTCAAAAGGAAACGTAAGGTAGATGGAACTGTGAAAAAATACAAAGCTAGATTAGTAGCTAAAGGCTATAAACATATAAAAGGCGTAAATTTCTTTGATACTTATTCACCTGTTACGAGAATTACTTCCATTACGATGTTAATTGCTATTGCTGCCATTTATAACTTAGAGATACGTCAAATAGATGTAAAAACAACTTTTCTAAATGGTGAATTAGATGAAGAAATTTATATGGACCAACCTGAGGGATTTGTAGTGAAAGGTTGTGAAAACAAAGTTTGTAAACTGAAAAAATCCTTGTATGGTTGAAACAAGCACCTAAACAGTGGCATGAAAATTTTGATCATGTAATGATTTATAGTGGTTTTAAAATTAATGAATCTGACAAGTGTGTTTATACTAAACTTGTGAATGATGCATGTGCGATTGTATGCTTGTATGTTGATGATATGCTTATACTTGGTACAAACATGGATGTAATTAATTCCACAAAGAGCATGCTAAATGAGAACTTTGACATGAAAGACTTAGGCCCCGCTGATGTGATCTTAGGGATGAAGATTAGAAGAAATTCTAATGGATATAGTTTTAGTCAATCTCATTATATTGAATCTGTGCTTAAGAAATATAACCAGTTTGATAGTAAACCTGCTTGTACTCCGTATGATCCTTGTTGTAGACTCAAAAAGAATAAGGGTAATGGAGTTTCACAACTTGAGTATTCACGTGTCATAGGAAGTCTGATGTATTTGATGAATTGTATGAGACCAGACACTGCTTATGCTATGAGTAGGTTGAGTAGGTATACCTGTAATCCAGGGAAGGAGCATTGGGATGCACTTATTAGAGTATTAAGGTACTTGAATTACACTTTGAACCTTTGTTTAAATTATGAGAGATACCCTGCGGTCCTTGAAGGATTTTGTGATGCAAACTGGATATCAAACTCAGAGGAGTCTAAGTCTACGAGTGGATGTGTGTTCACTCTAGCATGTGGGTACGTATCGTGGAAGAGTTCCAAAAAGACATGTATAGCTCGATCCACTATGGAATCAGAGTTTATTGCGTTAGATAAAGTAGGAGAGGAAGCCGCTTGGCTAAGATGTTTTTTAGAAGACATTCCTCTTTGGCATAGGCTTGTGCCAGCTATATCTATACACTGTGATAGTCAAGATGCAATAGCTAATGCTAAAAAAAGCAACTATAATGGGAAGTTTATATACATTCGTAAAAGACACAATTCCCTAAAACAACTAATCTCAACTGACGTTATTTCTGTTGACTTTGTGAGGTCTAAGGAGAATATCGCGGACCCTTTGATGAAAGGTTTGTCCAAGGAGATAGTTAGTAATGCATCAAGGGGGATGGGGGTTAAGCTCATTAAATAAACTTACCATCAAGGATACTCAACCTTGCTGACTGGAGATCCCAAGATCAAGGTTTCAAATGAGACAACTAATTTGTGGTGGGTTAAAGGAAACACTATCAGAGAATTTCATTCTCTGTCCCTTCCCTATGGTGTAGACGTGATAGTGTGACTGCATGTGAATGATGACTTTTTATTAAGTCTTAATGAGTTTTATAGTTTTAATTTAAGATTAAAGTGGGGTGTAGCAGTAAACACTCTTGATAGAACTCACCTATCGGAATGAGGAAGTGAGCCGCTTCCTATGAGAACTGAGCTGATTCTCTAGAGCATTCTGAGAAACAGGATACGTCCAGGGCCAAAATGGACACAACGACACGAACTTAACATCACCTAGAGAGATATCACGCGTGGAAGTTATTGATGAACTACACCAAACGATGACAATTCAAGACATCGCGTTCACTTTCCATCAAGTAGTTCCGGTTATTTCTCACTAAGCAAAGGTTCAAGACCTTATGAACACCTATTGCCTATAGTGGTATTTCTCGCTTTCTGGTTTCTGATTTTTATCGGGTTTTCAATCATGTGGGGGATTGTTGGAGAAAATGAACTTAAAAATATTTTTTTGGTCTTGGTGGGAATGGATCTTATGACCAAGGGGTCACTAAGGAAACTAAGGCAACTAGCTCATTTTTCACTTTTGTGAATGAACCTTTAGTCCCACATTGGAGAAACTAAAGATGATTCCTCTCCTTATTACCAAGACAGTTGCATCTAAGGAAGGGCCCTTAGGGGTTTAGACACTTTTGTGGTTGAGGGAGGAATAAGGATATGTGCTAGTTGGTGCAACCATACTTTTCACACATGCGTGGTGCTTCGCACGAAGCATGCTCGGGTCGGGCTCGGGCTCGGGTTCGGGTTCGCGTTCACGTTCACGTTTGCGGCTGTGGCTGTGGTTGTGGTTGCGGGCGTGACTGAGCCTGCAGGTCTACCAAGGATTGCGGTAACGGGCGTGGATGAGTCTGGGGGTTTTGTAAAGCTTGCGGGTACGGGCGTGGCTGAGGCTGCGGGTTTACCAAGGCTTGCGGGTGCGGGCGTAGCTGCGGCTGGGGCCAACCAATATTTACCTTTTTGAACGGAATATATTTTCAAATTATTTCCTTAATGAATTTAAAACTAAATTAAATTTTGTTTTAATGTGGAGGGCGTCTGACCTGGAGGCATTTAAGCTGAATTAAATATTGAATTATTCTTGACCGTTTTAATTCCATTTCAAATTTAAATCTGTGCTTCATGCACGAAATTGATTCTCATTGAATTGATTGTAATTAAAGCTATCTTCTTCTACCTATAAAAGAAAACGAATTTCTCCATTTGAACTCACTCCAGAAGCAGTTACTATCCTGTCTTCTTTTCCCCTCTTCTTGCTTGTTTTGCGCACTGTTTGTTTATTTCTCTTCCACTATCTTGATGTTAAGTTTTTGAGGGTGATTTGTATTGTGCTTATACAAGTCATAACGGGCAGTCTATCCTGGACACATCTCCGTTGTTGTGGTATATCATCTCTCATTCTTGAAGAGTACCCGCGGACTATTGTGTTAAGGACAATTTACTGAGCAAGTGGCTCTGTTCATTGTGTGTGTATCAATCAGAGATTTCATTAAATTTAACAACTTTTTCTGTTTAGTGCTTTCTATTGTTACAGATCCAACGTATAATTGAAGTACTATTCTTCAAAAAAAATATTCCCTACTTTTTATAGTAAATCATAAAAATCATCAAACGAATTTAATTATTTTTTCACATTAATAGGGTATTTTTATTTAGACGAAGGAGAAAGAAAGTCAAAGAATAGACTTTGTATTTTTTGCTTTAAGGGAGGGATAATATTAGATTACTAAGAAAAAAAGAAAAGGCAGTTTAAGAAACGCCCACTGTAATGGTTGTTGGTATGGCCCCTAGTTTTCCATCCTCAGAAGACCAAAATATTCATTTCCTTCAAACCCTAACTTCTGTCTCCCTGTTAAAACCCATCCCGTCGTCACCCTTAACAGGGAAACAAGATCCTTTCACCACCACCACCACCACCACCACCACCACCACATTCCTCTCTCTACAGAAAAACAAAAAATTAATTATAAAAAAACAAAAAAAAAAAACCAGTTGTTCAGAGCAGTACTAAGTAGTACTACTTTTTTTTCTCCTAACTTCTCTCTTTTATGGACATATTTTGAAGAAGAATTATTCAATACACACTTCTCAATTTCGTTTTTTTCGTGATACCTCCTTTGGGTTTCACGATTGGTATTGTTGAATCCGTTGGTAAAAGATATTGCTTGTCTGAATGAGGATTGCAGCGAGTTTGATAGAAGAAGAAAAGGGGCAAGAATATAGTGAATTGCCAGCTGAATCAAGCAGCAAGAAATCATCATCGAAGAAGAATAGAAAGCGTCAAAAGAAAGCAGCAGCAGCTATGCCGCCTCCTAACGTTGTTCAAAAGCTTTTTGAGACTTGCAAAGAAGTCTTTGCGTCTGGTGGACCTGGTTATGTTCCACCTCCCCCTGATGTTGAACGTCTTCGTTTGGTACTTGGTAATCCTCCTTCTCTTTCTTTCTAGTTTTCTTGGTTGGGCAATAGTTTCATTTGATAGTGATTGATTTTCCTGTTCAATTGTATTGGAAAATGAAATTTTATTTATGGGGTTTCGGTAATTAAATTCAAATTCAGTTTTAAAGATAAGACTTTTAATATTTTTTGGCCTATCTCTAATTTGGGTTTTCGAAATGGATAACCTTTTGCATTTCCAATATGATTCATTTGGAGTTGTTAGTAATTCAATTTTTGAGGTTTTGAGTTCTTTGCATGACTGTTTAGTTAGAATTGTATGAATTCCACTCTCGTGGGGACAAACCTATAACCAGGATGCATTGCAATATGACCAAGTAAACTCATATTTTCTGTCAAGAGTATGGTTTTGACTAGTTGTGCTCGTTAAACAAGATCCACTGCTTATGGGATTTATGCTTTGGTTTACAGAGTTATGTTCTTCTATTCCTTGCTGTTTCCATTGTATGCATGTACTCTGTGTAGCACATTTGAAAGGGTTATGCCTGAGCGCTAAGATGTTGGATTGCTTTTTCTATGCGTTGCATGCAATTTTAGTCTTGATGAAGGCAGATTCATCAATGCAGATTCGCTGGTCTATAGTTCAATATCTTTGATCCTATGCATGTCGTGCTTTTTAGTAACTAAGATTCTCTTTGTGATCCCCAAAATGTACTTTTGGGATCATTGAATTTCTAAGCATAGAGTTGTTCTTAATGATTGGGTCCAGAAACAGAACAAAGTGGACCTTAATCTGAACTTCCTCCTTGATAATTGCGATCTGATGTTCAAGGAGACAGGTTAGATTAACGATGCCACGTTTCCTGCTAAACGTATTGAACTCAGTTATTATCTGTTAGCATACCGTTAGCTGGTAGAACGAACAAGCAAACCGTTAGTCGGTGAAAACGAACAAAATGAGGATCGTTAGCCGGTGAGATTTATGAGACACGTGGTGTAAATTCATCCAAAGGAGTTGGGTTCGTCGCCAAACTCATGGGATATTAAATTTTGTCATTTATTGAAAATAGAAAGAAATACTCACCTTTTACCACTTTAGGAATTTCCATATCAGATTAGATTTCCTGGCTTTGTGCCCAGTTGGATACGCTGTATATATATCAACTCCGGTGTAAGAATGCGCCCTCCATCACTTCCATCAAAAAATATCAACATTATTATGGACTTTATGAAACTTTTCGTGGTCAATCCTCTTGTTCCTTTTTATTTCTCCTATTTATTTTTGTTATTTATTTCTTGAGACAAGGCATATGCTCAAGTATGATATTCCACCAATTTTTAAACCTGAAAACAGAGTTTCCAGCATGTCGATAACTTGATAGAGTAAGCATAGGAAAGAAAATGGTTTTGGCATGTGATTTTTACTATACATATAGGCTCTTTAACCTTCTCTTTTATGTTTGAGAACTTTCCCTCTGATGCTTGCATATGTTTTTTGGTGTTGTAGATGGCATGAAACCGGCAGATGTTGGTCTTACTCAGGACATGCCGTATTTCAGGAAAACCAAAGGATCCTCTTTAATAACTTATCTTCATCTCTATGAATGCGACAACTTCTCGGTATAGCACCTTGTCTTGGTGATTACAGGATACACATATTGTTTTACTTTATTGCTAATCTCTTGCTAGCTGTTTCTATCATTTGCAGATTGGGATCTTCTGCCTGCCACCCTCCGGTGTCATTCCGCTTCATAATCATCTAGGCATGACGGTTTTCAGTAAGCTCCTCTTTGGCTCATTGCATATTAAGTCGTATGACTGGGCAACTGATGTACCCCGTATCACCCAAGAGAATCTCAACCCAACACACTGTAAGCTTCTCTTTCCTAACCACTTTTTAGGATTGTATATTTCCCTTTCGATCTGATTAAACTTATCTTAACAAACCATGTGGAAGCCCTTGAGGTATAGTCGTATAGAGCATTTTTAGCACCCAATTCATAGTGGGGGTTGTTGGATGTGGTATAGATGCATGCTTGTTCCAGAAGTTAATATTTACTCTGACAGTTGCTAGTGCCAAAAAGGAGTAGTAAAGCCTCTTCCTTCGATGCTATTGATCTTCGTAAAATGGGTTGATTTGTTACTACTATTAGAGATACTGTTAAGTAAGCACTCGAGGTTAACTGCTTAACTAGTTTGGATCTAGCAGTTTATCTCATGCCAAATATGGAATCTTTTGTACAATCCTCGTAGTGTATGTCATAATCTGAAATTCATCAAACATTTTCCATTTCCTTTTTCTGCTTCCCTTTTGAAGATTAGAAATTTGCAAACTTCACCTTGTTTTTGTTAATGCTTGCAGGTCAGCCACCTGGGATCCGTCTGGCAAAGGTTCAGGTAGATTCTGTCTTCACTGATCCATGCAACACATCCATACTTTACCCAGCTGCAGGAGGCAACATGCACTGCTTCACTGCATTGACATCCTGCGCAGTCCTAGATGTGCTGGGACCACCTTACAATGATGCCGCTGGTCGGCACTGTACCTACTATCAGGAGTTCCCATACGGTAGCTTCTCAGGTGTGTAATTGTTTTTCAATATTTGGGTTGTACTTCAGCATCGCTTACCATTGATGTCCTAAAAGCACAGGATTTAACCTTTATTTTTCACGTTCATTGCCTGAAAATTGATTGCCATTACTATTGCATCAACGCATATGCAAACGGCGATTGATGAACCGAATTATGGGCTACAGTGGAGGATCAGTCCCTTTAGAACTGGCATCGGACTTGGCAAAGAAATAATCTAGGGCATTTCTAGTATATACCATATACATATCCAGAAGTTGGTAGGCTTTCTTGTTTTGATGTTTTTTTTTTACTTCAAATAGGTGACGAAGAATCCATGCCGAAAGAAGAAGAAAGGGATGCCTACTGGTGGCTTGAAGAGAAAGAGAAAATTGAAAACCTTGTTGTAGTTGGAGCACCATACAGAGGTCCAAGAATCGTGGAGAATTGATTGTCATTCTCTGTCGAATCATTTTCCATGTTTGAGCCGCCTTTCAAGCTGTCTGTTCCTTTTTTTTTCCTTGTCCCTGTCTCTCTCATGGACCTTAGGTTTTACCCTTCCTTTTTCCTTTTTTTTCCTATTTTTTTGTACATATCCCCCACCAAAAATGAAATGAAAGGAAAAAAAGAAAAAAAGTTTTGGAGTTTCAAGAATTTTTTTCTTCTACTTTTGTAGTACTTCTGTTGCTGTACATCATATAGTTCGACACTTGCACTGTAGATTTGAAACACGGTCGAACAACGAGGGCGCTCTATATAAGAGGGATAGGATTTGGGGCACTGATGAAAGTTAACTTTGATGTATCTTTTGTAAATGTAAAATGATCATATCACTGGCATGGGATCTGCATGCCTTGATGGTTTTGGAGCATGCAAACATTCAGGGAGTAGCTGTGCCTCGAAGATGGCTGAAAGCATGGCTACCCTTACAGTCACAGCCACCATTTGGGCAGGGGGGCAGCATTTCTCACAGGCAATGCAATCTGAAGTTGAATATCATCTATCAAAAGGTTACACTGGTGTGACTTGTCAGCTGTAAGCCACACCAGAAGGGTTAAGCGGCATATAAATTAGTTTTGCGGCCATACAATTAGTTGAAGCTCTTTAGCTTGTCAATTTTAAATTTGACATTGCAAATGATAGCAAGGCAAACTGTATTTTATTTAAAAAGTTCATCCCTCAAGAGGCTAAACAACCATAGACGAGAGGATGGCCAAAACACAGAGCAAGTGTTCTTCTAACCCATGAGGCTAGCGAATGAACACCCAAATTACATGTCCTAGGAATGTAGCGATAATTGAGGTTTTTAATACAAGAAATTTAAAATTGAACATCTTTCCACCAAACATCAGAGAGACTTGTTCCATCAAAACCTTCTTGGAGATCTTCTATGCAAGAGCACGAGCATCACTTTCAAGCTACAAGAGAGTTGAACAGGTACCTCTTTTGTACGTCTTCCTGTGTCATCAAGTTTCTTGCTAATGATGCCGCTCAGCCATCTAAAAGAGAAAGCCATTCTTTTTTCCTTTTTATTAAATGCAAAAGGATAAAAATTTAATAGAAAAACAAAGACTACTAAATTAACCTAGTGTTTTTGAGGACGATCCAAAAAGATTTAGGGGCGATTAATAAAACAAAATAAGGATATTAAGAAATAATATCAGCACACCCCTTATCCATATATTTTTTTTAATGATTAATCTTTCCTTGCTTAATTAGTGTTAATGTTGATTAATTAGTTATTTAATTTTGGTTATAGTTAGTGTTAGAAAATTATTTGAGTTATAGTTTTAGAAAAGAAATAGAGAGTGTGTTAGAGAAGAAGAAGAAGAAGAAGAAGAAGAAGAAGAAGTTTAGGAAAACTAGGTTTTACCTAAAATCAATAACAAACATGGATGAGTATGAGGAAGAAGGTAAGAAACATCATGAAGAACATAATATTGAAGGTTCAATAGCGTTTAGAGATGACGATTTGGGATTTTTGTTGGTTGATCCAAATTTTCATGTGGAAGAAACCCTAGACGACGATTTAACGAGAGAAAACGATGAATCACATTAAAATGAAGAAAATAATGCATCAAACAATCATGTATTGTGTTAAGAAGCTCAAAAACCCACTTTGTATGCGTTTGTATGTGATCATTAACAAAAAAATTCATTTTTGCATGCATTTAATGCCATGGACGTCCCATAATATGTAGATAATGGAGTACCATATCTACCGATTACACAGGCCTGTGCCAAAATTATGGTATAATCGGTAGTCTCGTGAAGAATGATTAATACCGATTAAACAAATTCCCCAAATTGAAATTTGTTCGAATTTTGATTTCATAATTGGTAGTTTAGAAATAATTACTATCCACCGATTATAGTTGTCGCCCCAAAAATGAATTTCTCCAAACTTACAAAATTTGTAACTCTTCATCTTTTACAATCGGTAGTGGATGAAATTTTTTATCTATCGATTTGGAATCGGTAGTTTGTAAAATCACATATCTACCAATTATGATTGTAGCCAGAATTGAATTAAACTTATAAATTTTGCACTTTGTAATCGATAGTTTAAGATCAAATTTATCTACTGATTCCATTGTAATCGATTGTTTTTTTAACAAATTAAGCCTCCGATTATACTTGTTTTTATGTATAGAACTTGTCTTGATTTCTTTCTATAATCAGTAGTACGGGAACATAATTAACTACTGACTGTTGTTAATCGGTAGTACGAGGATATATTAACTACCGATTGTTGTGAATCGGTAGTACGGGAACATAATTATCTACCTATTGTTGTTGTCTAACTCACTGCTATTTTATGTAGATTGTTGAATCGGTTAATCATGTTTCATATGAGGGTCCTGATACTTTTCTACACTATGCAAATGGTTTGGTATGCTACCTACCTACTCTTGTCTTATTCTAAGAATGTATGCTACAAGGTTAGGCTTATGATATTTGTTTTTTTATATGCGCATTAAGATATTTGGAAGTAAGGCGGAGGAAAATGAATGACTTATCAACAAGGCAAAAGAGAAGATGTGCGTTGTAGTTCAGAACAATTGCGTGAGGGTTGATCGATTTGAAATGATTTATGAGAAAGGTGGCGAGCGAAAGAGTCACGTGGGAAAGGATCGTAAATACGTAAAGAAGATGGAGAGAAAATACCAAGGTAATTCAAAGAAGATTGGATGCCCATTTAAGATTATCTTCAGTAAGCCCGACGGTAAGGAAGGTAAAGTATGGAAAATGTTTAGAGTTGCTAATGGTCGTCATAACCACGAAGATCCGGAAAGTCTTGTTGGGCACGTAATGGTTGCCAAGTTAAAACCAAAGGAAATGGAGACAGTGAAGTCTATGAGGAACGTAATGAAAGAGAGTGCAATCCTATCTAAGATAAAGGAAGACGACCTCAACAACTTGTCTTCGTTGTCTACAATTAAGTCGGCGCTAGCAACGATCAAAAGGACGGAATGGGATGGTCGAATGGTTATGCAACAATCAGAGTGGTTAGTCGAGAAACACAATTACACGTTGAGAAAGAAGAATAAGATGGTAAAGTGATTCGTATTTTCTTGGCACATCCGAAGATGATCCAATCAGCTCAATGCTTTCATCAAATTTTGTTGATAGATGCTACTTACAAGACAAACAAGTACAACATGCCGTTGTTGAACATTGCTTTCCACACTTGGGACAAATGCACATTTACGGTGGCGTGGTGTTTAATAGATGCTAAGAACGATGTGAGTTTTATTTGGATGTTGCAAATATTAAGGTCGATTTATAATGGCGAGCATTTTCCAAGGGTTATTGTAAAGGATAACGATCAAGCCTTGATGAATGCAATAAAGGTAGTATTTCCGGAAGCCCAGAATTTACTTTGTACGCGGCACATTCAATGCAACATCAAATCCAATTGCAGAGAACATATCCAAGCTAAAAAACGAAAAAAAGGTACCAAGAGGTCGAAGAAAGAGGATTAACGTATTAGTAAACTAACCTTGGGAGAACGAGAAGAAGAGAAAAGGTTAGCTGATAAAAAGTGGGCCGAAGATGGAATAAGGTGGTCTTTATTTCTAAAATATGGGATAAGCTAGTTTGGTCGATGACGGAGGAAGTTTATGAATACAACTTAAAGAACTTTGAGGATGAATGGGGCAAGAATTATCCCAACCAGTTAAGTATTGCAAAACACAATGGTTGAGACCACATAAGGATAAGTTTTTATTTGCATGGACATATGAATATCAGAACTTTAAGAACGAGGAAACAAGCATTGCAGAGGGGTCTCATGGCCGATTAAAGAAAATACTAGTCGGTAGTCAAAATGGGGTTATGTCGGTCCAAGAAGCAATCCATGAGTTCACCAATCGTGGCCTCACTAAGATTTACGATTCAATGGAAAAAAAGTCGGCATAGATTCCCGTTGGCACATTTAAAACATAAAAATCTTCTAAGGGGTATAGTTTACGAAGTTTCTGGTGGAAAATAAATTACATGATACAACAATTGGAGTTGTATAGAGATCACGATGATGAGACTACGGTTTGCAATTGCAAGACGATGATAGGTATTGGACTCCCGTGTCGTCACATGCTTGGTAGGTATGTTGAAGTGATTGACATTAATGATATTCATCCCTTTTGGAAGTAATAATCTTTCACTCCAAACACCCCGGTGGTTGATGGTGAGTCGTTCGTGGAGACGGAAATATTTGCACGAATACTCGAGCGTTACTCTACGTCAAATGAGACACAAAAGCAAATATTCATGCACCATTTAGAGGAAGCCCTTTACCCCTGTCTAAAAGTTGTTGAATAACCAATAAAAGGAAAGGCGATGGTAGGACGAATACCAAAAAGCCAAGGTCAATTCAAAGAAAAGAGTTGAAAGAATGGTTATCTAATGAACGAGAGCTTTCTAGGCATGAGCATATTGAAGCTGAGTATCAAGATGTGCCTGCTCTAAAGAAAATGAGTCGTCCAAGGAAGGATCAAGGTGGACCAAGCTCACGACAAGTCAAACCTAAGTTGTCTACGATTTCTTCTCAAGTAAGTCAAACCCAACCTATACACGGAAGACCAAATCGAGGTACGTATACAACATACGATGAGTATTTGGAACAACTCCCTCTACTCATTATACCATTTGTTTTCTCCACCGACGATGTCGATGGGGATGACAAATGTGGTTTTCACGTTGCTTCGAAACAATTAGGAGACTTTAGTGAGGCGGTTACCGAGAATATCACCCAATGGTAATATTTAAGAAATAAGATGGCCGCCCAATTATTGAAGGATAAAGAATTCTATATTGAAATGATGAGAGAAGGATATAGACATATTAGAGAACAAGAGTTCAAAGAGTTATATACTCGTGTAAAATTCCGAAAGGGATTGAAGACAATCAGGTCAAAATATTGGATGGTAATGCCGAAATGTGGGTATCTTTTAGCGAATGTTTTGAACTGCGTGGTACATTATTTCTGTCCGCCTTCCTTAGGAGTGAGTGTTACGTTTACATCCACAAGGACGGTTTGTGATGAGTCGGTCAAGGACAGGCGAATCATTATGGCATGGGTTATTAACAATCATTTTATCGGTTTAAGGTTAACGGAAGATTGTCTATTACCTCCATTGAGTAGGTGGTCGGATTACTTCTCAACTAACCATTGCTGAGTTGTTAAAGCAATACGAGTCCAACATGGAGTGTTGGGATCGTTTAACAAACTTCCCAAAGACCCAATTGAATTGACCAAGGATGGTGAGTAGTAGTTGAACATGTATTTTGAACATTGCATTTTTAAGTGATAGAAAAATATTAATACAATGTTTCGGTGTTATTGTCATTGTGTTTTCTATGCACACGTGATTGAAAAATATATTAACACTATGTTTTTTGTGTTATCGTCATTTTGTAACATGGAGAAAGTTTTTTTTAACAATATTATATTGTACAATCGGAAGTATCGGGATCACCATTATCTTCCGATTTGAACAATCAGAAGTAGATAATTATATTGTAATTCCGATTATGTTGAATATTGTCAACAAGAAATCAAGTTAAAATCAAGTAAGACAATCGGTAGATATATGACAACAATAAATTTCGATTATACTAAAAAATCAAACACGAAAACCCATTTTCCCTACATAGAGAGTTGTATCGTCATAATATTTTCAAAAAGTTACTACAAAGACTATAATCGCTAGATAATACTATATTCTAAATACCGATTATGTATCCATGGTAATTATTCCGTGATTCATATTCTGTCTTGGAGAGTGCCCTTCACCTTAAGCGGCGTGGACTAACCTTAAACGGGTTGAATCTGTCCATCACCTTAAGGATATTGAAATGAGCTTCGTAACGGTAATTTGATCGTTTCCATCGTCGCCATTCCTCGAGAGATCTCGCTATAACTTCATCATTAGTTTCACTCCTCAAACGATATCGATTGACAAGATAAGTTAAATTCACAAATAGATCAACTTCTCTGCTTATGCAATTAAATCGATAAAAAAGATCATCTCTATTACGGTTATTGGGGTTACCGGTGTAAACGCAAAAATGTTCGTGAATGCTCTCCAAATAACTCATACTCATCACACCATTTTGTTTACATTCTTCTCCTCGCCTCGGATAGAATTGCACATAGCGCCTACATAACGATAAATCTTCTTCTACCGTGAACGATTGAGCCATTAATATTGAAGATGATTACTTCGATGTTGGAGAGTTAAAGTGTATTGGAGGTGCATAGAGGTCACCCTCTTTACATAGATTAGAGTCCCAACGACTCTTTTTTTTAAAAAAAAAGAGCTTTTGAGGCTTGGTGTAACAAGAGTGTACAGAAAAATATACACTAAGTTCATACAAATATAAACAATCGGAAGTGTCGGGATCACCATTACCTTCCGATTTATACAATCGATAGTCTATGAAACTTTATTTACTACCGATTATAGATGTTGCCCCAAATTCGAAATTGAAAATTTTTCATATTTCATAGTTGGCAGTCTAAGAAAATGTATTTACTACCGATTGTAATATAAAATGTGTCCAGAAACCAATCAATTCCATCATCTTAATCGGTACATAATTAACACCCGATTGTACTCAACAAGTATAATCGGTAGTCTATGAAAATTTATTTACTACCGATTGTATATGTTGCCCCAAATTCAAATTTGAAATTTTTTATCAAATTTCCAAAATTTGCATACTCCATAATCGGTAGTATATGAAACTTTATTTACTACCGATTATGGATGTTGCCCCAAATTCGAAATTGAAAATTTTATCAAATTTCGAAAATTTTCATATTCAATAATCGGTAGTCTAAGAAAATCTATTTACTACCGATTGTAGATGTTGCCCCAATTTCAAAATTAAAAAATTTATCAAATTTCTAACATTTGCATACTCCATAATCGGTAGTCTATGAAACTTTATTTACTACCGATTATAGATGTCGCCCCAACTTTGAAATTGAAAAATTTATCGAATTTCAAAAATTTTCATACTCCATAATCGGTAGTCTAAGAAATTTATTTACTACCGATTGTATATGTTGCCCCAAATTCAAATTTGAAAAATTTATTAAATTTCCAAAATTCGCATACTCCATAATCGGTAGTCTATGAAAATTTATTTACTACCGAATGTATATGTTGCCCCAAATTCAAAATTGGAAACTTTATCAAATTTCCAAAATTTGCATACTCCATAATCGGTAGTCTATGAAACTTTATTTACTACCGATTATAATGTAAAATGTGTCCAGAAACCAAGCATTTCCATCAGCAGATGTAATCAGTAGATAATTATCATCCGATTGTGGATCAACAAGCTTAATCGGTAGGTGATGCATAACACTTATCTACCGATTCTAATGTAAAAATTTCAACAAAGTTACGTATCAAAAATGAGTCTCTTGCAAATCAATCGATAATTCACAAAAAGAACATAAAATCCATTCATCATTCATAAAGTAAACCATTCATTAACATTAAACATAATGTCAGAACTTATAATCCGAAAAAACCTTAAAAACTAGGTTGGCTTTAGTACGAAAATGATGTTAGAACTTACAAGTTTCTTACAAATCAATTGAAAATGATGTTCTCTAACAAGAAAACCACAATCTAATTTCTAGATTTTTTGGTTTTAATACGAGGACGACGAACACCAGGGACATATCTTTCAGCATCAGGGACATTGACTTCACCATCAACACTCGATGAACCACGAAATCTTTTACTGCGCTTTGCTGCTGGCCTCTTAGGCTTATTCGAAGCTTTCTCCCCAAACTTACTTGCATAAGCTTCATTATCAATGTTATCCATTAGGTTTTTATGCTCTTTCAGCTTCTCAGTTGATAAAGGCACTCCCGCCTTTATATACCCAGCAATCTTCTTGGAGAAAAGCGCAAACCTATTTTTCTGTTTTTATGCAATAACAATCAAACGATTATTATCTAAAATATTGAGTCGTAATATTAAAATCAAAAGGAAAGAACATTATGTACCAGCCTTTCATAACCAGAAGATTTGTCTTTAATGATACAAGTATAATCGGAAACCTTGTTGGTCTTTCCTTTATCTTCACGGATCACATGAAGATGAGAATGCTCCCGGTAGCATTCCATATAGCCTGGATGTACTTCATCACCTCGGTTGACAGGTCTTCCATCGTTGATGAAATATTGCATCATGTTATTCCAATCTTCAACGGATGGGTTAACAGACTAAACTACTGTGATAGAGTCCTTACCACATACACAATTCTCCATGTCCAATTTGAACTTGTCACGCATGTGACTCCAAGGTTTATCTTGTACATAACCGAGTTGACGCATCACCCTCGAGGCATTGTGCATAAAATATCATGTGGGGTGCCACAAGGGTCCATAATAAAACGACAACTCAGACCTTCCCGCTATATATCCACTAGCTCGGTCTTCATTGTATGGATCAAAGAATACATCTTTTGACGTCATCAAGTCTAATTTCCTCCTCAAAGAAATCAACTGCTGCTCCTTAGACCTTGAACGGTTGTTGTCGAAGATGTATTTTGTTCCTCTGAGTGTTCCTTTCTGATATATCGGGTTCTCTTTAGCCAAATCGAGGAACGAGAAGTGGCCACAGATCCATGTCTAGTGTACATATCAAACCAAGTATGAGAAAATTGATTCTTAAAAGATAAAAAAATAAATAACAATCAAAGCATCAATAGAGTTACCAAAATACCTGTAGTAGGCTCATATTCCCGGCAATTTGGCTAGTTGCTTCCCTCAATGCCTTTCTTAACTCTTCCATCAAGAACGCATGGCATGCGGTGCCCCACGATTACCACAAACTTTATTGAGAGGATGCGATAGTTGTAGAAGGTTGGCGTCGACCCGGTTGCCACTATAATTGGGGAAAATGACACATCCCTCACAAAAGAGATATACAGTGGCTGCAGCATTCACTTCGTCGTCGCTAAAATCTGGATTCATTTCTTCTTTATCCTTGGTGCCTTTGAACATATTCATCAAGTGGACCATGCTGAAATGTCTAGTTTTGCAACGAAAGCACCGGTTGAACTCAATGTCGGATGTCGCTCGATCCCAACCAAGGCACTTCTAAGTGTAAAAATAAAGCTGTTTCCAGCTTAATTGCTTTACGTAATCAAACTTGACGGCTGTACCATGGTCAGCGAGACTAAGAATCTGCACCACATCATCTGGGGTGATCGTTATCTCTCCAAACGGCATATGGAATGTGTCGGTCTTAGGATACATTCTCTCCAGGAAGGCTGATATCGACACCCGGTCATGCTCTAACATTGGATTCTCGGCAGCAGTAGATAACCCCGAGTCATAAATAATTTGCTTGAACCTTTCACACTCACCATCTAACGGCCAGTCTTTCATTTTTCTTGGTGCAGCTGTAGATTTGAGTAGATGAACCGCATGAGAATGGTCATAATATACACGACGAATTATAAAATAATTAGAATAGCCGTTAACACTTCTACGAATAAAAATACAATAACTTAAAAGTGGTATTTTATAATTATTACCTCAGTTGAATAAATTTTTTTGGCACATGAATCTTTGTATCCAAATAACAGATCTCCTCCATCTCTTGGTAACCTAGGGATTTGGCCTTCTTCAATACTCTTCATCTTCAAAGAGGTGGAGACTTGGTGTCCTCCTTTCTTCTTAATTACCTTCTTTGTACCTTGTCCTTATCCTTGTGTAGCACTTGGTTCTCTTTTTTCTTGGTTTCTAACTTGTGGAGCACTTGATTCTCCTTTTTCTTGGTTTCTAACTTGTGGAAAACTTGGTTGAGTTCCTTCGATGATAGAGATTCCACTAGCGCTCTTTTCTCTTCTTGCACTAGATGTTACTTTCTTACCCCCTTCACGACGAGGCCCCGAAACAATTGTATTTTGGGCTTTTTCTCGCCTTTCCCTAAGAAAATAAAATAAAGGACAATTAGCTCGTAAGACACCGTTTAATCACTACATAATCAATAGAAAAAGTACATAAAAAACAACCGATTATTCATAATCGGTAGCTCGGGTCCTAGATTATCTCCCGATTATGCAACAATTTTTGGTCATAAAAGTCTAAGCTATGGACACACATATGATCTGTAGTCAAATAAACAAACTAACAAACGATTACAAAATAATCGGTAGCCCGGGTCCTAGATTATCTACCGATTATGCATAAAAATTGGATCAGAAAACTCTAAGCTATGGACACAAATATAATCGGTAGTCAAATAAACACAATAACAAACGATTACAAAACAATCGGAAGTCAAATACAAAACCTATCTACCGATTAAGTAAAGAGAAATCAAAGGTTTTAAGACAAATATAATCGGTAGGCAATAATCACACATAACTACCGATTATGATGTAGCACTAACACTTTTTCAATTTTAAAATATTTTTAATCGGAAGTTAACAGCTACTACAAATCTACTGATTGGTTCAAAACTATATTCCTCTACATGAAACCATCTAATATAATCGATAGTTAGATACAAAAATTAACTACCGATTAAGTCTAAATTTTAGTATAGAAAGAAAACTTGTAGTTAATGACTAAAATATAACTACCGATTATAGTCGATGTGCTTGAGGAGTGATGAATTCTTTCATAATCGGGAGTTAACAACTACTACATATCTACCGATTGATTCAAAACTATATTCCTCTATATCGAAACCATCTAATATAATCGGTAGTTAGATAAAAAAATTAACTAACGATTAAGCCTAAATTTTGGTACAGAAATAAAATCGGTAGTTAATGACTAAATCTAACTACCGATTATAATCGATGTGCTTGAAAATGATGAATTCATTCATAATTGGGAGTTTAAACCTATATGAAACTACCGATTCTTACCAATTCACCGAAAACCCTAGAAATTATAGTGACGATTTCATTCAATTCAAGCAATATAAACCCAAATAATGGTAAACCCTTACCTTATTGGAGCCATTAGATAGTTCTAGAGAGGCTGATTGTCAGAATCGGTCTCCGTATCTAGATCATCATCTTCGTGTTCTTCGTGTTCTTCATCTTCTCCACTATGTTCTTCAACAATCTCTCTGTTTCTTAATCTCTCCACAAAATTTGGCCAATTACTATTATCAGATTGACGACTTATTTGTTTCTGTCGAGCCATCTTTATCGAAATATCGACGATGATTTGGTATGGCGATAAGCGATAATACGATAAATTGGTTTTGAAAATTTCACGAGGGAATTTTTTTCTCACAATCGGTAGTCAAGAGAAAGAGAAGAAGAAAAGTTAGATTTTTCTCACAATCTATAGTAAATAGGGAAGAGAAGAAGAAGAGTTAAAATGAAATGAAATGAGTTTAGGTTTTACACTTTATTAGTGAAAGGGTATATAGATATTTTTATCTACCATTAAGCTATCTCATATCCACATCTATTGGATTGGTATAAATAAGTTGCCCTAAATTCTTTTTGAGTCGCCCTCAAAAACACGTGGTAAATTAAGTTACAAATAAGGCTTAGAGAGTTGAGATAACGACCTCCATGATCTACTTGCTTCGATGGAGCATTCCTTGTTTTTTTTTCTCGCTCGGTATAGAGCATTCCTTGTTCATCAACCGCCTTCTGAAGTTCCAAGCGAATTCCATGAGGGATTCCATCTTCGCTTAATAACTCAAGGACTTCACAGGAATTGTGTTGTGCTTATACTTTTTATGCTCACCTCGCTTGGCCAGGAAATCAGCGGCTCTGTTGGAGCTCTTATCAACTTTAGTGACTGGATCACCATAGCAATAAGGACTACCCGACCGTACGATATCCTTCAATAGACTCACCACCATAGAACCCACCATATCAAACTCCGGACTACAACAAGTAACACAAAACGTATCGAAGTTTTGGTGATCAGGGAAACCTGTATCTGGATTATAGCAACACTGCTTACTTGATTGCATGCAACGCTTGATAGCATGGGAAACCATATCATTGTTGCAAGCCATAAATTTTTTGGTGATTCCATATTTAATAGCAAACTTCAAACCAGCTCTAATCCCATCTAAGGTATGGTAATATTCAGAGATAGATCCAGATTCAGAAACACCAGATAGTGCAGCAATGGGTATACCTGTGCGATCAATAATGACAACTCCATAGCCTCCATTCTTTAGATATTTCTATAGAAACCATCTACAAGTACACCATAGAATTGACTCTCTATAATTAAGGGCTTCTTAGGGCTTATTTTCAACAAATTGATTCCTTCAGTGAGCTGCTGAACAATAGATCTCCGGGGGGTGGTGGACGAGGATCCGAGTCTTCATCAGAATAATCCTCCACACCCCAAACATCAGGGATTCTTCATAGTTTTCCTTGGACCATTCATGGTTGATTTTATTCACAAGGACCTTGACTAGGATAAGGTGTGCCCCAAGGCCCAAAATTGTTATAAGTAATATAAAAGTGATAGTCAGCATATTCTGGAGGAATAGTTGTAGCCTATGTAGTCAATATCGGTCGTTACGGCCGTGATAACAGCGATATTCAAGGTATCGTTTCAAGAGCGTAATGAATCTTCAAATATCGTCGTATCGCCCGATACGGCTGAGATTCGCCCGATATTCAAGGTATATGCTTGTTGTTGAATCTAGATTTTTGGAACTTTGAACTTAGAATTGTAATATACTAATATGATCTCTTGTAAAGTATGGTTGTTAAGATTCTTGGTAATAAATCAACAAAAATATAGTTAATTCCTGGCATTCACATGCATAAAATTTGGATATAAGATTTAGGACTCCCGATATTTCACCGATAATCTCCCTGAGATATTATTATCAAGGTGTCAAGGTCCCGGCCGAGACGAGACCGAGATCCGAAATTAACTACATTTGTTGTAGCTGAATTAATTTGATCATAATAAATAGGATCTGGTTTAGCAATGAGATTAATAATACCAGTGGAGGTAGAAGACCCACTGCCCTGCTGCTGGTAAGACATGTCACGAAAGGGTGGAGTGGAGCTGAAGCTACTACTGGACCCATCATCAACCCTACGATCACTGGTTGCAGAGGGTCTCAAACGACGACGACGGTTGTTTCCTTCGGCCATCGACACTGCTACCGAAATCACGATAGAAGAAGCTAATAAACAACCCAAAAATCTCCTAGTTCCACATGAAAAAAGAAAATCACCCTTTTTTCCTTTTATACTTGCAGCAGTTTCAAAATCCCTAACAACCCTTCCAAAAAGACCCAAATATTATTTCCAAATAAAAGATTTTACCTTCCGAATATTAGACTATTTCTATATAAACCCCAAAGCCCTAAACGTATATAACCCTGGCAATCTCGACTTAAAAACCTATTTCTTCATGTGCGCTGAAACCAAATAATAATTAGGCAACCTCTGGTGACGATCGATGTATATCCCCAAAGAAATTGTTGTGGAAATTCTGTTGCGTCTACCGGTAAAATCTATATTGAGATTCAGGTGTACAAGTTCCTTAAATATAATCCTGATTTTGTTAGCAGGCAACTTAATCATTCTGTTGGAAAGAACAACTTAGACAATACTTTTTACCAGAAACGATGAACGTGGTATCTTCTCTATAGACTATGACCCATCAGTATCTAATGAGGTTATTCAGACTGTTGATTCCCCATTCAAAGATAAAGCTGTTGAAATTTTTGGTTCTTGTAATGGTTTGTTATTCATAACAATCGATCAAAATATGGTTGCTGGTTTATGGAATCCGGCTACTAAAGAATATAAACTGATTCCACAGAATTTGAATTATATAACAACGCCAATTGGATTTAGAAACATATATTATACCCTAGAATCCATGTTTGGGTATCCAGGTACGGATTGGGATACGACCAAGAGAGTAATGACTACAAGCTGGTAACAATTCTAAGTCCTTCTAATCAGAATATCAGGGTTTCAGAAGTAGAGGTTTACACATTGAGTTCAAATTCATGGAAAAGAATTCAATACATACATTACAAGATTATGGGTGGACCACCAGGTGTGTTTGTGAATGGAGCTTTGCACTGGTTAGCGAAACCATACCCAACTAGATCAAAAAACAAGTTCTCACAAGTTTTACTTTCTTTTAACATGGCAGAAGAAGAATTCAAAGAGATACCACATCTAGAATACTTTGATGACGTAAAAAAGTTTGAACATAAACGGATCGATGCTTTGGAAGGGCGTTTAACAATGCTTTGTAACCATTCCAAAGTTGGTTTTGAGGTATGGGTGATGAATGATTATGGAGTTAGAGTCTTGGACTAAAATCGGACGAAATTTGATATAGTCGTTTAAAAACGGGGAGATCTTATTATTAGAGATTCACCTAGATAATAAGCATATGCATGCAACCTTAGTTTTCTATGACCCAAAATGTGAAAGAGCTAGAGCTGCAAAGATTGATTTGGGGAAGTGTGACACTGGTCATCTAAAATCAAGGTTTCTTACAGAGACTTATGCGGAGAGCTTAGTTTCACTTCACTCGGGTACTTATGTTGGTGGTGGGCAAGAAGAATCGGATCTATTTGAAGCATATCCTGAATTTGAAATTTGATTTAGACAAATTTGGCCAGGAAACAAATTTCGAGTCACAAACAAGCAGATTTTGGGTAAGTGAACTTTTCAAGGATATAAGACAGCTATAGCTAAGCAAATTTTAATCCAAAATTTTAATTAATTAATGTCTTGTAATTTCTTATGCGTGTGAATGGCTTGGTATCTAGCATTTTCTAAATCCAAAACTTGAATTTTAACTAGAAAGATTTGCTTGATCAGATTGATGCATGCATATTTTTCTCGGGCACTTTCATGCCAAACATATGGACAGCATTACAGTTTTCTTTTTACATAAAAAATGAGTAAAATACCAAGGTAACCAAATTTTGATAAATAAAAAATCCATTCATAAGTTAGGATCCATAAAAATTTTATATTAGATAAAATCGATATAAAAACCCTATATTTTTAAAAAGATTTAAATTAAATCATTTTTTTTAATAATACTATAACCACCCTTTCCATACAACTCTTTCTTCCTTTCTTCTTCTTTTTCTTCTCCCCACCAACAGCACCACCAGCAACAGTAGTTCCATCAACACAAAACCCACCATAATTTTCAAATCCGCCACCAACAACACCTCCGCCTCTTCTTCCTCCTCTCCCTCCAACACCTCCTTCTTTTTTCTCATATTTCTATGCTCAGATCTACCATCAACAACACCTATGCCACCACCAAACCAGCCACCATGTCCAGATCCTCCACCAACAGCACCTCCGCCTCCTCCTTCCCTACCAACACCACCAGCATCTTTCTCTTTCTCCCACACCACTACCAAACCCACTATATGTTCTAATTTTCGATCAACAACACCTCCGACTCCACCGTCTCCTCCTTATATCCCCTACAAACACCACCAACACCTCCAGATCATCATCGTCGAAAATCATCATAAAAAAATAATGATACATCATCATTATCGAAATTAACGTTTGTGTTGGTGAAATGTCAGAAAAATGATGAAACCAAATTTGGTTTCATCAAAATTTACAAAAACTAATCAACGTTAAAACCAATGTATTTTACAAAAACTAAACAACTTTGAAACCAATCTTTGTGTTGGTGAAAACAGTAAGTTTTGATGAAACCAAATTTGGTTTCATCTGTTTTTTGCCTATTTTTCATCGTGAAACCAAAGTTTTAGTGGTGAAACAATACGTTTATGTTGAAACCAAATTTGGTTTCAACTAATTTTTTCCTAGTTTATTTAGTTTGGTGCACTTGGTTTCTTCGTTGAAGTTGTGTCGGCGAAAGGACAATTTTATGTTGAAACCAAATTTGGTTTTATCATTCTTCTGCCTAATTTTTATCGTTGAAACCAATGTTTTAGTAATATGATAAGTTTTTGATGGTCTTGTTGTGATGGGATTTTATATTACCCTATATAAATAACCGCAATCGCACGGCGTCTAACTAGTAGATAACGGCAAGTACGGGTCGAACCCACAGGGAGCGGGAAAATACTGTAATCAATATCTCTAATCAACTAACCAGAAAAAAATATTTGGGATTTTTAGAATTATAAATAAAATAATAAAACAAACTAAACTAATAAAATAACTAAAATGGGAGAGTCGGTAACCAGGGTTTTCAGTATCCACCACTATTTCTATTTAATTACTGAAGTGAAACATCTCATGAATATTCATTTATTGTTCGTTCTATCGACATCACCTATTATATGTATTAGAATCGCAAATATCACTGGGACGCCCTAAGCATGGCGCATCAAAAGCCCTAGTCTAAAGCATACACCATCCAATTGCGTTAGCGAGAAAATAATACGAAGCTAATTATAGATTCATAAATAATATCTGGCTTCAAAGCATACCTCATCTAAGGATTTAACCAAAGCATGAAATATC
>JAJJMC010026829.1:420276-521141 GCA_023531435.1 Papaver californicum
GTACAGAACCGGTGAAACGACAACTAATTTAGATTTAAATCAATAAAAAAAATCATGGAATTAATCTATTCAAATCATAATGTTCTGTATCAAATAAATCGATTCAATTGATCTAAACTTTAAGTGGTTTCAACATTAAACCCTAGTTACAAATTAATTAGAACATGGAGAAGGGTTTCTTAAAACCCATAAAAATAAATAATAGAAAAGTAGAGAGGAAGAGATTTCACTATTTACTGTTGTCGTCAAATCCAATCAAACACAGTCCTCCACCAGCCGTCACTTCCCCTGGTTTTCTAGCTTTTCTCACACAGCCGCAAGAACTCAAAAAAAAACTGTACTGCCCCCTCCTGTACACCGAAAAAACTCCCTCTCGTCTCTCTCTTCTTTCCATTTTATAGCTTCCCTCTCTTCCAACCAATCACATCAATCCTAGCTTGTCTTTCAATCCATCACCTCCCACGTGACAAGAAAAACCCAAGCATAGATTACGCTGTCCTTCCTTTTTACTTTTCTTTCAACAACTCCAAACAGTCACGTGTGGTCCTCTCTCTTGTTCATTAACCAACGACCTAACCCAACTCCAAGAATCTAGCCTTCTCATCATAACTACACCCTAGTTTCTAGCCTTCACGTGCACCCTCAACAAAATTTCACACCAAAACTTCACGTGTCAGACTCTCAATCACCTACTCTTTCACTTTTGTTTCCTAGCTAGCTGTTCATTCCTTCGTAGCCTACACTGCCTAGCCTTCACTTGACGCACCTCCAACAACTACGCCTAGTCCATTCTCTATCCAATAGACCTCCTAATCAATCCACCCAATAACCTTCACATCTCTAATCTTTTCAGCCTACATAGCCCAGACCGACCAGCCACTTTTCCTATTGCTTTCCGAATGACTGGTTTGAAACTGACTTCTCTGCAAGCTGTGTAATGCTACAACTCCATCTGTGAAATAACGAGTTTATGGAGAAGTGTTCATCTTCGTGGGGATCTTGTTCATCATTTAGGTGCATTTTGTTCCCATTCTCTGCTCAACATAAGTAAGTCAAGCTAATTCCAACAACCACGTCTCACATGCCTTGGTCATGTCTTTAATCACTCTCATCAGATTCTAACCAGCTCCATTTGGTCCTCTTTCTCTTGTAACTAGTATTTTTCCGGAACACACTATAAAAGCACTAAAGCAACACATTAATGTAAAATATAGACACTAACAAATATAGATTAAGCGGTAAAAATGTATAAATTAAACGCCTATCATGTTGCTGGTTTGTGGTGGTGGTGTTGATGATAGTGCTGGTTGGTGGTGGAGTTGGTTGTGTTGTTGTTGTTTGTGGTGCTGGTTAATGGTGGTGGTTGGCGTTGGTTATGGTTTTCGTTGCTGGTGGTGGTGGTTGGTGGTGGTGCTCGTTGGTGGTGGACTTGGTGGTTGTTAGTGGTGCTCGTTGTTGTTGGTGGTGGTAGTTGGTGGCGGTGCTGGTTGGTGGTGGTGGTTGGTGCTGCTGTTAGTTGGTGGTTGGTGGTGGTGGTGTTGCTGGATGGTGGTGGTTGGTGTTGCATGGTTGGTGGTGGTGAGTTGGTGCTGGTAGTGTTGGTGGTGATAGAGAATATAGATTAAGAGTGAGGTTAATTTTTCTTTTTGTTGGGTTGAATTAATCTAAAAGGTAATTTAGACAGATTTGTTCAAATGATGTTTTCATTTCATTTTGTGTGGGCTAAGATTTTAGTAGTACGAGGTATGGTCTAGTGGAGTTTTAACCCGTACGTTATTCTTTTTATGGGAAGAAATATAATACAATATGTTGTAATATCCTGCTTGTTTAAAATATTTCATAAATTATTGGACTTGTGGATTTACAAGGTTAGAAACTGGCTTGGGATTTGCATGTATGCCTAGATGGTTTTCGGAGCAGGGAAGCGTTCAGGGATGTAGTTTTTCCTCGAAGATGGCTGAAAGCATGGCTACCCTTACAGTTACAGCCACCATTTGGGCAATGGGACAGCAGTTCTCACGGGTTCCAGAGGGATATTAAGTTATGGTTGCAAAAGAACAATCGACTTGCAATGCAATTTGGAGTCGTCCAAGTCAAATATCATCAAAAAGGCTACTCCAGTTTCAGGCAGATAAATTAGCTTTACAGCCATACCAATATATAGTTGAAACTCTTTACACTGTCTATTTCAATTTGATATTGCAATAATAGGAAGACATCTATCAGTTCTAACCTTGATAAGAACATCTATGAGGTAACTGACTGTGTCTTAGAGGAACCCCAATTGTGCCTCGCATCCTAGGAATAAAAAGAAACAAGTACAATTTTAAATACCTTTGCTAAGATACCATTGACCTCGTGTGAGACCCTATAGTATAAACACTAACACCAGAAAACATCTAAATCCTCAGATGCAACACAGCATATAGTGTGATGCTCCGCATCATTCACACTTGAGATGAGCTATGTAACAGATGAGATGAACGATTTCAAAATATGATTAAGAATTTTGGTCTCAAATGATGTAATTCCTAGTAAGAAGATGAAACGCAAAACGAGAGTAAACAATAGATCATGGAGGATGACCTCCATGCAGATACTCACAAGTGGTGGAATCACTTATCCACTCACTCAGCAGCGTTTTATGATTTATAACATCAAGTAATATACTTAGCAGGAAAACAAATGTGACTCGTGTTAATAATTTCAGTAATACTTAAACTTCGGGTGGCTCCCAAAATTTGGAAGAGTAATCATCCTCATGGCTCTCTTCATATTCATGACTTGGGACAGGGACTTCAGCATTTCTTAAGTCCCTAAGCCATACGTGTCCTTGTTCCACGCCAAAGTTTGCAGTAACTATACGACAAGCATCTACAGCCTGTAACAGCCATGACGGAACAACTAGTTTCATATTAATTTTCATTGTCTGGATCACATAATAAAGAATTTGTAAAGCTACCCGTGTTGGCTTCCAGTGACAACTTTGTATGGATCCATGTATAAATGTGAAATTGGACCCCTGGTGTCCACCCAAATCGGCAACTGGTTCAAATTTCCCTTCACAAGCTTTCCTAATGTCCCATAGGCCATAGCATAGCTCTGCAGCAGAAATATCGAATAAAAAGACAAACAGTTATTAAGAGTTTACAGTTGTATAACAAAACAAGGCTTCGTTCCCCATCCTGAGACTAAGGAAGCTTTTGTGCTTGGGAGTACTAAAATTTTGATTATTTAAACAGATTCATCTCCACCAGTGCAGATTAAGGATTTGAAGGGAAGCATCTGGAACGAGAAGAAGTTTGGTTGATTAGCAGCTGCAGTGAAAACCTTTCCGCATCGTTCTCGAGTCGATTGTTGTAACTGATGAACGAGCAGCAACGTAGCATAACGATTCATGTCATTTCACATCAATGGGAAAACCAGTAAATTAAGGATTGAGTGGTCACTGCTAGAAGTTACCAGTAAACCATCTCCTTTTCTTCGAAAAAAAGATGTTTGATTGAGTGGGAAACAACTGTAGACCAAATACAAAACTTCAACCGTCGAAGAAAAGAGAAATACGTTCAAAACCCAAAACAGTTTGTTTATTTGAGTAGGATGGAGATAATTCAAGGATCAAAGCACTCTAGTAATAATTGATGCCACATATACATATACTTGATATTCGTTGTGTCAAGAGACATGAAGTCACATCATACCTCACACAAGTAATCCGTGCACTGTGATCCTGCAGTGTCACGGAAACGGCTGCATCCTTCTTGTCGGTCTTGAAATTCTGAATCATTGAGTGCTAGTAATCAATTAAAGATACATCGACTTATTTAGATTGCGAGGAAGGTGAAGTCAATCAACAGAAATGCTCCGTTAAGAGCATCCGCAATGGTAAAAGTTAATGTTCTAATTCAATAGCTCAATCCAGATTTTGGTTTGACATTTGCTATTAAGAATCAAAGTGTTGTTTATATAAGCCTCTACCTATTTCTTTGTGGAAGTTAAAAGACATGTCAAATTGGAAGTGTGGTTAGCTCATAAAAGTAGTTAGAAAAATCCAAAATCAGGCGCTTCTCAAAACCCCTGCCTGGGCATATCAGTTATTTAAAGTGAACCTGGTATGCAGAACGCTGTTAAAATACACCTGCAAAATTGAATGCAATTCTAAATCTCGCCTAGGTCAAACCCTCTTGAACGTGAGTCCATGTCAGGCTCCCCATTAAAAGAGCCACAGACCCCATGCTCTTTTTCAAAGTGAGTCCATGCCAGGCTACCCTATAGAAATTGAAGCATTCCTTCTTGTATTCCTGTGTCATTTGATGGAAAAGAATTTCAACAGAAACTGAGAGAAAGAATTGTATTAACTCAAATGAATGAATACATTGCTTTGCATTTGGATTTATAGTGATACAAACACAAACATGAAAGGAACTTATAATCTAAATATGTTTAGAGAATACAAAATATCATAAATACATCAACTACTCAATAACAAAGGTAACTAGATTATTAGGCCGGTTCCTATACACACCTCTCAAATAGGTTAGTTTGTCCAGCTACGTGGATGGACAAATGTGTTTTTCCACTGTAGTAAATTTGAGTAGAATGATATATTTAATTGCATTTTATGGGATCCTTAACAATAAAAAATCTGTTTATATATGTTTGATAGGTTTTTAGATATTATAATATATTTAGTGGGACCCTTGTATAATAAAAATATGTTAAAATAACTAGAAAATAGGAGAGATGAATATAAAATAATTAGCCAGCTCTACAAACGCTTTAAATCGCAGTTCAAACTCTCAAACTTGGATGTTTGAGAGGTCATTTTGATAACTTGTTAGGTCCATAATGACTCAAAATGACCAAGTATGATCATTCTAGAGGTGCATAAGAACCGGTCTTATAGGATCAGGTATCCTATATATGCTACAAATCTTCATATATTCACAATAATATTATAGAATCTCTTCTTGATTTGCATAGGATCATGATGTCGACATTATAATCAAAGAGTTCTTTCATGGGACCTGGAAGAACTTCACGTGTATATGTACGATATGTACCATATTTCAATACCCCCCTCAAGTCGGAGGTGTGGAAGACACTCCCAACTTGCGTATAATTTGACGCTGTTCTCCTCCAAGTGGCTTGGTGAATACGTCTTCTAATTGAGCATGAGAATGGATGTAGCTTGATATTTAGTTCATTCATGAAAGACCGAGATTTTTAGCAATGTGAATTGCAGTTTGATTGTTACAGTGAACAATTACTGGTTGCGAGTGTGAAATCTGAAAATCCTTGAGTATTAAGCACTGAATTTCACTGGATAAGTTAGCAAGAGCACGGCACTCTGCTTCTGCAGAAGATCGAGCTACAACAATTTGTTTTTTACTTTTCCATGAGATTGGGTTATTTTCTAATAGAGTGACATATCCTGTAGTGGATCTTCGAGTGGTAGGACATCTTGCCCAATCAGAATCCATATATCCACTTAATTGGAAATAACTAGTGGCATCGAGATGCATACCGTTTCCAATTGATCCCTTAAGATATCTCAATATGCACATTGCTGCGTCCATATGTATATTGGTTGGTTTTTGCATAAATTGACTTAAGCAGTTGACACCGGAAACAATGTATGGTCGTGTAACTGGGAGATATAAAAGTCTCCTTATTAACCTCCTATAACAATAATGATCATCTAGAGGTATGCCATCAGTAAAAAAAAGTTTCATATTTTGTTATATTGGAAAATTTGAAGTACGAGATCCTGTCAAGCCAACATCTTTTAAGATATCGAGAATATATTTTCGTTGACTGAGAAAATCCCTTTGTCGGATCTTGAGACTTCTATTCCTAAAAAAATATTGTAAACGACCTAAATCATTTATGGAAAAGGTCGACTCAAGAAAAGATTTTAGTTTGCTAATGGCATTGTTGTCATTGCCAATAATTACAATGTCATCGACCTAAACTAAAACATATATGCATATTTATCCTTTATGGTAAATAAATAAAGAATAGTCCGTATGTGATTAGTAGAAACCTTGCTTAATTATTAAGGTAGAAGAAAATTTAGAAAACCATTGCCGTGATGCTTGTTTTAAACCATATAACGATTTATTTAGGCAATATACACAATTCTATCCCTTTCCAAAGAAACCGGGAGGCAAAGACATATATACTTCTTTTTCTAAATCACTTTGAATAACATCGTTGTTAACGTCGATTTGGTTAAGACTCCAACCTCGGGTACAAGCAATAGAAAACATCAATTAGAAGGTGACCAACTTTTCTACAGGAGCAAAAGTGTCATGATAATCCAGTCATTCGATTTGTGTATACCCTTTTGCAACTAGCCAAGCCTTATATATTTCGATTGAACCATCTCAAGGAAATTTAATACGACAAGCCCATTGAAAAACCTACCAGAGATTTACTAGAAGGAAGTTCAGTCATTGTCAAAGTGTTATTACCTTCAAGTGCTTTAATTTCAGCAGCCATAACCTGAAGTCGTTAGGATCTTTCATAGCCTCATAAAATGATCGAGGTTCCTCCGCAGCAAGAATATTAGTGAGGAAAGAACGATGAGACATATCAAAATGTAAATAATGGCTAAGGGGATAAAGTGGTTTACTCTCGCTAGAAGGTGTGGGAATCCTTACACATCCACGTAAATAATCCTTAAGATAATTCGGTGGCTTCCTAGGACGTTGCACACGATCGAGAATAATAGATCCCTTATGAATAAAAACAACCATATTAAGAGAGTCATTTTTATCATTGATTTCAATAGTTGACGGACTAGTACCGTTCACAGTAAGTGGAGTGAATGAAGGTGACTCACTAATTGAATTAATTTCACTATCAGTAGAAAAGTGTGACATGTTGTTTTGAAAGGAAATTTCATTTGAAAATAATGAGTTGTCATTTGAATTTTCATATGAAACAGGAACCTTTATATGTGAATTTTCATGTGAAAAAAATTGAGAAGGTTCAGTAATATTATCCTTACAACGGTTGTCATTTGAAATACTTGGAAAACTAGAGATCCGCATGCCATCTTCAATAATTCCATGCTCTTGGCCTGATGAGATATATGAGTGAATCGAGGGCTCTGACAATGATGCATTTGGTGTCATTTTATTAGAAAAATGAAAACTGGATTCATGAAAACTACTTTTTTAGACACATAAATTTGTTTTGTTTCTAAATCAAATATTTTGTATCCCTTCTGTACGTGTGGGTAACCAACAAAGATCCCTGGCTTCGAATGATGATCAAACTTGTTGTTTAGTTTTAAATTTTTACCAAAACATAAGCATCCAAACACCCGTAAATAAGAATAATTGGTCGGTGCTTTCCTTAACAGAACTTCATGAGGGGACTTGTTCGACAACAATGGTGTTGGTATTTTTTTGGGTGAAAACGTAATGCTCTAGAGACGTCTAATAAGTGACGATGATGTCGTTTGACAACCTCGTTTTGTTGAGGTGTATATACACATATGCGTTGATGTAAAATTCAATGAGTAGAAAATAATTGTTGCATGGAATTTGATAAAAATTCAGTACTATTGCCAAAGCGCACCTTTTGAATTTGAAGAATAAAAACTCCCACTGAACCAGAGAAAATATCGGATATATGCACCTTGTATTGGTTTTGAACATGTAAAAAAAATATTATAAGAAATTTTAAGCATTTAGACTTTACTTTCATCAGATAAACCTCTGTACAACGGGAGAAATCATCAACAATAGTTAAAAATAACGAAATCCCCTCAAAGAGGGTTCCGAGAAAGGTCCCTAGATGTCACAATGAATTAATTCAAATACTCTAGTATTGTACTTGGAAAAGGTAGACGGGGCTGCTTAGCTTGTGGACATACTTCCCATGCAGTCTTATTTTCATTACTAATATGATTAAAATTTCTAAAAATAAAATCTAAACGTTAACAAGAAGGATGCCCCAATCGCCAATGCCACAACCGAAAGATTTGTGGTGAATATATAGTGAAAGCAATCGGCTTTTGGAGGAAGTAAATCCCGTCAAAGTGAAGACCTCTACTAATCGGTTCCTTCGTCATTAGGTTCTGATATTCCCAGTGGTTTGCATCAAAAGAAGCAGAATAATGTAAATGTATTTTCAATTGTCCTACTGAAATAAGATTGAAAGTAAAATTGGGAACAAGCAACATATTGTGTAAAATCAATTTATGGGAGAATGTCACATTACTAATATGTGTGACTTGAAATTTCTTCCATCAGGAACCTCAACTTTCGTATTAGATGAAATTAATTTTGAATTTTAAAAAATAAGATATAATGCAACATATGTGATTCGACGCACCGGTATCTATAATTGAAGTATTATTATAAAAATGCATATAAAACACCTTACCTACTGGCTTAGTTCTAGCTATTATTATTGTTTCATCACTAATGAATGACTCTGGTGCTGACGTGTCACTTGAGTTAATTATTGAGACTGCATTTGATGATGCTTTTCTATGGCGAGGTGGGTACCCATTGATTTTGAAGCAGAGATCTTTGATGTGTCCGATGCGACCAAAATGCTCAAATGAATACCTGGTACGCTCACCGGAGGATGTTGCACGATATTGCTGACCATTATTTCCTTTAACACTAAGAGCAGCAGATTCAACTTAGGGAACAATGCTGTGGTTAATAATCTGTTGTTGCTCTTCTTGCCGGATCAAAGCATATATTTTGTTTGTCGTCAGGAAAGGATGAATCAAAAGTATTTGACTCTTAATGTTAGAGGATTGATCATGAAGTTCCTGAAGAAACTCTATGGCTCGGTCTCTATTTACTTGATCAACAAGTCCTTTACCATAACCACAAATACAAGGTTGTATGGTGTTCAAATCACCGATTTCATCCTGTAAACTCTTCAAACGAGCATAGTAAGTTGAAACATCTGAATCTTCTTGTCTTGAAGAAGCTACGGATCGTTTCAGTTGGTATATTTTAGGAGCATTTGCATAATAATAGCGGTCATGCAAATCTACCCATATATCATGAACAGATTCAACATACAAAATGCTATCTTTGATTTCGAGCATAACTGAATTCAATAACCACGACCGAGAAGATCAATGAATCTTTCCATACTGGCATAACATCTGATGAAGTTGGTTTCGGTATCAAACCATCAATGAAACCCGACTTATCCTTTGCACAAAGTGCCATGGTAATACCACATACCCATGTTCCATAGTGATTCTTGATAGTTGAGGAGAATAAAGAACAACAATAGGGCAATCAGAACAATGAATTTCATAAGGATCTCTAAGAATAAGCTGAAGAGATTTACCTGACATGGTAGATTGTTTCTCTTGTTCGGTTGATCCCATAGTTGCATATTTTGGTGTCGAGCCTCCTGAGTCTCCCATAATAGTGTAAAAAAGAAAAATGGTGGTAATACCCTAGGTTATTTCTCTGATGCCAAAAGAGAAACTGAGATAAATAATTTTATTAACTCGAATGAATGAATTCATTTCCTTGCATATGGATTTATAGTGATACAAACACAAACATGGAAGGAAACTACAATCTAAATATGTTTAGAGAATACAAAATATTATAAATACATCAACTACTTGATAACAAAGGTAACTAGATTATTACAGAATCATATATCCTATATATGCTATAACTCTTCATATATTCACAATAAGTTGTAGAATATCTTCTTGATTTGTATAGGATCCTGATGTCAGCATTAGAATCAAAGAGTATCTTCCATGGGACCTGGAAGAACTTCATGTGTATATGTATATTATGTAAAATATTTCAATAAATTTAAAGTGAAAGTGGAATACACTTGGAAACCCCCTAGATACTTTTCTTGTGCTTCATTTTTTCATTCAAGTGGTAAACACACTAAAGACTCTGCAAACAAGGTAGTGAAGAAGAAATATATTCCTAAAAAGTTTAATGGAGCCAAAGAAAATAAGAGGATTTTTAACTCTGGGGTATATGGGATTTTTATAATGGTGTTGCTGTAATGGAAGGGGTTACTGTTACAATAAATACTCCAGGGATTATCTCAGATGTAGTTGTTTGTTCAAATGAGCAAATCACTATTGTGCAGATAATTGATGAAAAAGTGCAGGGGTGCTGGAAATGGTCTCCCCAACATCAACAAAATGGTATACAGAAGATCTAAAATTCTAGTAGGAAAGGAGATTTGCCTGGGAAAATTCCAATATGGTTTATGAATCCGTATAACATCTTGGAGTCAGATCTTAAAATTAGCATTCAAGAAAAAGGCCTACCATCCAACTTAGAGGTGGTTGATAATCCAGGTGAAAAACAATACTCTTGTAATATCTTTGTCCATACCGAAGGTGATATCAATCAGGTGGATGAATGTGATAAATCCGTGGTAAATCTGAATATGAAACAAATAATGAATACCTAGAAGTGGAGAAGGTAAATGAGGCCAGTGGAGTCAAGGGAAAGGAGAAGATAAATACAATTGAGGATACACCTTATAGAATTCCTATAAATGGGGATCAACAAGTGGAAAAACTAATGCAAGTTACATCACTGTTTGGTGCTTCTTCTCGAGGCAAACATGAAGAGATTAAACAAATTTTAAATGACATTGTTAAGGATTATAACAATGTTGGTGTGTCTAAAGCTGAGAAAGAAGAAGTTAAATTTTTTTGGCCAGAAGTCTTTTGTAATGAAAAACTTGGAAAAGGAAAACTTTTAACAGGAAAACAAAATAAAAGGGTGCCCTCTTTTTGGTTTCTTGTTATCATTTGGTTAGTTTAGGTATATAACCTAAACTTTGTGCATGTTTTCTTTGAGCTTGGGTTTCCTTCTGCTACCCTTCCTGTATGCGCTTAGGAATGCAACAATTTATTATATACTGGTATTTGCAATTGGATTATACCATAATAATGATATTCCATTCTTTTAAGATCGATGAAGATACCCATTTTCAATTGTATTTGCTGATGGTGAGTTTTTGACAAGGGAGAAAATTGTAATATTGCTTTTTGCCTAGCTGCAAAAGCATGAAATAAATATGTATAAATTTCTGACCCGGGATCAGAATTATAAATACATACTGCGATCTTACATTCCGCAAGAGAATTGAGAATGCATATTCAGCTCATGGCTAAAATTAGCTCTGTAAACTCTTTTGCATATATATGCGCCCGTAGAAATTTCAGGAATTTACCAGGATAAACCCTCGTTATTTCATGTGCATCCATGCAAATTATTTGTATCAGTCAGAGTACGCTGATTATATAAAAGTATGAACATTCACGATGAATACCATATCATCTCTGAATAAAAAACGTAAAATTAGATGCATACCCTCTAAATGAAAAGTCGCATCGAACATCATCTAAAGTCGTAAAATTCTACGACTGAACTCCTTGAAAATGTTACGTAATAATTGCACTAAGGAAAAACGAGTGCCAACACCAAAAGCACACAAAAATGGTCCCTACACCAACGAAAAGAGAGAAAAAGACACCAAAGACAAACTATCAGCATTGCTAGCGGCAATGCTAGTACTAGCGCTAGCACCAGAGCCAAGCTTGGCGCTGTCAACAACAACTCTAGCGCTAGCACCAATGCCAACCTCAACGCTAGCAAGCTAGCGCTAGCACTAGCGTCATCCTTGACGCGTTTCTAGCCTTTACCCCTTTTCCCTTTCCTTACGTGCGTCATCTTGCCCATACGTGCCAACCTTGCTTGCTCGTGTCATCCTTTCCCCTTGATACTAGCGACAATACTAAGCCATTACCATACTGTGTTGACACAAACTCATCAATAACATTATCTTAAAACAAATTCACGTGTTTTGAGTCCATGACTCCACTAACTCTACGAGAAATAAAAAAAAATACATGGGGGGATTCTTCTTGGGGTTTTGGTCTGGTGGTTACAACAACATGCGGCGTGAAAATACCCAATGATTAGCAAGTTACAAAGTAGTGGTAAAGGTTGAAGAAGTTAATGGTGTAATAAAATAATGGTTTCCCGAATATTCCAAGGCGGTTATACCATTATCTCCACGACTTCCATCTCTCCATCTCTTTACTACCCCTACTACTTACAAGGAAATCATGTGTTCCCAAACTATTATAAATAGGCTGCTTAGCCCATTCAGAAAACAGAATAAGCTTTCATTCTCACAGGCTCTGTTATTCTCCGCCTCTACACACAACTCAACACACAAATTCCTTCAACTTTCTTTGCTTCCCTCCCCTAAGATCAACCCATTTTCTCTCCTTGTGACAGAAGAAGGACGGAACGACTACTATCGTGGTTTAGGCTTGTCTTGTACGATTTTGATTTCCGAATATAAAAAAAGTACCACAACGGTATATTGTTTTTCTTAGGAGTAATTTTTAGGTACTAACAATTGGCGACCAAAGTGGGAGATCAATTTCTCGGTCACGAATCCAATTCTTCAACCATCTGAAAATCAATTCTTCAACCACCCAAAAATTGTGGATCTTAGGTCAAGTTCAACAAACAATCCAAATTCAGGTTCAAAAACCACCATTAACCCCGGTAAAACTTTTGGTGGGACTCCAGAAATTATTCCTCAGAATATCACCGCTGAAAACACCAACACTCCTTTTCGTACCACTGAAGGTTCCAAAGACAAGGAGTGGGCCTCATCAACCATAGCTGATTTGATAAAGCGCCAAACCTTGGCAAAAAACTCAAGTAGCCATGGCTATTACCTAGAAATAAGTTCTTACCTTTCTTAAAACTTTAACGAAGCAGTTATCATCGGAACAACCTCCATCATAACAACGTTCTGTACAATGAAACCACTCGAAGTTCCTTCTTCAACAATCACATCAAGGGGAGATTTATCATGATTTTGAGTTTGAAAAGACATATCACCAGTGTCAAGGCTCATGGTAATCTCCAATCCTTCATCTACAAGTTCATCTCTCTGCTTTGGTTCATTTCCCCCCTAAAACGGAAACATTATAGAGATAATGAGTTAAAATGTCTCAAGCTTGAGAAATTAAATCACAAACTATGAATTTCATAAAATATGTCCACTAGCAATATAAACGTTCATTAAAAAACATTTGGGTCATGGCATATGGTTTAGAAATAATAAGTGTCGTTTTGCAAAAATACCGTCATAAACGTTTTTACACTATCCTCCGGAAGAGCTGAAACTGGCGCTAATTGGTAAGGAATTTGGGGGTGATTTATATACCAAATAATTCATATGTATGTCTACTAATTTTTTTTAAAAGGGCTCGCCAATCTGATGAACAATCTAATAAGGTCGGCCGAAACGCTCGACTACACCGCATCTGAAAACCTACAGAATTTTACCTGGAAGTTCTGAACTCCCGGTGTCAGGTACACCTAGAAAACGGATTCCAAATTTATAAATTCTTTTTGCAAAAGTTATCTGTTTCTCTTATATAAATAATGAGAGGTCAACCACCTCATTTTTTACTTCGGACAAAGATTCTACAATCGTCATGACAACAAGACCTGAATCTGAATTTTTCTGACGACGAAAATCGCCAAAATTCTTCATGAAATCACGTAAGGTTATGCACATTTGGTGGTCTAAGAGTTATAATCATGTTATTATGATTCTAAAACAATGGAATAAACTTACTTAGAGATGTAACAATCCTTCAGAAGCAGAAGGCACTTCATAATGCGACTCACCACTAAGTTTTCGTTTTCAGTTCTGGATTCTTCAACTTCTTCAGTCTGTAATGATTCTTCAGGTCCATTGTCACCTTGGCATTATTTCTCAGTACTTCCAACCACAACAGTACTTTCTGACACCAGGGTATCTGTGTTACTAGTCATCCGAGAATGCTAATTATTTATTAAAGTCAGAATTCATCAAGTTCACAGGACGTAAAATTCTACAACTCAGGAAACTCCAAAAAGTTATACTTAGTGCATAAGAAGATGAAGCGCCAAGAACAGCCAGGACACCAAACTTAAAAGGTCAAATACCCGAGGTACCATGGTGAGTTATGCTCCCAGATTATGCAAAGGTGCTTGTCAGGACAAGGGACGGTCTCCACTTCCAGGCATGATTACCCGTGTCCTTTTCTCCTAGAATGAAGAACGGCGTTCGCCACAATACCGAACATAGGGCGTTCTGGGTGCCACGACTACAAGAAACAAATAAAGTGTTTAATTACTAAATAAAGGATGGTAATTAAACTAAAGATGTTTTGAGATACCTATGTCAAGTTGATGATCGAGTTGTGCCTCACTACAGAAATAATTTTCATGTTCGGCCGAGATGCTAATTTCTTTTCAGAAGGCTCACCGCGTACATCAGAAGGCTCACTAGACACGAAGTCCTTAAGTAGAGTAAGTTGCACGTTCCAGAATGAACATTCAATATGATGACGAGATCCCCATTCAAAGATAACAACCAGGGATACAACGATCAAACTTCGGCATTGATAAAGGTCTAGAGAGACCACTTCCACTACCATTTTGTGGCAATGAGTGTCTGTTACTACTTCATCAGCAACAACCATGTAGATCCAGATTATGACATGGTTCAGGGATATCCGTGAATCCATCGAAACAAGGCAGGCTCGACACATCTATGGAAAAATTGTCACCAAGGAACCCTCCTGTAGGCGCCAAGAAGCCAACATACCCTAAAAATTGCTCACCTCCAGAACATCACCAAACAACGGATCTGGATGCTACAATTGCATAGAGGAGAGGTGATGCCGTACTCCTGTGGATTTCGTCTACAAGTAAGTCTTGTTCAGTAACTCTCCTTACAACCAGTTGTCCCACATATCATCAAGGATTGGGTACTTGACCTGAGTATCAACCTCAACGTGCTTTGACGATATGGATGAGAAGCTGATCCTTTTTAAAAGTTTGTCGAATCGATAGGGTTCTCTACTAAAAAAAGTTAAAACCAATAACCCAATTATCCTTAAAACGTGTCATCAACCTGAGATACTGAAACCCAACCCTTTCCAAATCGGAGACACTACTGTCTCTTCCGATAAAAAGAAAAGAAAAAAGAAGACATCTGATCATTAAAGCTATGTTAGGTGGATGCTAAAAATTCTTCAATACTGGTAGGCCAACAAGGGTAGTCTTACATGGAAAGTGTCTTAAAACTGTCAAGGCTTAAACATTTCACCACCCCTGACAAAGCTATCAAGGCTTAAACACTTCACTATCCCTGACAAAGCTGTCAAAACATAAGCACTTTACCACTCTGTTAGTACCTAAAAATTACTTCTAAGCAAAGCAACATACTGTTGAAGTACTTTATTTAGATTCAAAAATCAAAATCATACATGACAATCCTAAACCACGATAGTAGCCGTTCCGTTCTGCTTCGGTCACAAGGAGAGAAAATGAGTTGATCTTAGGGGAGGAAAGCAAAGAAAGTTGAAGGAATTTGTATGTTGGATTATGTGTAGAGGCGGAGAATAACATAGCTTGTGAGAATGATAAGCTTTTCCTGTCCTTCTGAAATGGGTTAAGTAGCCTATTAATAATAATTGGTAACACACATTTTTTCTTGTAAAGTAGTGGAGGTAGCGAAGAAATGGATTAATAGGGATTATAGGAGTAATGGTGTGACCGCTTATTATCCTTGGAAGTTTCTGGAAAACCGTTATTCCATTACCTCCTCAACCGTTTCAACCATCACCACTACTTTGTAACTTTCTTATCATGGGGTGTTGCCACGCCACATGTTGCTGTAACGACCAGACCAAAACCCCATGAGTAATCCCCCCATATAATTGTTTTGATTTCTTGTAAGAGTTACTGGAGTTATGGAATCAAAACATGTGAGTTTGTTGTAAGATAATGCTATTAATAGGATTTATGCTAACTTAGCATGCTAATAACATATTTGTGGCATGTTTGTAACATGCGATTTCTTCTTAGCAACAATGTCACATATAAGTGTTATTGGCTCAATCGAGGTTTTGCTAGCACAAGTGTCGTGGATGTGGTCTAGGTGATGGGCTAACAAAGAAGGATGGCACGAGCAGTGCGGACACGAACATGCAAGGATGACGCTGCAGAGAGCTAAGACTAGCGCTGCTGGCACAGGCAAGGATGCTGGTACGCTTCTGCTGGCCGTGTGAGTGTTTCCAGCGCTGGCAACATGGTGCTGCTGGCAGTGTGAGTGTTGCTGCCAGTGCTGGCTGCGTGATGGCGCTGGTGCTGGCACTTGCCAGTGCCGTGGTCATGGCCTATGCGCTGCTAGCAGTGGCACTTGCCAGTGCTGTTGGCGCGGCTGTGGCCTGCTTAGGCTTCTCAATCACATGAGATCTACCGTTGTCATTATGCTTGGCTTTTATGTAGAAGTTTTACGCAAGTTTTGCCGACAGTATTGCCTCAACCCTCGGGTATAGCATTCTGTCAGAATACCCGAGAGTATAGAAAGTTTTGCGCAAGCTTTTCCTGTCCTTCTGAAATGAGATCTACCGTTGTCATTATGCTTGTCTTTTACCGTTGTTACTGCTTATGTGGAAGTTTTGCGACTTAAGATGATGTTCAATGCGACTCTGCATTTAGATTGTATACATCTAATTAACGCCTTTATTCAGAGATGACATAGCATTCATTCCAAATGTTCATAATTTTGTATAATCAATGTGTTCTGATTAATGTAGATTTATTTGCATGGATGCACACGAAATAACGAGGGTTTAGTCGAGTAAAACCCTGAAATTTTGGAGACGCGTATATAAAAGAGCTACAAGATTAATATAGCCACGGGTGAATACACATTCTCAATTCTCTTGCTGAATATAAGACAGATGTACGTATCCATAATTCTGACATCGGGTCAGAGATTCGTTTATTATATTTCTGCAGCTAGGCAGAGTAATTTTACTATTCATGTCCTTGTCAAAAACCCACCATCTACATTAAGTCCTTTGCTTAGCACGAAACGAGTATTGTTGCGTGGTAAATACTAGATGGTGGTTTGCCGGACGAAATAATATGTGACTTTTTTTTATTGTTTAATGTTAAAATATCACTAGAAGAGTAGCAATTGGATGAGCAAGTTTTGCTCTATACTCTCGGGTATTCTGAGCATTCTTCTTCTATTGTAGTAACAACGAGAAGGTATTTGGAACATTAGTTGGTTATAGAGAGGGTTGAGGCAATACTGTCGTCAGAACATTAGGATGAACGTTAAGGCATTACTACCATCAGAACACTAAGATGAGTGTTAAGGCATTATTGTCATCGAAATACTAAGACGATTAGAACTTGAGCATTGATATTTAAGGAATTCATCCATGGAAGTATTGCGACTTCAAGCAAATGCATTCGCGACATGAAGTGTTTGACTTTTATGCAGTGCATACATAACATATTCAAGAGATTCAGTCGTAAAAGTTTGCAACTTGAGATGATGTTCGATGCGACTCTGCAATTAGATAGTATGCATCTAATTTAACGTTTTTTTAATTCAGAAATGACATATTTTCCATTCTGAATGTTTGTATAATCAGCGTATTATGGTTAATACAAATAGTTTGCATGGATGCACATGAAATTACAAGGATTTAGCTGGGTAAAGTCCTAAAATTTTTAGGGGTGCATATATATAAAAAAATAGCTACATGGCTTAATTTATCCAGGAGATGAATATGCATTCTTAATTTCTTGCAGAATGTAAGATAGACGTACTTATCCGTAATTCTGGTACTTGTAAGAATTTTATCATTCTCAATTTTCTTGCAGAATGTAAGATAAGAGTACGTATCCATAATATTGATGCTTTTCAGAATTTTATCATTCTCAATTTTCTTGTAGAATGTAAGATAGGAGTACGTATTCATAATCCTGATGCTTGTCATGATTTTACCATTCTCAATTTTCTTGCAGAATGTAAGATAGGAGTACATATCTGTAATCGATGCTTGTTAGATTTTATCATTCTCAATTTTCTTGCAGAATGTAAGATAAGAGTACGTACCCATAATCCTAATGCTTGTCATAATTTTTTTATTCTCAATTTTCTTGCAGAATGTAAGATATGAGGACGTATTCATAATCCTGATGCTTGTCATAATTTTATCATTCTCAATTTTCTTGCAGAATGTAAGATAGGAGTACGTATCCGTAATCCTGATGCTTGTCAAAATTTTATTATTTTCAATTTTCTTGCAGAATATAAGATAAGTGTACGTATCCATAATCCCGATGCTTGTCCGAATTTTATCATTCTCAATTTTCTTGCAGAATGTAAGATAGGAGTACGTATTCATAATCCTGACGCTTGTCAGAATTTTATACGTATTTATTTCATGCTTCTGCGGCTAGGAAAAATAAATCAAAATAAATCAACGAGCTTAGTTGTCGGATTTTACTAGGAATTCTGATTTGATGACGCTCTGATGATGTCAAATAATCGCTAGAGGAGGAATAGTTGATGTAGTAGTGCCTGTAGGATGATAAAGCGTCGTCTGGAAAGCATAAACTAGTGAAGCGTAGCTGATTTGTATGATGAAAAGACCAAAATTGACCCGTGTATATCACGAGACCATGGCTTCAAAGCGGAAATCCTTGTTTGAACATCACCGACCACCAGAGCTCTATTTCTTTCTCTTCTCACCCAGCAGCAACAACAGTATCAGAAGTTGAGACGACAAGGTTCACATCATCGAAGCAATGATGACATGAAGTTGGTGATGTTTTCCAATTCGGAGCTTGTATGGCCAGTCAATCATGCGTGAATGCTTGTAATATATAATGTATTTTAAATTTTCAGACTCCGTACACTTTAGAGCAAGAGTCACATCTCTTAGCCCGTAGATCCGATTGATGCGCCCCTTTTGGTATGTTGTAGCAGAGATACAGATGAACACTTTTCATTAAGGATGTTTTTCCCTATTCCCACCAATGGTTATTGATTTCCGAGCTCATAGGATGCAAGTGTGATAGCAGGAGTAGTAACAAAGAATTGGAGAGCTCGTGATGGTAAGTGCTAACGTGACGATGTGGGCTTCTTAAGATTTCAAGAGGATGTGATGCTGTCCACATCCATGTTTCTGGAGAAGATGAATTTTTGACAGCATCTTGTAAGCCCATATTCCAGATGTTGAGAGGAGAAACATAAATCTGAAGTTGTCAGGCCTGTCGAGTGTTCATTGTGCTTGAGATGGTCGTGGATGCATCATTACCAGTGATTTTTGAGATCATGACCACTAGTACTGTCTGTTTAGGGCTTGCTTGAAGCATGAGGGTAATTTATGGGGTCACCTTGAGAATTCCGAACTTAGTGTATCTTTCACAGTTGACAAGTGTGGTTGAAATAAGCAGCAAAATCAATAGAGGTGAAGTCCCCATACTATGATGTGATCAGGTAAGGGAAGCCAGGAAGGTTGATATCTCCTATTGTTGTTGTTGTCTTTGTCGCGCCAAGGCTGGAGCAGAAACATGAATTGAAGTTCGAGCCCTTCGTTGGTGGCCGGGCAATTGAGTCGCAATTAAGACGTTTTTGTGAGCATTGAATGAATAAAGTTGTGACTTATCCTGACCCTTTGGATCATAAGCTTGTTTACCCTTCTTGATGTGATGATGGTATGCTTATATGGGCGAAGTCCTATGGAGACGTCGAGGGTGAAGAGTATGAGCTGAAAGATATCCTTTTGCCGACGTGGTGTTGCGGGTGTCTCCAAAGACTATGTTCCAAAAGGCGTCTCTTGAGGCATCTTCTGAATCCTTAATTGTTATGAGATGTGTTACGGTGAGCAGTCCCCTGTCACACTACTCTTTGATTTCTGAAGTTATATTTTCTGGAGTAGGCTTGAAATGCGTCTCAGCCTCGTCAGAGGTTGCAGGCGCCTATCATATCTGACGACGTAGTTGGGAGAGGTGGAGATACCTTTGTGTTACTTTGGAGAGTAAAGGGCCTTGTCAAGGTTGTGACTCTATGGTTGACCATATTTTATAGGATGGAGAGGTTCTTGACAGCGAGGGGATCTTGTGAAAATCTTCAGTCCCCAAGTGTGGTTTTTGTGATTATCCCGATGCAGTTGTTGAAGATGATGCTCCAAGTGGTGTCGTTACGTAGGATGCCAATGCGATGAAAACTGCACCAATTGAGTATCTGAACGCTGGTGTTTATTTTGACTTTGATTTGGACAAAAGATGACTCTTGGAGGAATCTGAGACGGCTAAGCTTGTTGTTGGATGGCTTTGTGGTCATATGAGATCCATTCAAGAGAACTTGAACAAAGTAAGCGCATCTTCGGCTTAGAAGCAATTACCAAGGCTAGGTATGATGCCAAAAGGCTATCCTGAGAGTTGATGCTTTCAACTGAAGCCCTTGCACAAGTGGAGATATCATATGCTGATGGTGTAAAACAATCTTCAAATATTTTTTTCTAAATATTAAGTTTCGAGGGTTTTTATGTGTTTCTGAGATACCCGTTTTTTTTTCGTGGTTTTATTTTGGAATTTTGAGAGGTAGATTTTGAATGGTTTGCTAGGATTTTCTAGAGAAAGAAACAATACTTTGTTCAATTAAATAAATTGAAATTTTAAGTATGAATGCAAGGCACTGTAAACATTTTGGAGGCATTACAAATATTGCATAAAGGGTTGGGTCTCCGATTAAACAATATAGTTTTAATGAACAGATGTGGCTTTTCTCCAGGAGAGGCACTAGTGTCTCCAATTTGGAAAAGGTTGGGTTTCGGTATCTTAGGTTGATGACACATTTTAAAAATGGTTGGGTTATTGGTTTTAATATTCTCAGTAGAGACGACCCTTATCTATTCAACAAACTTTTGAAAAGGATCATCTTCCCATTTATATCGTCAAGGCACGTTGAGGTTGATACTCAAATTAAATCCCCAAGCCTTGATGAGACGTGGGACATCTGGTTGTAAAGAGAGTTTCTGAACAAGGCTTACTTGGAGGCAAAATCCATGGGAGCACAACATCATCTCTCCCCTATGCAATTGTTAGTGTCCAGATCCGTTATTTGTGATGTTCTGGAGGTGAGAAATCTTTGGGATATGCTGGCTTGTTAGCGCCTACATATGGATCCCTTGGTGACGATTTCTCCAAATATGCGTCGAGCCTTTCCTTGTTTATGGGGATCGACGGACGTCCCAGAACCATGTCGTAGTCTGGATCTACATGATTGTTGCAGGTGAATTGGTAGCGGACACTCCTGGCCATAATATGGTAGTGGTAGTGGTCTCTCTAAATCTTTATGAATGAAGAAGTTTGATTACTGCATCCCTGGTTGCTTTATTTGAATGGGGATCTCACCATCACGTAGAATATTGATTATTAATGTGCTGACGCTGGTAGAAAATGGCGCTGGCAGCAACAGATGATGCTGACATCAACATATGGTGGTGGCGTTGGAAGCAGCAGAAGGCGCTGGATGGCTCTATCTGGTGACGTCTTGATAAAAGTGAGTACCCTTATCTCTTTATGCGACAAGAAAAGCGGGAGAGAGATGTCTCTTAGTTTAGGATTTTATGGATCTCAAGTAGACAGAGAGGATAGTTCTGGTGAGACAAAAATAAGTCTTTCTTTTTGTAATTTTTATATGGACCTTTCCAGAACTCCACTCGTGCTGAGATTTTGATGTCGACTGTTTCCTGGTACTAGAGTAGGGGCTATACAAACTTCTCATTTATATCTTTGGACGTGGTCTCTGGAGGTGTAAGCATCAGCAATAACTTTAGAGGCGTTTCTGGTTTACTTGATGTGATACTTGTGTTGCTCTAGAGGTGGTTGCTCCATACGAGTCTTGAGAAGAGCAAGTATTTCCTTCTGAGTGGTAGTCACGTCTGCTTGTGCGTCAGCAAGGGTCTCTTCATCATATTTGAGAGACTTGGAGATGCTTGGCTATCCATGGCGTTTCCAGTAGAATTGCTTGAAAGAGTAACGTTGGTGTTTTTGGTGAAAGCATTTTGGGAAATGGAACACCAGAACTGAGATTGGTTGCTAAAAATAAATTGATCTTAGTCTATGAACCATACCTAAGACCCACCTTGTTTTCAGACGGTTGAAGAATGATTTTCAGATGGTTGAAGAATTGGATTCGTGACCGAGAGATTGATCTCCCACTGTGGTCGCAAATTGTTAGTACCTAAAAATTACTTCTAGGAAAACCAATGTACTTTTGAAGTACTTTCTTTAAATACAGAAATCAAAATCGTACAGGACAAGCCTAAACCACGATAATATCCGTTCCGTCCTGCTTCGGTCACAAGAAGAGAAAATGGGTTGATCTTGGGGGAGGGAAGCAAAGAAAGTTGAAAGAATTTTTTGTGTTGAATTATGTGTAGAGGCGGAGAATAACAGAGCTTGTGAGAATGATAATATTCTTCTGTCATTCTAAAATAGGCTAAGTATCCTATTTATAATGATTGATAACACACATATTTCCTTATAAAGTAGTGGAGGTAGTGAAGAGATGGAGTAATGAGAATTATGGGAGTAATGATGTGACCGCCCATTATCCTTGGAAGTTTCTGGAAAACCATTATTCTATTACCTCCTCAACCGCTTCAACCGTCACTACTGGTTTGTAACTTTCTTGTCATGGGGTGTTTCCAGGCCACATGTTGCTTTAACCACCAGACCAAAACCCCATGAATAATCCCCCCATGTAATTGTTTTGATTTCTCCTAAGAGATAATATAGTTATGGAATTAAAACATGTGAGTTTGTTGTAAGATAATGGTATTAGTAGACTTTATGCTAAGTTATCATAGCAATAACATATTTGTGGCATGTTTGTAACATGTGATTTTTTCTTAGCAACAATGGCGCATATAAGTGTTATTGGCTCAATCTAGGTGTTGCTAGCACAAGTGTCGTGGCTTTAGCCTAGGTGATGGCGCTAGCCACGAAAGATGGCACGAGCAGCGCGGACATGAACATGCAAGGATGGCGATGTGGATAGGTAAGGATAGCGCTACTGGAACAGGCGAGGATGCTAGCACGCTTCTGCTGGCAGCGTGAGTGCTTCTAGCGCTGGCAACGTGGTGTTATTGGCAGCGAGGTGCTGCTGGCAGCGTGCATGTTGCTGCCGGCAATGTGAGTGTTGTTTCCAGCGCTGACAGCATGGTGCTCCTGCTGGAAGCGTGATGGCACTGGTGCTGGCACTTTCCAGTGCCGTTGACGCGGCTGTGGTTTTCTTAGGCTTCTCAATAGCACGAGATCTAGCGTTGTCATATGCTTGGCTTTTATATAGCACATATAAAATATTTTCAAGGAATTCAGCAGTGGAAGTTTTGCGACTTGAGATAATGTTCAGTAGGACTCTGTATTTAGATGATATGCATCTAATTAGCGCCTTCATTCAGAGATGACATAGAATTCATTGCAAATGTTTATAATTTTTCATAATCAGCGTGTTCTGATTAATGCATATTTATTTGCATGGACACACGAAATAACGAGAGTTCAGCCGAATAAAACCCTGAAATTTTGGAGAAGCATATATAAAAGAGTGATGGGATTAATGTAGAGATGGGATGACTACGCATTCTCAATTCTCTTGCGGAATATAAGATAGATGTATGTATCCATAATTCTGATGCCGGGTCAGAGATTTGTTTATTATATTTTTGCAGCCAGGCAGAGTAGGTTTACAATTCATGCCCTTGTAAAAAAAACCACCATCTACATACCCCTAGCAATATTTCTATATTTTACACAACATTTGTAATTCCTCCAAAATGTTTGCAGTTCCTTGCATTCATACTTAGGACATCAAATTTATTTAATCGAACAAAGTATTATTTCTCTCTCTAGAAAATCCTTGCAAACCATTCGAAATCTACCTACTCAAAATTCCAAAATAAAACCACATAAAAATCGGGTATCTCAGAAACACATATAAAAATCCTCGAAACTTAATATTTAGAAAAAAAAACTCAGAAGACTGTTCAGCACCATCAACATGCTCTTTCCACCCATGCAAGGGCTTTAGTTGTAATCCTGAACTCTCAGGATAGTCTTTCAGCATCATTTCTAGCCTGTATAATCATTTCTAAGTTGGAGACGCGCTTACTTCCTTCAAGTTCTCCTGAATGGGTCTCATATGATGATAAAGCCATCCAACAACAATCTTAGACGTCTCAGTTTCCTCCAAGATTCAGGTACTGTAAAAACTCAAAGTCAAAGTCAACTTCCGTGTTCGGATACTCAACTGGTGCAGTTTTCATCGTATTGGAATCCTACGGAATAGTACTACTCAGAGCATCATCTTCAGCCAAGAACCACACTTGGGGAATGAAGATTTGCACAAGATCCCCTTGCTGTCAAGAACTTCTCCAGCCTATAAGAGACGGTCAACCAAAGAGTCACAACCTTGACAAGGCCCTTTAATCTCCAAAGACATGCCGCAAAGACCATCTCCCACAACAATCAAGGATTCAAAGGATAACTCAAAAGACGTCTCCGGGAACATAGTCTTTGAAGATACCCGTAGCACTATGTCGGTAACAGAACACCTACCAGCTCATCCTCTTTACCCTCGGCGTTTCCAGAGGACTCCGTCTGTATGAACATTCCAAGCATGCCATCATCACATCCAAAAAGGTAAAATAAGTTTATGATCCAAGTGGTTAGAATAAGACACAATTTCATTCAAAGCTCACGAAAACGTTCCAGTTGCGACTCAACATCCCAGGCATCAACAAGGGATTCAACTTAAATTCAAGTTCTTGCTCTAGTCTTGAAGCGACAAAGACAACAACAGGGGATATCAACCTCCCTGGTTTCCCTTACCTGATCAGACTTTAAAGGCATGGACTCATGGTGATACTATCAAGTCATCCTTCGTCTAGTAGCAGGCCAAAGTAGCTACTTATGTGGACTGAAGTATTCTTCAGTTTCAGAGATTTAACACAATCACCTCCTTCGACCAGAGTATTTTATGAACAACGGTAGTAGCAATAAGATCTCCTACTCGCATCATCCTGCAAGAGTGGGAATACACCGCTGCTTATATTTACTTCAATAACACTAGCCTGCTAATTAGAGATAAACAACAGAGTCTAAAATTCATCCTCCCAAGAGTAGACAATGCTAGCAAAGAAAAGAATAGAAGCAATTATTCCCTGGAATTACGAAGTCGGACAAAGAGATGGTTTCTCACTTGTCCATCCATACACAATTGTTTGTACCTAAAATTTTCTCCTAGGCAAAACAATGTACTGTTGAAGTACTTTTTGTTGGTTCGAGGATCAAAATCGTAAAAAAAAAATCCAAACAAGTAGAATATTTGTATTTGTTGTGCTTCGGTTATAAAGAGAGAAGATGGGTTGATCTTAGCAGAGGGAATCAAAGGAAGTTGAAAGAATTTTGCGTAGAATTGTGTGTTGTGGTAGAAAAATTACAGAGCTTGAGAATGGTTTTCTATCTCTTCTCCGTCTGTCGCTTGTTTCTTTGTTGTTGTTCTCCCTTTGGAATTGGCTAAGTTCCCTATTTATAACCTTTGATACCGCACACTTTCCTTGTAGAGTAGTGGTAGTTGTGGGGATATAGAGCAGTGGAGGTTATGGGAATAACCGTCCACCTCGTCCTGGGAATTTTCTGGAATCTTCCAGATTATTACTCCACTATCTCTACAACCGCTCCAACATACCGCTCACTCTATAACTTCCTTGTCATGGGGTGTTTTCCATGCCCATGTTGCTGTAAACCTCCAGACCAAACCCAATATTTTATCCCCCTATTGTAATATGATTTGATATCTCGTAGGAATTAGTGGGGTCATAACTTCAAAGCCATGATCCTTATTATAAAATAATATTTGTAATTGACTTTATGCCAATTTTGTCGTAGTAATGGATTAAGTAATGGTACTAGCTTGAGCGAGAGAGAGAAATAGTGCAGCTTGGCAAATAATGATGCTAGCTTGAGCGAATAATGCATGGCAGCAGCAAGGCATAGCAATGGCGCGGTGGGGAGCTAGCCTTGGCGCTAGCGCTGTGGCCCTAGCGCTGGCGTTAGCGCCTGACCTTGGTACTAGCGTTGTGGCCCCAGGGCTGGAGCTAGCTCTAGCTGTAGAGCTTGTCCTAGGCGCTAGTGTTGTAGACTCTCGACGCTGGAGATAGTGCTAGCACTGGCACTTGGCCTTGGCGCTATGGCTAACGTTCTAGCAATGGTTTTACGTGGCTTCTTTCAACTTGGTTTCTTTTATTAACTTTGTTGTCTTGATTATTTTGGCACATTTATGCTAGTAGCTAGGGCTTACTAAAGCCTGTATTTGTTGTTGTCAAGGATATAGACTATATGTTATTATTTATTGATATTGACTAATTCCATGACCATGATTATAGCCTATTTGGGGTTTCTCAGTCTTGTGAGATTTAATTGTTTGGTATTTATGCCTAACTTTTGTGCAGTGCATACAAAACACCTTTAAGAGATTCAGTCGTGGAAGTTTGCAATCTTGAATTTATGCTTGATTCGACTCTGTAATTAAATAATATTCATCTGGTTGGCGTTTTCATTCGTATATGGCATCGCTTCTATTCCGAATATTCACAATTTTGTATAATCAGCGCTTTCTCATTAAAATAGATAGTTTGTATGGATACATTTATATTTATTCTATGTCTATGTAGCTGAGCAAAGGTAATGTTACAATTTTCTCCATTGTCAAGAATCCAACATCAGTATTAAGTCCCTGCTTAGCGAGGAACGGGTAATGTTGCGTGGTAAGCATTAGATTATGGTCTGCCAGACGAAGTAAAGTATAACTTTTTATTGTTTAATGGTTAAATATCACTAGAAGAGTAGCAGTTGGATGAGCAAGTTTGCTCTTTATGTGATTGTACTCTTAGGTATATGGAGCATTCTTCTTCTACCGTAACAAAAACGAGAAGGTATTTGGAATATTAGTTGGTTGTAGAGAGTGTTGAGGCAATGCTGCCGTTAGGACACTAAAATGAGTGTTCAGGCATTGCTTCCTTCAAAACACTAAGATGATTGTGGAGGAAGTGATTCTGTCATCAGAGATGAAGATGAATGTTAGCCATAAACACTAAGATGAATGTGGAGGCAACGATCCTTCCATCAGACATGAAGATGAGTGTTAGCCGTGAACACTAAGATGAGTGTGGAGGCAGTGATTCTGCCGTCAGACACAAAGATGAGTGTTAGCCATGAACAATGAGATGAGCGTTGAGGCATTGCTGCCGTCAGAACACTAAGATGAGTGTAGAGGCAGTGATTCTTCCGTTAGACACAAAGATGAGTGTTAGCCGTGAACACTAATATGGTTAGAACTTGAGCATTGATATTCAAGGGATTCAATCCATGGAATTTTTACGACTTGAAGCGAGTTCATTCCTGACATGAAGTGCTTAAATTTTATACAGTGCATACAAAACATTGTCAAGAGATTCAGTTGTGAAAGTTTGCTACTTGAGATAATACTTGATGTGACTCTGCATTTGATTTAGCGATCTTTATTCAAATATGGCATAGCCTCTATTTTGAATATTCGTTGTTTTATTTTTTTCTCGATGGCTTGCATCTAGTTTGGGATTTTATTCAGCTATGGCATCACCTCTATTCTGAATATTCGCTATTTTGTTTTTTTAGATGGCTTGCATCTAGTTTGTGTTATATTCAGATATGGCATCGCCTCAATTATGAATATTCGCTATCTTTTTTGTTTTTTTAGATGGCTATTTAGTTTGCGTTATATTCCTCTATTATGAATATTCGTTGTTGAGTTTGCGTTATATTCAGCTATGGCATCGCCTTTATTCTAAATATTTGTTATTTAGTTTGCGTTATATTCAGCTATGGCATCGCCTCTATTATGAATATCTGCTATTTAGTTTGCGTTATATTCAGCTATGGCATCACCTGTATTATGAATATTCGCTATTTTGTATAACCATTCCTCTGTTTTATAGAAATAATTTACATGGATGCACATTAAATAACGAGAGTTTAGCCGGGTAAAGCCCTGAAATATTTCGGGTGCATACATATATAAAAGAGCTACGAGGCTAATGTAGCTATGAGTTAATGACGCATTTCTCAATTCTCATGTGGAATGTAAGATTGCTTTGATTAAATATGCATTTCTCAATTTTCTTGCGCAATGTAAGATAGCAGTAATATTCATAATCCTGATGCTCGTCAGGAATTTATATGTTTTTATTTCATGTTTCCGATGGTTTTGTAATAGTGGTAAGAAAAGGTTTCAAACTCTTGAACTTGTGAAGATTGATTTTATATTTAATAATTAATTTTAAACTAAAAATATACACAAAATATGAAAATAATATTCACAAATACTGAGGTTATGGATTTCACCATTAACCACTTTTAATTGGTTCCAAAAATAATAATTATACACAATTCTAGCTCAAATAAGTGACTCTAATTTTTGCCAAAGGTAGATTTTTAAAATATCAATTGTAAATCACAAGCATGGCTCATCAAAAGCTCTAGGTCCCAGCATAAATCATCAAATAAAATCACAATCAATTAAGAAAAATCATAATTTCAACTAAAAATAAATGCAAAAGTCATAAAAGAATTATCAAAAGTTACCAATTAATCATGGAAAAGTGGATTCCTCCTCGCCTCAGTGATGGGGTTTAGCTCATCTTGCTCAAAACACCCTCAAAAGATTGGTGCACAGCTCAAAAAGTGCTTGAAAGATGAAAAGAAGCTAAAAGTAATGTAACAAGAAATCTGTAACATTTTATGAACGTTACAGAGTAACTGTTGCAATAAAGCTTGAATATAAATGTTGCATATGCTAAGATATCCATTGCATATGTGTTGAAGAAATCGTTGCAGCTGAAGATAAACGTTGCAAAGACAAAGATATCCGTTGTAAATGGATGAAGAAACCGTGACTGAGAGGTTGAAGAAACCGTTGTTGTAGCCTTTGTTCTTCGTGTTCTTCAGTAGCAGCAACAATTTTTTATTTTTTTTGGATCTTTTCTCGTGCATCTGGCCTCTGCTAGCCCCTCCCCCCTAATCTTTTCTCTTCGACCCCTTTATATACTATAACACCATATCTCTTCAATAACTCCCTCAAATCTTCTCTTTAACTTCAAATCTTCAATCAAATATTCGGGAATATGTTTTTAACCATTCTCGATTTATTTTTCCCTATTAATAGTTAATTCTCTATGATTTTATTCCTTAAATGAAGTCGTAACAACCATTCCCTTCCTAAATTATATCGGCAGAAAGATATATTATTCAATTCCAACTTGTTTTCATCACCTAGAATATACATCACGTGAGAAAATATTTTTCACAAAATTGAGAAACAAATCTTTTTTTGATTTTCGAGTGTCCCAAACTTTTAAAACTCCTTCTTAATTAAGACAACAATATATTCTTGTCATAATAACCCAAAACTTTCCAAAACACTCGATCAAAGATTTACGCAGAAGATATAAAAAAATCCCTCCAAAAACATCTTTTGAATTTTGAAAAGAAAGTGGGTGCCCTTAATCCAAAGCATGGGTTCCTTTATCAATATAACTTTTTAAGCCCAAATTTCCTCGATTATTTATTCTCCGAAAATATCTACAAACACATAAAATCATAATATAAGTAAATAAATGAGTTCTAACAATATTGAGATCAAATAAGACACAGAAACGTGTCTATCAAATACCCCCAAACTTATTATTTGCTAGTCCTCGAGCAAATTTAATCTAGAAATAAAAATAAATCCTAAATCACTTTCACAGGCATCACGAATGCACTTAGCGTGTGCAATAAGCCTTAAAACCACAAGTGTTCCTATCGGACGAATTTTGTCTCATGAGGGCTTACAAGAGATATACCCAGAAAACCTTTACTCCAAACCATAGCTACCTATGAACGACTGAGGGTAGACACTAAATAAGATATTTAGTTGGCATACTAAATTCTTTGGCTATGGGAATTATTATCCTATATGAGTCCAATTGTTGTACACGAGTGTGCACTCAGCATACTAAAATTCATACAAGAATTCAAAACTCTACTTAGATAGTCGTTCAACCACGATACTCAGAATCTATCAAAGTACTATCACATGAAAATATTTAGAAGATGGATGTGGACAAAATAAATTTCGCGCATGTTGACTAAGATGAACGGTGTTTCCCATATCTATCTGAAGGTCAGTTCCAGGATTATCCTAATGGATTGAGATACGCTCCCACTAGTCTTACTACTAATATCGACTCAACCGGTATATACAAGTGTTCAACGGTCGATATATTGAAAATAAAACAATTGTTTATTATTTTTAAATATACTGACAACATGATTGGATCAAATAAATCCTTATGCATGTTCCTTATCAACATCTTACATGATAGTTTTCTCATGGATCCTGCGTTCCATGTTTTCTTAGGCGACGAAGACAGGGAGAACACACACATATTGCTATCAAATTGTCAATACTCGTGTTTTTTTTAATACTGGTCTAAATAATACAATAATGGGGCTTTATCTCCAACACTCTACTTCATCCTGACGGGGATAACAATTCGATACTGGTGCCCCACCAGATCACTTAGAGAAACACAAAAATTACAAAAATAAAAACATAAGGTGATATGGTCGTGATAGACTCCGAGATATGGTGACAACTATCATGTTATTTCTAACACCTGAGCTAGGCATCCTTTTACGAATAGACCATTTAGCTGGGAACACCAATTCCTATACTAAGTTTCCATCTACCTAGAATGGTTAGTGTCATCTAAATTGTTCACAAGTTTCTAGACTTTGGAGTTTCATATTTCACTAAAAAGTTTCTCCCTTACCCCAAACTTAAATCTAACATTGTACTCAATGTTCTAAAGATGAATGATTAAAAGCATGAACAAGGAGAAATTGTTACCAATCGAATGAAAGGAGTTTAGGAAAGATATTACCGTGTTGCATGAGCATGGGTTACCTCCCAAGAAGTGCTAAGTTTAAAGTCTTCAGCCAGACTAAGAAAGAATTAGTCACATCATAGAATCATATAGCAATAGTCGGAACAACTGTGGGTCATCTGAATAAAATAATGTTATCCAAAATAGAAGGAAACTGCAGCAGACCCAGATAGTGAACAAACAAAGTACACCCTTATCCCTATCTAGTGTCTCGTTTAAGACAATTGTATCTAGTTGAGGTTCAGGTTCTGGCTCTATCAAAGGGTCTAGATAAAATATTTTCATGGGTTGGATTTTCTTATAGGCAGGATCAACATGATCAGGTTGTAAAGTCTGAAGTAACTCAACTAATAAATTTAAAGCACATAATAATAACCTGAATAATTGTGAATCCTCAAAATTAATCAGATTTGACCCACACAGTTGACAACAATGAAGGTGGTCATTCTTAAGCAAATATGTCGATTATAATTCAGGCTTAGTCTCAAAACTTAATAACTGACACATTTGAAATTCAAACATTCCCACAATTGGAATTTTTTTTTTATGGGAAAACAAAACAATCTGGTATTATTGCCTTGGTGAACCACATCGACCATAGGATGAGTCTCTAACAACTGAACTTCTTTTTGGACATCAACAGGCTCAGAGAATCTAGTTTGAAGATGATCTTGAAAAATGGTAGAGGTGCAAATGTCAAGACCCAAGTGAGGGACTTTAAGAAGAGATACTTGACAATCACAAGAATCATCGATACCCCCAAACTTAGGGTAAACGCAACTCTCGGATGGACTAAAAACTGTTGGTTGGATTCTAGGGTCCTTAAGGTCAGAACTACACTCAGTTTCCTCTATAAAAGGAAATAAGCTAGACTTATAAACTAGTAGAAGTTTAAAATTAGCTTCCCATATATTATAAGTGTCCATCAAAGGTGCAAAATATAACAAAGTATTTACCTCATTAATAACACTATCATCGTCAACATCAAACCTAAAGTGGGCTAAGCATTTCTCTAATGGATCTTTTAACAAAGTGTTTGGCAAAGATTTCTGAACTGAAGTACTAATTATGTTCACTTCTTCTAAATCATAGATCTCACAAGAAGGTTGTCTACTCATACTAAATAAATTCAGTTCAACAGTCATGTTACCAAAAGAAAAATTAATATTCTATTTTCATAATTGATGACGACATTGTATGTAGCTAAAAAGGGACGACCTAAGATCACTGTTATTTGAGCCTATGGGACCTGAAAAGGTTGGGTGTCTAGGACAACAAAATCCACCGGGGAAACTATTCTATCAACCAGAATCAAATCATCCTCTATCATATTAAAATTCTCTAAGAGTCTATCATCTTCGTCATAGACAATTATCTTCGAATCGTTAGACTCTAAATCACTAGTCTCAGAACAAACTCGTTCCTCTAAACCATTATCGGCTTCAAAACAAGAAATTCTACATCGTCTAAAAGAGTGGTATCTCTAATCAAATCCTCTTCCTTTTGAATAGGTGAATAATCATTAAAATTATTTGGATTTGAACCAGAAATAACACTATCATCATGAAGCACAATTGGAGTGACAATTTCTTGATCACTCTGCCTGTATATTTCAAGTTCTTCACCAATACTATCCTCATCATCATAATAATATGAAGATGTTTGAACCTCGTCTAAATAGGTAGTGTTACTAATTATATCCTTGTCCTCTTGAATTGGTGAACAATTATCAAGGGTAGCACTATATTGGAAATTAAGATCATTTTGAGCAATAGTTCTCTTTGTAACACTTTAATTCAATCTATTTATAATCTCAGTCAACTGCTTGAGGGATCCGTCTAAAGAAACAAATGGACCATAAGGAGTACTAGATCGCAACTGCTCGTGTGATTCTTCTAGAGGCAGAATAGGTTCATTATAAGTACTATATTGCATCTGCTTTAGGGCATCCCTTCAAGACAAAGAACTCGAATTTTGCTCATTTTCATGTTCATATGACGGGTGTGTATATAAATAGTAATTGAGATCACCCTGGTATGAGCAATAACCTCCAAAAGGTTGGTGGTGGTCCCGAGTACTATCCACACCATGTTGATAGTACGAATAATGTTTATTTTGAAATTCAGTTGGATATTCATTGTATTGGTCTTCATAATACCAGTTTGACATTTTCTAACAAAAACTTCTTAATATATTTACAAAATTAAACTCTAAAAATAAATCCTACCGAAGGGGTTCTAAACAAACACAAACAAGGCCGACTCAACTAAATAAACTTAATGAATCTAGCAAACAAAAATCATGATGGCTCCACTTAGATTGTTTCTAGACCAACTTCTATTCTTCCAAAAGGCAACTAGTTACTGTTTTAGCGAATCTCTCAGAACGATCTGAATTAGATTAAGTCGAATAAAAACAGGATAAACTCTAAGGAGATTTGATAACTCTGCCTCTTTGGCAACGTTTCCTTGGGTTACAAGGCGGCTCGAATCAACTTAAAATAATCTTCCTGAACTTTAAGTTTGGTTAATAAAGTAAACAATACAGTCATTTTGAATGATTTTCCAATAAGCTCGATACCCTATCGGTCTTCTTTCTAGTCAAATTTTAAGGATTAGGTTCGCGTTAGGTAACGTGTTCCTAAAGCGGGCAAGAAGGAAACAATGATGATATTCGAGTCCTTATCTTATATGGCCAGTCCTTGCCCTTTACTAGAAAATAAATCCGTATTCAGTTCCTCAACATATATGCATACGAAGGAATACAGTAAACCCACTTGTAGGGGATTCGTGGGTTGATCGAGTCTTACCTCCCGTACCATACGGGGGATGAATCGGTTGTAGTCGACTCGGGCCACCGACTCCTATGTCAGTGTACGAACCCGAGGGGCCGAGACAATATCGTTATTGTCGTCATTCCCTGTTGCAGTTTATATTAAAATACCTTCCGTAAGGTTTAAAAATAATAATAAAGTTCAAAAGTTCAAAGTCCAAAGTTCAAAAATAAGAAAAAACAGAAAAATACCTAAAATAATTACAAAAATAATAAGAATTTCCTAATATGGTTTTCTACAAAGAAAACGAAAACCCTAAAAATAAAATTAAAAAAAATAAAAAATAATAAAATTGTCTTCTTTTTCCGTTCTTTTCGATTTGTCTTTGACTCCAAGTCTTTAATTAATCAATATAATTTTTGGCTCCAATTTCTTTTTGATCAAAAACCTATAATACAAAGAAAAATACTCAAAAATGTAAAATAGAACAAATAAAATAAAAATCTAACTAAACTAACTAATCTAAAAAAAACTAAAAATAAATCTAAACAAGTCCGCGTCGGCGGCGCCAAAAACTGATGGTTTTGTGATAGTGGTAAGTAAAGGTATCAAACTCTTAAACTTGTGAAGATTGATTTTAGATTTAATAAATTAATTTTAAACTAAAAATATACATAAAATATGAAAATAATATTCACAAATACTGAGGTTATGGATTTCACCATTAACCACTTTTAATTGGTTCAAAAAATAATAATTCTACACAATTCTAGCTCAAATAAGTGACTCTAATTTTTGCCAAAGGTAGATTTTTAAAATATCAGTTGTAAATCACAAGCATGGCTCATCAAAAGCTCTAGGTCCCATCATAAACCATCAAATAAAATCACAATCAATTAAGAAAAATCATAATTTCAATTAAAAATAAATGCAAAAGTCATAAAAGAATTATTAAAAGTTACCAATTAATCATCGAAAAATGGCTTCCTCCTCGCCTCAGTGATGGATTTAGCTCATCTTGCTCAAAACACCCTCAAAAGATTGGTACATATCTCAAAAAGTGCTTGAAAGATGAAAAGAAGCTAAATGTAATGTAACAGGAAATCTGCAATGTTTTATGGATGTTACAGAGTAACTGTTGCAATAAAGCTTGAAAATAAACGTTGCAGATGCTAATATATCCGTTGCAGATGTGTTGAAGAAACTGTTGCAGCTGAAGATAAACGTTGCAAAAACTAAGATATCCGTTGTAAATGGATGAAAAAACCGTGGCTAAGAGGTTAAAGAAACCGTTGCCGTAGCCTCTGTTCTTCCTGTCTTCAGCAGCAGCACAAACAGATTTTGTTCTGGATATTTTCTCGTGCATCTGGCATTTGCCAGCCCCCGCTAATCTCTTCTCTTCGACCCCTTTATATACTACAACACCATATCTCTTCAATAACTCCCTCAAATATTTTCTTTAACTTCAAATCTTCAATCAAATATTCGGGAATATGTTTTTAACCATTCTCGATTTAATTTTCCCTTTTACCAGTTAATTTTCGATGATTTTATTCCTTAATTGAAGTCCTAACAACCATTCCCTTCCTAAATTATATCGGCCGCAAGATATATGATTCAATTCCAACTTGTTTTCTTAACCGAGAATATACTTCACGTGAGAAAATATTTTCACAAAATTGAGAAACAATTATTGTTATAATTTTTGAGTGTCCCAAACTTTTAAAACTCCTTCTTAATTAAGACAACAATATATTCTTGTCATAATAACCCAAAACTTTCCAAAACACTCGATCAAAGATTTACGCAGAAGATATAAAAAAATCCCGCCAAAAACATCTTTTGAATTTTGAAAAGAAAGTGGGTGCCCTTAATCCAAAGCATGGGTGTATTTATCAATTTATTTGGTGCCTTTATCAATTTCTTGGGTGCCTTTATAACTTTTTAAAACCAATTTTCCTCGATTATTTATTCTCCGAAAATATCTACAAACACATAAAATCACAATATAAGTACACAAATGAGTTCTAACAATATACAAATTGAGATCAAATAAGACAGAAAAACATGTCGATCAGTTTCTGCAGCTAGGCAAAATAGATCAAAATAAATCAGTGAGCTTAGTTGTCGGATTTTACCAGGAACTTTGATTTGATGATGTTCCGATGATGTCAAATAATCGCTGAAGAAACAATAGTTGATGTAGTAGTGCCTTAGGATGATAGAACGTTGTCTGGAGAGCATAAACTAGTGAAGCGTGGCTGATTTGTATGATGGAGGGACCAAAATGGACTCGTGTATAACATGAGACAATGGCTTTAAAGAGGAAATCCTTGTTTGACCATCACCAACCACCAACGCTCTCTTTGAGTTGTACGGAGGTACTGATGTATAGATGCTCTCGTCAGGATGATGTGAGTGGGGGTCTTGTTGCTACTACCATTGTTGATTAAATACTCTGGTTAAAAGAGGTGGGTGTGTTAAACTTCTGAAACTGAAGAAGCCTTTAGTCCCCAGGTGCAACTACTTTGGTCTGCTGCTCGACGATGGATGATTTGATAGTACCATCACGAGTCTATGCCTCTGGGGTCTGATCAGGCAAGGGAAGCCGAGAAGGTTGAAATATCCTATTATTGTTGTTATCTTTATATGCCATGGCTAGAGCAAGAACTTGAGTTGAGGTTGGAGTCCTTGTTGGTATCCGGGTTGTTGATTCACAACTGGGATGTTTTTACGAGCATTGACTGAATGATATTGTGTCTTATCCTAACCCTTTGTCTTATATGCTAGTTTTACCCCTTTCTTAATGTGATGATGGAATGCTTGAAATTTTCATATAGGTGAATTCCTCTGAAGACACCGAGGGTAAAAAGGATTAGTTAGGAGATGTTTTATCGCCGACGTAGTTCCACGGGTATCTTCAAAGACTATCTTCCCGGAGGCATCTCTGAAGCTATCCTTTGAATCATTGATTGTGATAGGGTATGGGCTACGATGAGTAGTCCCATGTCATACTCCTTTCTGATTACTGAAGTTGTATTTTATGGAGTAGACTTGGGATGCGTCTTAGCCTCATCAAGGGTTGCAGGCACCGATCAGATCTGATGACGTAGTTGGGAGAGGTGAAGAATTCTATGCAACATGTCTTTGGAGAGTAGAGGGCCTTGCAAGATAGTGAATCTCTGGTTGACTGTCTATTATAGGCTGGAGAGATTCTTGACAGCGAGGGATCTTGTGAAAATCTTCATTCCCCAAGTGTGGTTCTTGTGATCCTTCATATGCAGCTGTTGAAGATGATGCTCCGAGTGGTGTCTTTGCGTAAGATACCAATGTAATAAAAATTGTACTAATTGAGTATCCGAACGTTGAAGTGACTTTGACTTTGAGTTTTACAGGGGTCGACTCTTGGAGGAAGCTGAGACAACTAAGCTTGTTGTCGGATGGCTTTGTCCTCATATGTGAGGTATTCAGGAGAACTTAAAGGAAGTAGTGCATCTTCGGATTAGAAGTGATTACCAAGGCTAGAGGTGATGTTGAAAGACTATTCTGAGAGTTGAGGCTTGGAACTGATGCCCTTGCACAAGTGGAGAGAGCATATGTTGATAGCTCTAAACCAGTCTTCAAGGATTTCTTTCTGAGCAGTTGGTTTTGAGAGCTTTTATGTGTTTCTGAGGTACCCAATTTTTTTGTGGTTTTACATCGGGATTTTGAGTAGGTAGATTTTGAATGGTTTGCAAAGGATTTTTCTATATAAAGAAATAATACTTTGTTCAATTGAAATCCTAAGCATGAATGCAAGGTGCTGCAATTATTTTAGAGGAATTGCAAAAATAGGAAAATGTTGCTAAGGGGTGGCTAAGTGCTTAAGTCTTTACAACCTTTTCAAGGGTACTGGAGTGTTTAAGACTTGACAGCCTTAAGATTCGTGCCATGTACGATAACCTCTATTGGCTTATTGGTGTTGACAAGTTTGTAGCATTGACCTAATATAGTTTTAAGGATCAAATATGGGTTTTCCCAGGAGAGGCAGTAGTGTCTCCGATTTGGAAAGGGTTGGGTTTCAGTATCTTAGGTTGATGACACATTTTAAGGATGATTAGGTTATTGGTTTTAAAGTTCTTATTAGAGATGACTCTGTCCATTTAATAAAATTTTGAAAAGGATCATCTTCCTTTTCAAACCGTCAAGTTCTGATGGGCTTGGAACTCGTGTCAAGTCCCCAATACTTGATGGGACGCAGGACAGCTAGTTGTAAAGAGAGTTGCTAAACAAGGCTTACTTACAGGTGAAATCCATGGGTATACAACATCATCTTTCCTCTATGCAGTCGTTTAGTCTCCATACCCGTAGCTTGGTAATGTTCTGGAGATGAAATATCTTTAGAACTTGTTGGCTTGTTGAGCATACCGGTGGGTCTCTTGATGACGATTCTGCAGGGATGCGTCAAGTCTTGACTTATTTTTGTGGATCCACGGACATCCCAGAATCATGTCGTAATATGGATTTATATGATTGTTGCTGGTAAATTGGAAGCGGACACTCCCAACCACAAAACGGTGGTGGTAGTGGTCTCTTCTGGACCTTTATGAATGGCGAAGTTTGATTGTTGCATCCATGGTTGATTTACTTAGATGGGGATCTCGTCATCGTGTCGAATGTTGATTCTAGAACGTGCATACTTAAGTTCTTCGTATCTAGTGAGCCTTTTGATGTACGCAGTGAGCCTTTGGAGAATGAATTAGCATCTTGGCCGGACTTGAAAATTAATTCTGGAGCGAGGCGCGACTTGATAATCACCTTGACACAGGTATCCCGAGTCATCCTTTATTTAATCACCGTCTTTTACTCAGTAATTAAATGTTTAATTTCTCTGCTGTAGTCATGGCTTTTGAATTGCTTCGTGTCTGATAATGTATCAAATGCTACTCTTCAATATGGAACGAAGAGACCGCGAACACTTATGCCTTGTCTTTGATGAATATCTTTGTATAGCCTGGGGGTGTAACTCGTCAGAGTGACTTGAGTATTCAACCTTTTGAATTTGGTGTTCCTGCAGTTCCTGGTGCTTCAGAAGCTTATTTCGTGAGTAAAGATTCCTTTATAAATTCCTGAATAACGATTCCATGTCTTGTTGACTTTGGTGGATTCTGATTTTTGTAAAAAACTACTATGCTTAGATGACTAGCAACGCGAATACTTTGACGTTAGAAAGCACCGTTATTGTTGGAAGCATTAAGGAAGAAGAAAAAGATGACTAGGGACCTGAGAAATTATCCCATACTGAAGTGATTGAAGAATTCGGGGATGAAAACGGAGAACTTGGTGGTGAATCACATTGCGAGGTGCCTTCTGCTTCTGATGACTTATTGCAGCTCCAAGTAGGTCTTATCCATTGTTTTAGAATCATAATGACATAATTATAACTCTTAGACCCCCAAAACGTGGAGAACCATGCATGATTTCATGTAGAATTTTGGCGATTTTCGTTGTCAGAAAATTTCAGATTCAGGCCTTCCTGCCGTAATGACCGTAGAATCCTCGTCCGAAGTCGGAATGAGGTGGTTCATCTCTCATTCTTTATATAATAGGAATATATAACTTATTGAAAAGAATTTATGAATTTTGAGTTCGTTTTATAGGTGAAAAATACCTGACACTGAGCTCCAGAACTTTTCTAGGCAGAATTTTGTAGGTTTTCAGATGTCATGTAGTCGACCGTTTTGTCTGCCCTTATTAGCTCGCTTCTCCGATTGGCATGAAATTTTAGAATGTTGTATTAGACATCCATATAAATCATTTGGTATATAAATTATCTCCAAATTCCGCACCAATTAGCGCCAGTTTCAGTTCTTCCGGAAGGTTACGTAAAAACGTTTCTGACGACATTTTCGCAAAACGACCCATATCTTTTCTAAAACATATGCCATGACCCGAAACACTTTTTAATGAATTTTTAGGTTTATAATAGACTTATTTTGTGAACTTTATGATCTATGCTTCAATTCCTTGTGTTTAAGTTATTTAGGATCATTATATCTACGGTGTCCTCATTTTAAGGAGGGAAATGGATCAAATCAGAGAGATGAACTTGTGGGGTGAAGGATTAGATATTACCATGAGCCTTGGTGTTGGTGATGTTTCTTTTCCATCTCAAAATCACGAGCGAGCTCTTTCTGATGCGGTCGTTGAAGGAAACACTCCAAGTGGAGTTATTTACAAAACACTACTATGACAAAGACTGTTCATGATGTTTTCAGTAGCACTGTTTGAATGAGTAGTGTTAGTGTTTTTTGTGAAAACATTTTGAGAAATCGAACACCAGAAATAAGAATGGTTGTTGAACCTAAATTGAGTTTGATGATTGAATTAGATCTAAGTTCCACCATTTCTCTTTGAGATAATTAAATAATTGAATTTGTAACCGAGAGGTTGATCTCCCACTGTGGTCGCCAATAGCTAAAATTTTCTCATAGGAAAAAAATTTACCGTAGAAGTACTTTTTTTAGGTTCAAGGATCAAAATCATACAAAACAAATCCAAATAAGTAGGATGTCTGAATTTGTTAAACTTTGGTTACAAAGAGAGGATATGGGTTGATCTTAGGGGAGGGAAGCAAAGGAAGTTGAAGGAATTGTGTGTAGAAATGTGTGTTATGATGGAAAAATAGTAGAGCTTAAGAATGATTTTCTATCTCTTCTCGATTCTCTGCTTATTCTTTTCTGTTGTCTCTTGTTGTTTTGTTTTTGGAATTGGCTAAGCAGCCTATTTATAACATTTGAGACCATACACTTTCCTTGTAAAGTAGTGGTAGTTGTGGGGATATGGAGAAGTGGAGGTTGTGGGAATAGTCGTCTACCTTGTCCTAGGAAGTTTCTGGAATCTTCCATATTATTACTCCACTATCTCTTCAACTGACCCAACTTACCACTTACTCTATAACTTCCTCGTCATGGGGTGTTTACCACGCCCATGTTGTTGTAAACCGCCAGAACAAACCCCATATTTTATCCCCCCATTGTAATATGATGTGATGTCTCGTAGAAGTTAGTGGGATCATGGCTTCAAAGCCACGAGCCTTATTGTAAAATAATATTTGTAATTGACTTTATGCTAATTTTGTCGTAGTAACAGATTAAGTAATGGTGCTAGCTTGAGCGAGAGAGAACAATGGTGCATCTTGGCAAATAATGATGCTAGCTTGAGCGAATAATACATGGCAGCAGCAAGGCATAGCAATGGCGTGGAATTAACATAGCACTGGCGCCGTGGGGAGTTAGCCTTGGCGCTAGCGCTGTGGCCCCAGCGCTGGAGCTAGCATTGGTGTTAGCGCCTGAACTTGGCCCTAGCGTTGTGGCCCCAGCACTGAAGCTAGCGCTAGCGGTAGCGTTTGGCATTAGCGCTAGTGTGGTAGGCTCTCGGCACTAGAGATAAAGCTAGCGTTGTAGGCTTTCGATGCTGGCACTCTGCCTTGGCGCTATGGATAGCATTCTAGCAATGGTTTTGCGTGGCTTTTTTCAGCTGGTTGCTTTTATTGACTTTGTTGTCTTGATTATTTTGGCACATTTGTTTTAGAAGAGTAGCTAGGGCTTACTAAAGCCTGTATTTGTTGTTATCAGGGTTATAGTCTATATGTTATTATTTATTGATTTTGACTAATGCCATAACCATGATTATGGCCTGTTTGGGGTTTCTCAGTCTTCTGAGATTTAATTATTTGGCATTTATGCCTAACTTTTGTGTGCAGTGCATACAGAACACCTTCAAGAGATTCAGCCGTGGATGTTTGCAATCTTGAATTTATGCTTGATGTGACTCTGTAATTAGATAATATTCATCTGGTTGGCGTTTTAATTCGTATATGGCATCCCCTTTATTTCGAATATTCACAATTTTGTATAATCAACGAGGATAGTTTGTATGCATACGTTTATGTTTATTATATATCTCTGTAGCTGAGCAAAGGTAATTTTACAATTTTCTCCTTTGTCAAAAATTCACCATCAACAACAATCTCTCGATAGTATTTCTAAGTCAAGACCCTTTGCTCGTCCGCCCATCCATGGAAAACTCTCTTGCTTGAGCGACCAAGTGAGCTTTAGTACTCGTACTCACAAACCTGGACTAATGATACTGCATTCTTGATAATGAAATTGGTCTCTACACATCCCTGACTTGCAGATCCATCAACGTGATAATATTCAGAGTTCAAGCCTACTGCAATATCGGTGATAATATATGACAACTAAAGCCTTGTTATTTTCATCTAAAATAGTAAAATATTGCGTCTCTGACCCCGGTCTCAGAGACATTAAACTTCATATTTCCATAAGAGAATTCCCAAAATTGCCTTATGTCAACATCCATTTCAATTGAATAGTGTTTACTTACCTATACAACTTTGTATAAATAAATCTCAAGCTCCTAGATGGGTTGACCACTAGTATAAAGCGACAACGTCTTCAAAATGTCACTTGTGACGGTTGTTATTCCTGTCCAGATGATCTCTGACTATACATAACACTGAACCAGTTATAAGTTGAAATAATTCCATGGTTGAATTCCTTATACTCGTTCCACATATCTTCTATATATATATATGCACCCGTAGAAATTTAAGGGCTTTACCAAGATAAATCCTCGTTATTTCTTATGTATCCATGCAAACTATTTGTATTAATCAGAATACGTTGATTATAAAAATTGCAAACATTCAGAATAGAGGCTATGCCATATCTGAATAAAAACACTAATTAGATGCACACCATCTAATTGCAGACTCGCTTCAAGTATTATCTCAAGTTGCAAATTTCCACAATTGAATCTCTTGAAAATGTTCTGTATGCAATGCATAAAAGTTAAGCACTTCATGTCATGAATGAACTTTTTTCAAGTCGTAGAACCTTCATGGTTGAATTCTTTGAATATCAATGCTCAAGTTCTAATTATCTTAGTGTTCAGGGCTAACATTCATGTTTGTGTCTGATGGCAGAATTAGTGCCTTCACACTCATCTTAGTATTCACGTCTAACACTCATTTTCGCGTTTGATGACAGAATCAATGTCTCCACATTCATCTTAGTGTTCACGACTAACACTCATCTTCGTGTTTGATGGCAGAATCGTTGCCTTAATACTCATCTTAGTGTTCACGTCCAACACTCATCTTCGTGGATGATGGCAGAAGAATCACTGCCTAAACACATCATATTAATGTTCACTGCATCATTGCCTCAACATTCTCTACAACCAACTAATGTTTCAAATACCTTCCCGTTGTTATTACGGTAGAAGAATGCTCCAAATACTTAAGAGTTTAATCGCAGAAAGAGCAAAATCTGCTCATCAACTGCTACTCTTCTAATAATATCTAACCATTAAACAATAAAAACCATATTTAATTTCGTCTGGTAGACCACCATCTAGTGCTTACCACGAAACATTACTATTCCGCGCTAAGAAGGGGACTTAATGTTGATGGTGAGTTTTTGACAAGAGAGAAAATTGTAATAATTGTTTTTGCCTAGCAGCAGAAGCATGAAATAAATATGTATAAATTCATGACCCGACATCAGAATTATAAATACATACTGTTATCTTACATTCCACAAGAGAATTGAGAATGCATATTTAACTCATGGCTAAAATTAGCTCTGCAAACTCTTTTGCATATATATGCGCCCGTAGAAATTTCTCGGCTTTACCAGGCTAAACCCTCGTTATTTTATGTCCATCCATGCAAATTATTTGTATCAATCAGAGTACGCTGATTATACAAAACTATGAACATTCACGATGAATACCATATCATCTCTGAATAAAAAACATAAATTTAGATGCATACCATCTAAATATAAAGTCGCATCGAACATCATCTCAAGTCGTAAACTTCCACGGTTGAACTCCTTGAATATGTTCTTGTAGATGGTGAGTTTTTGACCCTTCTGCCTAGTTGCAGGAACATAGAAGTATTCTCACATACTTGTGCTCATACTTCACACCAAAATACAAATCATTGTATTCCTACTTATATTCCGCAAGAGAATTGAGGATACAGTCTCTACAAAAGGCTACATGTATTCTATACTAACCCTGTAATCTATAATCTCTACACAATAAGTCTCAAGCTCGTAGATGGGTTGCCCACTAGTGTAGAATGATTTGAGTCTTTTATAAACAACTACAAACATTCTAAAATGGCCTCATAGCCTCCTCAATACTCATGACATTTATGCCATATCGAACTAGTCTCAAGTTGTATAAATTCCATGGATGAATTCGTTGAACTTGCTTCGAGTGCTCATCAATGTTCTGGTAACATCTATCAAACTCGGGAATAACTAATGCTTAAACCCAAAATATACTTAATGCTTCATTCACAACGAATACTTCTCAAAATTACTCCCCTGATCCCAAATATGTTATCATAGCACTTTGCTTAAATATAAGCCACGAATAATACGCTACTCCTCTTGGATGCACCACAACCAAGAAGTTATGCCATAAAAGACATATTGAACCTCTGAGCGAGGCTAACCCTAGCCTTTTCTCTTATCAACGCCAAGTTAGCACCAGCTATTTGGCTTAACACCATATTGGCACTAGTTAGCCACTTTAGCGCTAAAAGCGCTAACTTTCCTGGCGCTAACCCTGGGTACCTGAGAAGCGTCAACTAACCTAAAATGGTCTTAGCTAGCACATTTTGGCCTAATGAGGCCTTAACTAGCATATCACTAACTTAGCACTTCGATTTTAACACTAAAGGTGTTAACCCTAACCCTAGCGCCAAAAGCGCTAACTCTCCTTAGCATAGTGCCTAGCGTGTCCAAGGCTAGAGCGTTTGAGGTTTTTGTGTCGCAAAAATGCCCTAGCGTGTCCCCTAGCTTCTCAAGGAAGCCCCGTCGCTCATATGTATCGCTACAATTCCCTAGCGTGTCCCTTAGCTCCTTCGCGCCCCTAGCTAGCCTCATAGTCTTTGGCGCACCTAGTTTTCTATGCGTCCAGCTTCTAAGCACCATGGCTTCGTATGCGTCAATCTCCTCAGTGCCATGGACTCATATGCGTCCCTTATCCCCAACGTCCTAGCTCATATACGTCGTTAGCTTCTACAATGTGCCTCCAAATCCAAATACGCCATAGCTCTTATGTGTCGCTACCAGCTCCAGCGCCCTTGTCTCTTATGCGTCTCTAGCCATGCCTAGCACGTCCCTGAATAATGGCTATGGCTAATGTTCCCTTGGCTTAGCATATCCATACTTAGCGACTTATCCACAAGTACATTAATTCTAAAACCTTAGCGATAGCTATACAAATTGAGGTGTTAACTTCAAACCTTCTTGATACTAGCTTCTTAGCCCTAATAAAATTAATATTTACTAGAAGTTGTGCATATTGGTCTTACTTCTGAGACAATAACACAATAGCCTTTTACATTAAAAGAGCTAGCACATTCTTATTTGAGATAAGTAGCTAGTGCTAGATTCGCTAGCTACTTCCCTTAGAAATACGCCTTTCTTCCCAATATGGGTCCAACATCAAATCTTATATGAATTTTAATAGGTCTCCTTGCTTAAGAAGCCCTCTACAACGTTTGACCTTAATTTCCTTTCAGACTTACGATAAGTCACTTCTGGGCTAATACTTAGCCACTAAATATGCCATGTTACTTTCGAGCAAGTACATGACCATTAAACTTCCTAGACTTGATACTAATCAGTTTGACTATCAATCCAGTGAGTCATACAACTTGTCTCATTGACTTAGCAAGTCATTTGACTTGACTTAATCAAAACCATAGTGTCCTATGACTCCACTATTTCCACGAGATATCAAATACAACATGAGGGGGTTCTCATTGGGGTATTGGTATGAAGGTCTACAACAATCGTGGGTGGTGGCACCACCTCCACGAATAAGAAGGTAACAAGTAATGGGCGGTTGTAGAGCACTTGAGAGGATGAGGAGTAGTGGTCAGACAGATCTTCCCTACTTTCCGGGCACCACCCTACTACAATCACCACAATCATCACTTCTCATCCTCTCCATGTTCCCATGACTTACAAGAAATAAATGTGTCCCCTTTGAACTATAAATAGATGATTTGCATTTATTCGAAACAGAATAAAGACAGACAAAACAATCAGTTTGAAGAAACAAAAACATACATAATTAGTGATTCCTATTAGAGAATCCATTTTCTTCTTCACATACTATCACACTGATATTTTCTCAACCTTCTTTGCTTACCTCCCCTAAGACCTACCTAAATCCTTTCCATCTTTGTAATCGAAACAGGACGTGAACGGCCATTTCTTGGTTTAGGCTCGTCCTGTTCGAGCTTGATCTCTCGAACTTACTTGAAAGTACGATTCTACCGTACATTTGTTTTCACCCTAAAACAATTCTGTAACAATTGCACAAAGGCTAAACGAGTGCCAACACCAAAAGCTCACAGAAATGGTCCCATCACCAACAAGAAGAGAGAAAAAAGACACCAAAGAAAAACTATCAGCAATGCTAGCAACAGTGCTAGTGCTGGCGCTAGAACTAGTGCTAACCTCAGCGCTAGCAAGCTAGCACTAGCATCAGCCTTGACGCCTTGCTAGCCTTTACTTTTTTTCCCTTTCCTTATGTGCGTCACCATACGCGCCAACCTTGCTTTCTCGTGTCATCCTTGCCCCTTGCTAATAGCGCCAATACTAAGCCATTACCATATTGTGTTGACACAAACTCATCGATAGCATTATCTTATAAAAAAATCACATGTTTTGATTCCATTACGCCACTAACTCTATGAGAAATAAAAATAATTACATGGGGGGATTCTTCATGGGGTTTTGGTCTAGTGGTAAAGCTTGAAGCAATTAATGGAGTAATGGTTTCCCAAATATTCCAAGGAGGTTATACCATTATCCCCACGAATTCCATCTCTCTATCTCTTCACTACCTCCACTACTTACAAGGAAATTGTGTGTTCCCAAACTATTATAGATAGGTTTCCTATCCCATTCAGAAAACAGAATAAGCTTATCATTTTCACAAGCTTTGTTATTCTCCTCCTCTACACACAACTCAACAAACAAATTCCTTAAACTCTCTTTGCTTCCCTCCCCTAAGATCAACCCATTTCTCTCCTTGTGACCGAAGCAGGATCGAACGGCTACTATCGTGGTTTAGGCTTGTCCTGTACGATTTTAATTTCTGAATCTAAAGAAAGTACTGTTTGTACCTAAATATTGCTCATAGATAAAACAATGTATTGTTGAAATACTTTTTAGGTTCGAGGATCAAAATCGTACAAAACAAATCCATACAAGTAGGATGTCTGTATTTGTTCTGCTTCGGTTACAATGAGAGAAGATGGATTGACCTTATGGGAGGGAAGCAAAGAAAGTTGAAGGAATTTGCTGTGTTGATTGTGTGTAGTGGTGGAGAATGATATAACTTTGAGAATGATAAACTTGTTCTCTGTTCTGTTGCTTGTTGTTTTGAAATTGGATAATTATAATATTTTGACACCACACGATTTCCTTGTAAAGTAGTAGAAGTTGTGGGGAGATGGAGAGGTGGAGGTTGTGGGAATATCCATCCACTTTGTCTAGGGAAGTTTCTAGAAACTTCTAGACCATTAATCCATTATCTCTTCAAAGCTCCTTCCCTGTCACGGACCGGAGAATCCCGCCTCCAGTGCTGCGCGGCTTGAAAGAATTTTACCGGATTTTGAAGCTTAGTTTCTCGCTGGAAATTGTAGGTATATTTTCCTTTCCAAGCATGCTTTGCATGCATGATACTCGAAACGTAGCTTCCATACTGTTCAAACTCACCCTTGTTCTGCAAAGGGTAGAAGCATTAAAGCCAAAGGAGAATACCTTTCGCAAGCATCACATACTTATGAGCATTGTACATGCCTAACTCATACCTTGGACTAGCAGCTAGGCCATTTCAGGCCTATTCTTTGCTTCCTCAACTCTGCTTCGACCATGCGCTGGAGCCTGGACTGATCTTGCTCTTTCCAAGGGTGCAACATCCAGGCACATGCCATTCCATGCCGCAAAAGTTGATAGTGAGTATGAAAAATCCATCGAATGGAATGCAACTTCATTAAGTGCGGTAACAATCGTCTCTTGAATTGGCATTACCGAGCCAGATGATGCAAGTTACCATAATGTCGCAATCACCTCTAAATTATATGATATGAGTGATAAGGTTCTGCACCTCAATGCATTGCATTGCGTCTTCCTACGTACCAAACCGGTACCTTGAAGGGATCAAGTATGATCATAGTTTATCCGGATAAAGAAAAGTAACTTAAGCATATTAAGGCAAAGACAACATCGATTCCAACTTCGTTGCAAGGATAAATACCAAGATAAACCTAGTCCGCATAGGCCAAGGAACTTTAGCAAAGTATGCACAAGATTGTGATCAACTATCGCTACTTAGCATGCATAACGCATTCTCGAGTACGCAACACGGATAAATGATGTTTTCGCATAATTCAAGCTTACTCGGGTGAGCTACAAGCATATTGATACTTAAGCATCAAGTATGCACCAACGTATAGGCCACATCGCATATATGTGCATTGCCTCTCATGCATATTCAACAAAATCTCCCTCCCTATATATGTCCTAATTATATTTCCATATAATTGGAATAGAAGGGTAAGGGACATCCATCGACTGTACTTTGTAGTAATGTATTCTCGGGTATGCATCACGGCATAATAGTGTCTTAGCACTATAATGCATTCTCGGGTAAGCTTCCTGAATTTCCAACCAACACCTCATCCCTATATATGTCTTATTAGCATTTCTACAAGTGGATATAAGGAGGGTAGATGACATTCATCTACTACACTTTCTAGTGATGCATTCTCGGGTATGTATCACGGCATAATAGTTCCTTAGCACTATGATGCGCTCTCGGGTACGCAACATAAGGTTAGTGATGCATCTCAAGCATGCATCACAACATGATAGCGCCCTAGCACTATGATTCAAGGGCAATGCATTCACACCCTTATGCATTCTTAAGTAAGATTTATAAGCTTAGGATGAAGCTTCATCCCATGTCATGACGCGTCCCTGAGTAAGCATCACGCGAAAATTGCGGGTGTTATATTACTACTTACTCTATAACTTCCTTGTCATGGGGTATTGCTACGCCCATGTTGCTGTAACCGCCAGACCAAAACCCCATGTTTTATCCCCCCATGAAATATGGTTTTGATGTCTCGTAGGAGTTGGTGGAGTCATGGCTTCAAAGCCATGAGTCTTTGTTGTAAAATAATGCTTTTAGTATATTTATATGTCAATTTTGTCGTTCTAATGGATTAAATAATAGTGCTAGTGACAAAGAGTGGTGCTAGCATGAGTAAAAGAATGATGCGGCAGCAGCGGAGCTTGGCGCTGCAATAATGGAGCGTGGGCGCAACATTTGCAATGGAGCGTGGGGGCCGTAACAGCAGTGGAGCGTGGGGCGCGGCACAACGCTAGCGCTAGTGCTAGTGTTGATGCTAGTGCTATTGGAAGCGCATGCGCTGTAGCTAGCGTTACTGCCAGCCGTTGTTCCGTCCCCTTTAGTGCTTTGGTCAGCACTTCTCTGTGTTTTGGTAGTTTCGTGGCTTTGGTTGACTTTATTGTTTTGGTTGACTTTATTGCTTTTGTATCCTTTATTATTTTGACACACTTGTGTTGGAAACATGGCTAGGGATTACTAAAGCCTGTACTTGTTGTTGCCAGGGATATTGCCTATATATATATTTGATATTTACTAATGCCATGACTATAACTATGGCCTATCCGGGCTTTCTCAATCTTGTGAGATTTAATTGCTAGCATTTATGCTTGATTTTTATGCAGTGCATACAGAACACCTTCAAGAGATTCAGCCGTGGAAGTTTGCAACCTTGAAATTATGCTTGATGCGACTCTGCAAATTAGATGGTATGCATCTAACTAGCGTTCTCATTCAGGTGTGGCATCGCCTCTATTCTCAATGTTCGCAACTTTATATAATCAGTATATTTTATTTTATACAAGTAGTTTGCATGGATGCACATGAAATAACGAGGTTTTTGTTGAATAAAGCTCTGGAATTTCTCTAGTGCATATATATTCCAAAGAGCTGCAGGGCTAGTTTATCCAGGAATTGAATATCCTTTCTCGATTTCTTTGCATAATGTAGGATAAAAGTAGTGCTCGTAATTCTGATGCTTGTTAGAAATTATTATATATTTATTTCATGCTTTCTGCAGCTAGGCAAAGAAGCATCATTACAAAGGGGAATATTATAATTTTCTTCCTTGTCAAAAACTCACTATCAACATTAAGTCCCCTGCTTAGCGCGGAACAATAATGTGTTTCGTGGTAAGAAATAGATGGTGATTTTGACTCTTTTTTTTATACTATTTACTGTTATGAGCAAAATAAATCAAAAAAGTTTAGGTGTTAGATATTACCAGGAATTGTGATGTTCCAACAACATTGAATAATTGAAGGAGTAATAGTTGATGCAGTAATACTTGTAGGACAATATAACATCGTATGGAGAATGTAATTTGGTGAGGCATGGATGATTTGTAGGAAGACCGAAATTGACCAGCGTGTGGCACGGGAGCATGGTTTCAAATAGGAAATCCTTGTTTGACCTAAATTTGGAAACCAATTACTATGAAAAGGAGATAAACCCTTATATTTTTCTTATTCTCTCCTCAATCACCGCACCTTTCTCATTCTCTTCTCTCTGTCCAGCTGCAGCAAATCTCTCTCCCGCCGTCGACGCCATCATCCAATCGCCGCCGGCGACTTCCTACCAGTTTCTGATACTGACCAGGTAACCTTTTTTTTTACGTGAGTATTTCACGTGATTTTTTTTAATTATTTTTTTTTACGCTTACGTGAGTAAATACTCACACACTTCTTCCGCTCCCCCCCCTTTTTTTTTTGGGTGAGTACTAACTTGTTTCTTCAATTACCATTGCTTATTCAATCGCAGTATGCTATTGAATTAATAATTATCTTCTCTTGTCAGCATCTTGCAAGTAAGCCCTAGCTCCACAATTATTTTTTCTGATTGTAGAAATCCTCAATTCATTTTGCTATAACCTTGTTAAGCTTCAACCAGGTACGTTAGGGTTTTATAATATTTTTTATGTTGATTTTAATTTTTATATATATAGTATGTATTTGCATATAAATACTATATATACATAAAATAGAACCAAATCTTGTGCATGATTGTCCAGTTGTTGATGATGTGAATGTTATTCGACCCGTTGTAGATGTCTTATAATCAGAAAGATGATGCTGCTACTGCTTCTAGTCGCGAAGAAAACAAAAATTCTGATGTTATCTCTCTGGATGATTTGCCCAATATTCATGATAAGTTCTTTGATGGCGTTGTCGAAGAGGTCACTGCCCCTGATTATGCTGATACTCTTATTCCGAATATCAATAGTGTTTCTCAGCCCAGCGTGTTTATCTACAGGGCCTTGTAAGGTGTTGTTTTCTTAGAAGAGAATACATGCCTTCGTTTATTGACTTCAAGATATTCCAAACTCCTTTGTCTGAATGGGCAGGATGGTCTAAATTTATGTTGAAGAATCCTCAGGTGAAGCTTGGTTTAGAGAATGCTAAGATATTCCATGTCGTGCAAATATATGAGACTTTGAAAATCAACAAAGACATGAAGGGTTTGCTTGCATTTTTCTCATGTTGGTACGGTCCAACTCATTAGGCAGTGTTTACTTAGGGTGAATTAATAATCACTTTGGAGGATGTGGTTGTCCTACTGTAATCCCCAGTTGTTGTAGCATTCCTTCATTTTCGAAGTAGGAATCCTCATTTTTCAAAGGATGGAGGAGTTGCAGAAATCTCGTCGTTGCAATAGTATGAATTATACAGCTTGGACTAACTATTGGTGGAATGGTAACACAAGCGCTGATGGTCTCGTTGCTGATCATCCTTTTAATATTGCTGAGTTCTTTGTGTTTTGAATTTCTAGATACATATTTGAAGATTCTCCTGGAGGTCAAATGAAAGCTCCACTTGTTCCGCTTGCTGTTGCACTTGCTAGTGGAAAGATTCTTCCTCTTGGTAATTTGTTCCTTGGTACTTTATATACTCATTTTTGATATTTTCACTTTTGACATGAAGACTTCCAATGGTTATGCCAAGGTAGAATCTTTTATTCACGTTATGTTCATGCAAGCCTGGCTTTGGGAACATTTCCCTGAGTACGCACCAAAAACTTGACCTTTTTTTCCAAGTGAAAAGACCGAGTATGCTAGAATACTTAGTTGGAGTAAGAAGAAACCTTCCCCTGTTAATCTTACTAGTTTGATGGATAATGAGAAGAAAGTGAATATCAGACCTTGGGGTTCAAAGCTTCCTCAGGTGATTCCATTAGGTATTTTTGCTGAGAGATCCGATATTGTCTTACACTCTGGCCCAAGTGATAAGAGTAATCTTTCTAGTGTTGGTGAAGTTACTTTCATGAATAGTTGTATCTCAGAATTCGTTTTTGCCGTCTCTTTTGATAACTGTGTCATTTAATGCTACAATATTGATAGGGAAGCTCATCAAATGAGTTTTGATCAATCCATTCCTCGTTATCGCACTGCGATACCTTATATAGATGTGCTTCAGGGTTCTGAGGGTGCCCACATCATTACTGGTCGAAGTATTCCCTTTCTCCAGTACAACAGAAAAGGACGTGTTACGAATGAGTATGCTGGTTTCCGGAATGTACAACTTATACTTATCAAGAACTTCATGTTGAGTAGTCCTTTTTATGTACTAGGTGAACCTTCTGAAAAGGAGTTAGCTGCTCAGCTAAATTTGAGGGTTACTTATAAAATTGAAGTGTGATTCGATCGTCAGCGTGACAGAGGTATCTCAAATCATCTTTTATTTAATTACTATCTTTTGTTTTTAATAATTAAATATTTAACTTTGCCTCTTGCAGTCGTGGTTCCCAAAACACTTTGTTCCTAACATTGTGACAAGCACTTCTCTTCAATCTGGGGAGAAGAGACCACGAGTAGTTATGCCTGGGAGTGGAAACCGTCCTTCGAAGAAAGTAAGTGTCTTGTATTTTCTTTTAGTCTTCTTTTTTGTATGAAGAATATTTATACTTTTATTCTGATAAGCATCTTTTTATATCCTGAGAACGTAACTCGTCAGAGTGATTTGAGCGTTCGACCTTTTGAGTTTGGTGTCCCAACTGTTTTTTGGTATTTCAGCTCCTTATATTGTAAGTAGGACTTCTTTTAGGAATTTCTGAATAACAATTTTATGTCTTGCTGAATTTGATGGAGATAGAGATAACTTCTCCAAAAATAATTTTTGAATTTGGAGATCGTTTGCTAGGTGAAAAAGACCTGACACCGAGCATCCAGAACTTTTCTGGGCAGAATTCTGTAAGTTTTTAGCTGTCATGTAGTCGACCGTTTTATCTTCCCTTATTAGCTCGCTTCTCCGATTGTCGTTCCCTTTTAACATGCTGTAGTAGACATCAATATGAATCATTTGGCATATAAATCACCCCCAAATTCCTTACCAATTAGCGCCAGTTTCAATTCTTCCAGAGAGTTGTGTAAAGACGTTTCTGACGATATTTTCGTAAGATGACCCATATCTTTTATAAACCATATGCCATGACCCAAAACACTTTTTAATGAATTTTTAGGTTGCTAATGGTCATAATTTATGAACTTTATGATCTATGCTTGCTTCAATTCCTTGTGTTTAAGCAATTTTAGCTCATTATGTCTACAATGCCCTCTTTTTTAGGAGGGGAATGCACCAAATCAGAGAGATGAACTTGTAGATGGAAGATTGGAAATTACCATAAGCCGTGTCGCTGGTGATGTATATTTTCCACCTCGAAATCATGGGAAAGCTCTTTCGGATGTGATTGTTGAAGGAAATACTCCGAGGGACACCGTTGTACAGAATGCTGACATCATGGAGACTGTACCGATTGAATATCTGAATGTTGGAGTTCATTTTGACTTCATGTTTGACAGGACTCGACTTGACTATGTGTGCATTGGTGAAGTCACTATTCTTTATGCCTATGATGAGCTGTATACCAAAGTGTGTAAGAAGTTTGGCCATTTCTTCGTAGATAACCCCAAGAACTACCGTACTCTGGAGAATGATGTATCTGTATTAATGCCAATTGTGCTTGAGATGTTTTATCTCCCTCGTAGATATATTTCTGTTATGGTGCTTCAAGACTGGAAGGATACTTTGGATGAGGCCGAAATGGCTAAGCTCGGCGTTGTATGGCTTCGTTGTCATTTTGAAGCTATTGAAAAGCGTTTGCAAGAAGGAGGCATGACTCCTAGTTTGGAGACGGTCACCAAGGCTAAACATGAAGTTGGGAGGTTTTCTCGGGAATTGAAGCTTGCAATTGAGCTTTTTGGGAGGTTAAAATGGGAGTATTCCGAAGGTGGTTAACTTGTTTTCAAGGATTTCTTCTAGATTTTCTAAGTTTTATAGGTTTTCTGAGATGTATGACTCTTTGTGGTTTTATTTTGGGATTTTTCTGAGTAGGTGGGGATTTTTGAATGACTTGGAAAGACATATATATATTTGAAAGAATAATGCTTTGCTTGATTAATAAATGAAATCCTAAGTATGAATGCAAGATTTTGCAAACATTTTGGAGGAATTAAAAATATTACATAAAACAGGGAAATATTGTAAGGTGGCAACATGACGTTTTATGCGTTGTGAGCTATAAGCCACTTGCCATGTATGACTACCATTTATGGCTTGTCAGTATTGACCAGCTTGTAGTAACCACCGATGATGGTTTCGTTGATGAGATATAGCTCTTCTTCAGGAGAGGCTGTGATTTTCTCTACTGTATCTTCGACATGGAAGGCATTGGGTTCAGACCCCTTAACTTCACGACATGTTTTCTGAATGCTTGTGTTACTGGTTTGCTTATCTCTAGTAGAGACGATCCATACCCATTCGATAAAATTTTTAAAAGGATCATCTTCCCATTCATATCGCCGAGTCAGGGTAGGGTTGATATCCGTATCAAGTCCCCAAGATTTGATGGGATGTGGGACCGCCTGGTTGCGAATAAGTTGGTTGAATGTGACTTACTTGTGTACGAAACCTTCGAACATATGATGCTACGTCCTCTCCTGGTAATTGCTTCACATTCAACTCCATTGTACGACGAAACTCGTCTTATAAGTCATCCTCGGGATTTGCTGGCTTGTTTGGGAGTCTGGGGGGTGCAAGTGCCGATAGAGGAGATTCACTTCCTCCTATATTGTTGTTATAGACCCATGGGCGTCCCAGAACCATATCATAATTTGGATCCTCTTTAATGATGTGGATCTTGGCATGTGTTCGGGAGTCACCCATTTCTACCTCAAGAGTGATGTAGCCGTAAGCGCTCAGAGACTTCCCTTCAGAATTCTTGATTACAATTGGCGAGTGTATGGCTTCGTTCCTGGAGATTCCTGCAGCTCTTAGAGTCTTGATAATGATGATATTGACGTCGGTGCCTACATCAATCAGTACTTGCTCGAATTGGGTATCCTTGAGGCAAGCAGTGGTGAGAAGTCCCTAGTTGGGTTTCTCCTCGTGTTTGATGACTATGTTCCTGAAGCGGACTTGGGATGCATGGTAGCTTTTTCGGCAAAGAGTAGTCGCTTGCCCGACACGAAACGATTGAGGGAAGTAAAAATATATTTGTGTTGTGCCTTTGATAGGTAAAGAAGTTCACATATGCGCTCCATCATGGATTGAACATTCTCGTTGACAGAATCTCCAGAAAGGGTGAAGCTCCTAAAGGGGAGTGGATTTTTGTGGACACCTTCAGTCCCCATCTGTAACTCTCCTGAGTCAATCTTTTCTATGAATATACGTCTCAAGCCATTGCATTGGATAGTGGGATGATTGACGAATCTGTGGAAGTGACAATATTTTGGATTTGAGATGTCTTCTTTGATAGGCGGATGTCGCATAGGCGGTAACTTGATAGCTCAATTGTGTACCCATAAATCCAGCAGTTCGAGGACCTCCTCCATGGGAAAGGGGAAATCCGGGATTGTCAAATCCTTCTTGTTTCTTTGTGATTGACGTGGAGTCTCGACTGAGCATTGTCCTTGAGTTGGTGTTAGTGCTTTTGTCGGGATGATGCAGTGCGCTTGGCATGTGATGCTAACTTATGTGCTGCTTTTCTTTTGGATCCTTCATCAGTGACGACACCTATGGAGTGTTGGTTAGACTGTTTTTTGTTCACCATACGTCTACTTCCACGGGTGTCTCCATGACTTTCTTCTCTGACGGGTCTTCCCCTTTCCAATAAGGTTGGAGCAGTCGTTGCAGATCTCTTGGCGGCCTCATGTAACTCAAGAAGGTTTGAAATCGTAAATTTTCTAATAAGGCACGATAAATAGGAATCATACCATTAATGGAAAGCTCCACCAATTGTTGACTAGTCATGTTCTAGTCATGTCAGTCGAGAGATTGTGTCCTAAACCTCTTACGTATTCGTTGGGATGCTCGTTGTTTCACGGGAACATTCTTCCCAGATCCGAAAGAGTGACTTCCTCATAGAAAAATAAATAATTTTTATAAAAAGCATTGACCATCTGAGACCAACTAGAGATACTGTTAGGAAAAAGGTTGTTGTACCAAGTGTAGGCTCTTCCCGTAAGAGATTTCAAGAATTCTTTGATACGTAACACTATTATATTCATGAACTCCTAGCGATTCTAAGAATCGAGAAACATGTTCTCGAGCGTTACCGGTGTCATCGTACAATGAGAATAGAGGGGATGAGTATTCGCTTGGCAGTGCAACCCTCTGGATTTATGTTGGGTAAGTGTTGATGGGGAGTTTTTGACAAGGGAGAAAACTGTAATATTTCCCTTTATAATGCTACTTTTTCCTAACTGCAGAAGCATGAAATAAATATACAATAATTTCTAACGAGCATTAGAATTACGAACATTATTGCTATCTTACATTCCGCAAGAGAATTGAGAATGCATATTCAGGTCCTGGCTAAACTAGCCCTGTAGCTCTTTAGCATATATATGCACCATAGAAATTTCATATCTTTGTGCAACAAAAACCTCGTTTTCATGTGCATCCATGCAACCTACTTGTATAAAGCAGAATATACTGATTATACGAAATTACAAATAATCAGGATAAAAGAAACACCATATCTGAATAAAAACGCTAATTAGATGCATACCATCTAATTGTAAAGTTGCATCGAGCATAATTCAAGATTGCAAACTTCCAGGGCTGAATCTCTTGAAGGTGTTCTATATGCACTGCACAAAAGTTAGGCATAAAAGGCAACACTCAAATCTCACAAGACTGAGAAATCCTAAACAAGCCATAGTCATGGCCATGGCATTAGTTAATGTCAATAAAAAATATCATATAGGCTATAGCCCTGGAAACAACAAACATAGGCTTTAGTAATCCCTAGACATGTCTCCGACACAAGTTTGTCAAAATAATGAAAGAGACAAAGTCAACCAAAAACAATGAAATCATCCAAAGTCACGAAGCAAAAAGCCATGAAGAAGTACCAAAACCAAAGCAATGAAGGGGAGTGAGACGCGACTGGTAGAAGCGCTGCTGCTGCGCTACTGTCATGCCCTCCCCAGCTCCGTGTCTTGCTGCCCCCATCTCAATGCCTTGCTGCTTCCACGCTCTGTGTTCGTGTTGCTGTTGTGCCAAGTTTTGCGCTACTACCCACGCTTCATTGCTGTTGTCGTGTCTTGCTGCTGGCATGCATTATTTTCTTAAGATGGCACCCTTTTTCTCTCTTGCTCAAGATAACACAATTATTTAAGCAATTACTACGACAAAGTTGACATAAAGTCCACTGGAGATATTATTTTACAACAAGACTCGTGGCTTTTAAACCACGACTCCACCAATTTTTACAAGATATCAAAATCATATTAAATGGGGGGATAAAACATGGGGTTTGGTATGGCGGTTTACAGAAACATGGGCGTGGCAAACACCCTATGACGAGGAAGTTATAGAATAAGTGGTAAGTTGGGGCAGTTGAAGAGATAATGGAGTAATAATCTGGAAGATTCCAGAAACTTCCCAGGAAGGTAGACGGTTATTCCTACAACTTCCACTTCTCCATATCCCCACAACTACCACTACTATACAAGGAAAGTCTGTGGTCTCAAATATTATAAATAGGCTGCTTAGCCAATTCCAAAAACAGAACAACAAGAGCCAATAGAAAAGAATAAGCCATAGAATCGAGAAGAGATAGAAAATCATTCTTAAGCTCTATTGTCTTTCCATCATAACACACATTTCTACACACAATTCCTTCAACTTCCTTTGCTTCCTTCCCCTAAGATCAACCCATATCCTTTCTTTGTAACTGAAGTTTAACAAATTCAAATATCCTACTTGTTTGGATTTGTTTTGTATGATTTTGATCCCTGAACCTAAACAAAGTACTTCTACAGTATATTGTTTTACCTATGAGTAATTTTTAGATACAAACAGTAAGGGGTTGGTGTTGATGGAATGAAGATGAATCTTCATTTCCACGATTTCGCAGGAGCCTTTCCAGATCTTCACGATTAACAAAGTTTTGTTGTTGTTGACTCGTTTCTGGTACACGGTCGGTGATGATTTGTACTTCATCATCTTTGGCGACGATACTGCTCTGGTGTTAACTGCTCTGTTAAAGTCTTAAGGAAGGTAAAAACTTCTTTCTGAGTGGTTTCCATGGCTATTTGAGTTTCAGCCAAAGTTTCTTGTCGCTTTATCAAATATGCTATGGTTGGTGACGCCCTCTCCTTGTGTTTGACACCTTCAGTAGTACGGAGAAGAGTTTTGGTATTTTCAGTGGTGGTGTTTTGAAGAATGATCTTTGGAGTACCACCAGTGGTATTGCCGGTATTAGTAACGGATTTTGAATTGGGATTGGTTGATGAGCCTGACCTAAGATCCACCATTTTTGAAGAATTGAATTTTATTACCGAGAGGTAGATCTACCACTGTGGTCGCCAATTTTTTGTACCTAAAAATTGCTCATAGGAAAAACAATTTACTGTTGAAGTACTTTTTAGGTTCGAGGATCAAAATCGAACAAAACAAATCCAAACAAGTAGGATGTATGTATTTGTTCTTCTTCTGTTACAAAGTGAGGAGATGGGTTGACCTTAGGGGAGGGAAGCAGAAAAAGTTAAAGGAATTTTGTGTGTTGATTGTGTGTAGAGGTGGAGAATGACAGAGCTTTGAGAATGATAAACTTGTTTTCTGTTCTGTCACTTGTTGTTTTGAAATTTGCTAAATAGCCTATTTATAATGTTTTGATACCATACACTTTCCTTGTAAAGTAGTGGAAGTTGTGGGGAGATGGAGAGATGGAGGTTGTGGTAGCCTCCACTTTGTCTAGGGAAGTTTCTGGAAACTTCTAGACCATTACTCCATTATCTCTTCAACTACTCCAACTTACCACTTACTCTATAACTTCCTTGTCATGGGGTATTGCTGCGCACATGTTGTTGTAACCGCCATACCAAAACCCCATTTTTATCCCCCCATATAATATGGTTTTGATGTCTCGTAGGAGTTGGTGGATTCATGGCTTCAAAGCCATGAGTCTTGTTGTAAAATAATGCTTATAGTAGATTTTATGCCCATTTTTTCGTGGTAATGGCTTAAATAATTGTGCTAGCGACAAAGAGTGGTGCTAGCATGAGTAAAAGAATGACATGGCAGTAGTGGAGCTTGGAGCGGCAGTAATATTGGAGCATGGGGCGTGGCAGCTAGCGCTGCTGTCGGCCGTGGTTCCGTCCCCTTTAGTGTTTCGTCCAGCACTACTCCGTGTTTTGGTAGTTTCGTGGCTTTGGTTGACTTTATTGTTTTGGTTGACTTTATTGCTTTTGTATCCTTTTATTATTTTGACACACTTGTGTTGTAAGCATGGCTAAGGCTTACTAAAGACGTTACTTATTTTTTCCAGGGCTATTGCCTATATATATTATTATTATGACATTTACTAATGCCATAACCATAACTATGGCCTATCTGGGGTTTCTCAATCTTATGAGATTTAGCTAGTATTTATGCTTGATTTTTATGCAGTGCATACTGAACACCTTCAAGAGATTCAGCCGTGGAAGTTTGCAATATTGAAATTATGCTTGATGCAACTCTGCAAATTAGATGGTATGCATCTAATTGGCGTTCCCATTCAGATATGGCGTCGCCTCTATTCTGAATGTTCACAACTTTGTATAATCAATATATTTTTTTATACAAGTAGTTTACATGGATGCACATGAAATAACGAGGTTTTTGTTGAATAAAGCTCTGAAATTTCTTTGGTGCATATATATTCCAAAGAGCTGCAGGGCTAGTTTAGCCATGGGCTGAATATCCTTTCTCGATTTCTTTGCAGAATGTAGGATAGAAGTAGTGCTTGTAATTCTGATGCTTGTAAGAAATTATTATATATTATATCATGCTTTCTACAGCTAGGCAAACAAGCAACATTAAAAAGGGGAATATTACAATTTTCTCCCTTGTCAAAAACTCACCATCAACAAGTACCACAACGGTACATTGTTTTGCCTAGGAGTAAAGTTTAGGTACTAACAGGCTTATATGATTCTTTTAAAGAAAATACAGAAATCATTATCGTTGTTGGCTTTAGAAAAATAAATATACTCTTTGGTTGATGAATGGTTTTCTTTGAAGGAATAGAAACCAATGGTTTAGTTTTAGATAAAACCATATTTGATGGTAAAACTTTAATAATTTGTGATATTCGTCTGGAATTGACGAATAAATCACACCATATAAACAAAAAATTAGAAATATGTAAAAATACCATTACTCATTAAATTGAGGGAGAAACCAACTATTAATTGTTTTTTATGATTTACCAAAAGTGTATCGACAAAAGAAAATGAATATTTTTTTTGTCGTTTTAATCATGGCAAAGAGGAAAATCTACTTTGTGGTTTACTGATGGTTTCTTGTAAAAAAAAACAAGAGACACCACATATGAATCACATGATCATTTTCCAATGGAAAACGATACCAATATAAATTAGCCTGAGGTTTTTGAACCATACATGTGATTCATTACCGTAAGGGTAATCAAATTCACAATGACACCAATTTTTAGTGATTATAGTTTCATTAGATGAATATGAACTATAATTCTAAACCATTTTTCGATGGATTTTTTTTCTTTATATATGAAAAATTAGAGAAAAAAGGAAAATCAAACTTAATCCGCAAAGTAGATCACTTATGCCCCATAAATATAAACCACGTCTATTTTTCTTTCGCGGATAATTGTAATATATTCTCATAGTCGGGGTTGTGAGGATACATAAATCCATCACATCAGTGTAGAAAAAGCTAGATAAAATTGACTCATTAGATAAATATAAATAAAAATATATTTAATCAAGGGATGATAAAACAATTTAAGAAGTGAAAGAAAAAAAAATAAAACCTCATAGATTTTACCGTAGAACAAATTACGTTATCTTTTGTTAATGTTCCAAATATACCATTTGACATTAGTGATTTTAATCTAACTAAACACGTGAATCTACACAAGCAGAAAATAAGTTTAATTAGTAGTCTGGCAACTATAATATGACAAAAATGTCATATAATCATATAAAAATTATGAATCAAATGTGAACCACTACATTTGAAGTCCTCTTGCTTGTATGTATTCACAAAAAAATCAGACAATGAATGTAAGTAAATACAAAAGGTATAAATATGTGATTATCATCTGAGACAAACTAATCCAAAGACTTTGCGTCTTTTTTTCTTCCTATCAGGTTTATCGATATTATTTATATAAAGATGAAAATCATTAAATAAAGATACAATTAAATATGATCAATTTTAATATAAATCGTATGATTTATGAGACAAACTAAAAAAACTTAACTCATACAAATTTAGATGTAAGAAAAAATTGTTTTCGCAAACACAAAGAAAAACGATCAATTATATTTTCAAAAAGAAATTTTTTTTTTTTAAATTGAACGTAAAAACAAAAAATAATCAGTGATTAAAGCGTATTGATAACGTATTATGAAATAAAAAAGGAGACAAAAATAGAGATAAGAAGAAAGGAGAAATTAGTATTAATGTGTGTAGAATACAATATTTTAAGTCTCTATAAATGGAAGACTTGGTGCCCAGGATATGTAAACCGTAATCTTAAACACAAAGACATCTTAGTAGTTAAACTTAGATTTATGACATCTTTTACTTTATTAAAGGGTTTTAAGATATAAAATATTAATTTAATTATAACTACAATAATATTTAAAATTATGTAAACACATTTTTTAAAAGTTTTTTGTGTAAAGTCTAAGATTGGGTCCAACCCCCTCCGAATTTTGTAAGAATTGACCGTGTATTAGGTTTGTAATACACGCTGAAGTTTATCATTCAATGTGAGCATGGAGATTTTATTTTGGCAGGAAGAGGATAAAATTGTTATATGATCAACTGCACTTGTTCAGAAATATTGGGTATTTGGTTTACAACACAAGCTGCCGTAAGTAGTGGTTTATTGTTACTAAAATTTGACTGTGACTCAAATGATGCAGTTCATCTAATACAAACTGGTGGGAATCATTATATAGAAGACCAACGAAGATTTTTTCCTGAAGTAAGAGGATCAGGTGAAAACTTTTTTGGAACGTTATTGTAGGAGGGTGTTCAGGAAGAACATGTTCATGAAGCTTGGTTTATCCATCATTATCCCAGAATAACAATGGGATTAGCTGACCATCTTTTCAAAACCTCTGTGGTTGAACATGACATTATTTATGAGTTAAATGATGCCATGAAAAAGTTCTTTGCACCAAAAGATATCAATGGGTATGGTTATATCGATTTTGCTACAAAACGCGTAGATAACCGCTAGTGATAATGGTTGATTACAGTTTATTTCATTTGTTGTTGTTTTAATTCAGTTGTTGTTATTTTAGTTGTACTTATAAAATATTATTAGTCTTCGGTTGTATTATAGGTCCATATAAATTGTATGACGATTTATGAGGCTAACTAAAAAGTTAGCTCATACAAATTTAGATGCTAAAAAAAAGGATTTTTTTAACAAAAAAAATGATCAATTATGTTTTCAAAAAGATAAAGATTTTTTTAAAAACATAAAACTCTTCCACTAAGGAAACCTAGGAGTTTAAAGTCTTATTACATATGCTAAATGAAGTCGCGATTCCTGTGAAAGTGAGCTAGGATTTTTTTTTTATTTTTAGATTAGTTTTGCTCGAGGACTAGCAAAATATAGGTTTGGAGGTATTTGATAGGCACTTAATTTATATATTTATATCACCTAATTTATACTTGTTAGTACTTGATTTTATACTAATTTTGTTATTTTATTGTTTTAATAGGTGATATAAGTAAAATCCAAAATTGCAAATAAATAAGCTAAATGGCCCGGAGAGTACGAAGTGCACTACATGAGTTTTGATTGGCTATGGGACGTGACAAATAAGTGGGAGGAGCTCGGATGTTGTGGCTTACATGGATAGAAGTGTGTCACGTGAAAGAATTAAAAGGGGACAAATTCTGTTATGCGTCAGATTTCATAATATAAGTGCGAAACTATCGTTTGATATGTTATACGTCAGATTTCATAATATAAGTAGGTAGATTTTTATTTTTATTGTTTTTATTTTATTTTTAGACTTTTTATTTTTATTTTTATTTTATTTTCAGTGTGCTTTGTTATTACCATCGTTTGATATGTGTTACAGAGAATACTGCTTTTCTTGCGTCAATCAGGTGAAATCTTCCAATCCCTTCTCTTTGATTTACATTTGTTTCTCTTACTTATATTTATTGCATACTATTCTAGGTTGCACGGTTTGAAACATCGAAGACAATGTTAAATTTAGGTTTGAGGGTAGAGTTTCAGAAAACTGATGTCAATAAGAAACTCTGAAATTTAGAAACTTGTGAATTATCCAGGATGCCACTAACCATTCTAGGTAGATAGAAACATATCTCTTATCTATTGGAATTGGTGTGTGTAGCTAAATGGTCTATTCATATCTGAATGCACTCAGGTGTTAAAAATAACATGATAATCATTGAACAAGCGTATCTCGGAATCATCATAATCATATCGCTTTTTATTTTTATTTTTGCAATTTTATGTTTCTCTAAGTGATTTGGTGGGGTTCTAGTATTGCCATAAGGTCTTAGCTCGGATGTATTAGAATTTTAATTTTGTCAAAAAAAAAATTGACACTTTGATAGCAATATGTGTGTGTTTTCCATGTCTCCGTCGCCTAAGCAAGCGCGGAATGCAGGGTCCATGAGAACTATCATGTAATTTGCTGAAAAGGAGCATCCGCTTAGATTCAAAAGATCTAATCATGTAGTCTTGAAAAAAAAAAGATATAAAAAGAAATAAGATAAGATAAATTATGTATATAAATAATAATAAAAATAGGAGCATCCGAGCCGTACTTTATACTAATATTTTTAGAAACACCGTTCACCTTAGTCAACATATGCACCATTCATCACTTCTATATCCATCTTCTAATCTATCCATGTGTTTGAATTTGATTGATTTCGAGCAGTGTGAATGTTTATAATTTCCATCCAGTTTTGGTACGTTTGATGATTATTTGAGTAGAGTTGTATTCTTATATGAATTTTAGTACGCTGAGTGCAAAATCGTGTACAACAATTGGATTCATATAAGGTAAAGATTCATATATCCAAAGAATTTAGTATGCAACTAAATAGCTTGTTTAGTGTTTATCCTCAATCGTTCACAGGTAGCTGAAATTTGGAGTAAAAGATTTTGTGGGTATATCTCTTGTAAACCCTCACGAGACAAAACTCGTCCACTAGGGACACCTAAGGGGTTTAAAGGCTTATTACATATGCTAAATGAAGTCGCGATTCTTGTGAAAATGAGTTAGGATTTTATTTTATTTTTAGATTAGTTTTGCTCGAGGACTAGCAAAATATAGGTTTGGGGGTATTTGATAGGCACTTAATTATATATTTATATCAACTAATTTATATTTTTTAGTACTTGATTTTATAATAATTTTGTTATTTTATTGTTTTAATAGGTGATATGCGTAAAATCCGAAGTTACAAATAAATAAGATAAATGGCCCGGAGAGTACGAAGTGCACTACATGAGTTTTGATTGGCTATGGGACGTGAAAAATAAGTGGGAGGAGCTCGGATGTTGTGGTTTACATGGATAGATGTGTGTCACGTGAAAGAATTAAAAGGGGACAAATTATGTTATACTTTTAAAACAAAAGATGAAAGAGGACGTGTAGTTGGTGTAGTGGACGACTAATATTGGAGAAGTGGTGAGAGAAGGTGGAGTCGTTCTGTTTTGGAGGATGGTATATTGATTGAAAGGAGACAGAAGATAGAGTATGTGTTGGTTAAAAATAAAAACAAGAGGGAAAGTGAAAAGGAAAGACCTGACAAGTTGTACTAGAGAGGAGAGAAGGCTAGAAGAGGAAGGACAATTCGTTGAGGGGAGAGTTCGTTTTTTTGAAGTAGGAGTAAAGTTGAGGTGAGAAGACAAAGAATAGAAGGTGGGACCGAGTACACACGTGAAGTGATATAAGAACAAAGGTGGAGAAGCACGTGGGAAGGAGGGAATGATGAGAATTATAAAAGAGAAAGTGATGGAGAGAAAAGGGGGACTTTCTTTTAGCTTTTTCTTTTTAGGTTTTTTTTAGGGAAAGTAGGCAGAGAAGAGAGAAGGAAGTAGACAGGACCGTACGAAGGGAGAAGTAGAAGAGAGGAAGGATTGGTAGGGTAGGCTGAAGAGAAGGTGATTGGTTGGCGGCAGCTGTACACAGGAGAAGAAAAAGACAACGCCATTGCTCTATGTCGGTTTAATCTTTTCCTCTCTAATGTTTTAGTATTTATTTTTATGGGTTTTGATAAACCCATCCCCATGTCTCATTAATTTTGTATCTAGGGTTTATTTGATACAAACTCTCATGATTTGAATAGATTAATTCATGATTTTTTTTATTGATTTAATGATAACATTAGTTGTTGCTTTATCAGTTCTTCTCGATACAGAAACCTATGCGCAGAATTAATAGGATAGCAAATTATTTGTCTACTTATTTAATATTCCATGCTTGGGGTTAAATCCTTAGAAGGGGTATGTTTAGAATAGCCAGGTATTATTTGTGAACCTATAATTAGTTTCATATAATTTTCTCGCTAACGCAATTAGATGGTGTATGCTGAGACTTAGAGTTTTTGATGCGCCATTCTTAGGACGTCCAAGTGAAACATTTGCGACTCTAATACATATAATAGGTGATGTCGATAGAACTAACAATAGATAAATATTCAGGAGTTATGTTTCACTTCAATAATTAAATAGAAATAGTGGTGGATACTAAAAACCCTGGTTACTATTTCTCCCATTTGATTTATTTTATTAGTTTAGTTTATTTTTCTTGTTTTAACTTTACTTCGAAAAATCCAAAAACATTATTCTTGATTAGTTGATTAGAGATATTGATTGCAGTATTATCCCCGCTCCCTGTGGGTTCGACCCGTACTTGGCGTTGTCTGCATTGTAGACATCGTGCGATTGCGGTTTATTTATATAGGGTATTCTAAAATCTTATCAATTTTTGGCGCCGCTGCCGGGGAGTGGTTGTGAAATATTGTAATTAGTATTTTTAATTTTCTAATCATAGTTTAGATTATTTTTTTAGGATTTTTAGTTCTTTTTGACTAGTTTTGTGTTTTAGAATTTTATTTCAGGTACCTTTGGGGTTGCTTCTGATCGTCTAGCTCAACAAAATTCGTCTGCTGCAAAATAATCACGAGTTTCTTTCTTGTGAGTTATATATTGAACGATTTGGACAGGTTGGACGCTCATTACCCTAAATTGTGAATGTTGATACGAGGTACTAGTACTACTTTTCGAAGTGGGAAAATACTTAGTGGAGTTCTTTGAACTTTTCCGTTCCAATTATAAGGGTAGGAGCAATTATTTATTTTGTTTTATTTTCTTTGTATATATGGAGTCTGTTTGCATGATTGATTCTAGAACAATTGTATTAATGATCCGTTAGAGGCCTGCTTGGCCCATTTTGGAGCCTACTACGATGAGGATAGGCATTTTGAAGAAGTTAATGCATTGTTAGATTCTGCACACATTTTGGATTATGGAAAATGGCAATGTGAACCTGGTGATGATGTATGTGTTAATTCTGAGGAAATTGTATTTAAACTTAACGACTTAGAGGTTGTTTCTAGACCCCTAGACTTCCAAGAGTTACCTAATTTAGGGTTAGAATTATGTGCTTCAAAAGTTTTGTTGGATTACTTTGCATCCAAATACCCAAAGGACTTGCATGTTCCTGATATTGTGCATGAACCAATCAATACTTCCCAATCCCAATATTATCCCCATATTTTATTCTTTACGCACTTCTAAGTGTAGTAAAAACTTGGTTTGGGGGTAATCCCTTATTTTTGATAGATTCAGTGTCTCCGTATTTCCATAATATAAGTGTGAAACTATCGTTTGTATATATTTTATTTCGGATTGATCCTCAAATTTTCAGGTTGTTAGTGTATGGGGATCCTTTCTGTACATATCCAGTAGGTAGATTTTTATTTTTTTTGTTTTTATTTTATTTTTAGACTTTTTATTTTAATTTTATTTTATTTTCAGTGTTCTTTGTTATTACTATCGTTTGAAATGTGTTACAGAGAATACTGCTTTTTTTACGTCAATAACGTGAAATCTTTCAATCCCTTCTCTTTGATTTACATTTTTTTCTCTTACTTATATTTATTGCATACTTTTATAGGTTGCACGATTTGAAACATTGAGGAAAATGTTAAATTTAGGTTTGGGGGTAGAGTTTCAGAAAATTGATGTCAGTAAGAAACTCTGAAATTTAGAAACTTTTGAATTATCCAGGATGACGCTAATTATTCTAGGTAGATGGAAACATAGATCTTATCTATAAGAATTGGTGTGCGCAGCTAAATGGTCTATTCATATCTGAATGCACTCAGGTGTTATAAATAACATGATAATCATTGAACAAGCATATCTCGGAATCATCATAATCATATCGCTTTCTATTTTTATTTTTGCAATTTTATGTTTCTCTAAGTGATTTGGTGGGGCCCTAGTATTTCCATAAGGTCGTAGCTCAGATGTATTAGAAGTTTAATTTTGTCAAAAAAATAATTATGTGTGTGTTTTCCCTGTCTCCGACGCCTAAGCAAGCGTGGAAATGCAGGATCCATGAGAACTATCATGTAATCTACTGAAAAGGAGCATGCGCTTAGATTCAAAAGATCTAATCATGTAGTCGTGAAAAATAAAAAGAAAAAATAAATAAAAAAAATAAATAAGATAAGATAAATTATGTATATAAATAATAATAAAAATAGGAGCATCCGAGCCGGACATTATACTAATATTTTTGGAAACACTGTTCACCTTAGTCAACATATGCACCATTCATCACTTCTATATCCATCTTCTAATATATCTCTGTGTTTGAATTTCATTGATTTCGAGCAATGTGAATGTTTATAATTTCCATCCAGTTTTGGAACGTTTGATAATTATTTTAGTAGAGTTGTATTCTTATATGAATTTTAGTACGCTGAGTGCAAACTCGTGTACAACAATTGGATTCATACATGGTAATGATTCATATAGCCGAAGAATTTGGTATGCCAACTAAATAGCTTGTTTAGTGTCTATCCTCAATCGTTCACAGGTAGCTGAAATTTGGAGTAAAAGGTTTTGTGGGTATATCTCTTGTAAACCCTCACGAGACAAAACTCATCCACTAGGGATACCTAGGGGTTTAAAGGCTTATTACATATGCTAAATGAAGTCGCGATTCATGTGAAAGTGAAATAGGATTTTATTTTATTTTTAGATTAGTTTTTCTCGAGGACTAGCAAATATAGGTTTAGAGTTATTTGATATGCACTTAATTTATATATTTATATCACCTAATTTATATTTGTTAGTACTTGATTTTATACTAATTTTGTTATTTATTGTTTTAATAGGTGATATGCGTAAAATCCAAAGTTGCAAATAAATAAGCTAAATGGCTCGGAGAGTACGAAGTGCACTACATGAGTTTTGATTGGATATGGGACATGAAAAATAAGTGGGAGGAGCTCGGCTGTTGTGGTTTACATGGAGAGAAGTGTGTCACGTGAAAGAATTAAAAGGGGACAAATTTTATTATGCGTCAGAAAGAAAAGATGGAAGAGGATGTGTAGTTGGTGTAGTGGACGACTAATATTGGAGAAGTGGTGAGAGAAGGTGGAGCCGTTCTGTTTTGGAGGATAGTATATTTGATTGAAAGGAGACAGAAGATAGAGTATGTGTTGGTTAAAAAGAAAAACAAGAGAGAAAGTGAAAAAGAAAGACCTGACAAGTTGTACTAGAGAGTAGAGAAGGCTAGAGAGGAAGGACAATTCGGTGAGGGGAGAGTTCGGTTTTTTGGAGTAGGCGTAAAGTTGAGGTGAGAAGAGAAAGAATAGAAGGTGGGACCGAGCACACACGTGAAGTGATATAAGAATAAAGGTGGAGAAGCACGTGGGAACGAGGAAATGATGAGAAGTATAAAAGAGAAAGTGATGGAGAGAGAAGGGGGACTTTTATTTTAGCTTTTTCTTTTTATGTTTTGTTTTAGGGAGAGTAGGAAAAGAAGAGATAAGGAAGAGAGACAGGACCGTACGAAGGGAGAAGTAGATGAGAGGATGGATTGCTAGGGTAGGCTGGAGAGAAGGTGATGGTTGGCGGCTCCTGTACACAGGAGAAGAAAAAGACAACATCATTGCTCTATTTCGGTTTAATCTTTTCCTCTCTACTTTTTTAACATTTATTTTTATGGGTTTTGAGAAACCCATCCCCATGTTTCACTAATTTTGTAGCTAGGGTTTATGTTTGAACCACTTAAAAGTTTTAGATCAATTAAATCAAATTATTTGATACAGACTATTATGATTTGAATAGATTAATTCATGATTTTGTTTATCGATTTAATGATAACATTAGTTGTTGCTTCAAAGATTCTGTTCAATACAGTAACCTATGCGCATAATTAATAGGATAGCAAATATATTTGTCTACTAATTTGATATTCCATGCTTGGGTTAAATCCTTAGATGGGGTATGCTTAGAATAGCCAGGTATTATTTGTGAACCTATAATTAGTTGCATATAATTTTCTCGCTAACACAATTAGATGGTGCATGCTGAGACTTAGAGTTTTTGATGCGCCATTCTTAGGGCGTCCCAGTGACATTTGCGACTCTAATACATATAATAGGTGATCTCGATAGAACGAACAATAGATAAATATTCAAGAGTTACGTTTCACTTCAGTTATTAAATAAAAATAGTGGTGGATACTGAAAACCCTGGTTACCCTTTCTCCATTTGATTTATTTTATTAGTTTAGTTCATTTTTCTTTTTTTAACTTTATTTCGAAAAATCCAAAAATATTATTCTTGATTAGTTGATTAGAGATATTGATTGCAGTATTGTCCCCGCTCCCTGTGGGTTCGACCCGTACTTGTCGTTGTTTGCATTGTAGACACTGTGCGATTGCGGTTTATTTATATAGGGTATTCTAAAATCCTATCACCCCTCCAAATTTTGGAAGGATTGACTGTGTATTTGGTTCGTAGCACACGCTGGGGGTTTATCATTCGATATGAGCATGAAGATTTTAATTTTGATGGAAGAGGATAAAATTGTTATATGATCAACTGTACTTATTCAGAGATATTGGGTATTTGGTTTACAACACAAGCTGCTGTAAGTAGTGGCTTATTATTACTAAAATTTGATTGTGACTCAAATGATGCAGTTCATCTAATACAAACTGGTGGGAATCTTTCTGTAGAAGGCCAACGAAGATTTTTTCCTGAAGTAAGAGGATCAGGTGAATTTTTTTTTGGAACATTACTGTAGGAGAATGTTCAGGATGAACATGTTCTTAGAGATGGTTTATCCATCATTATCCCAGAATAACAATGGGATTAGATGACCATCTTTCCAAAACCTTTGTGGTTGAACATGAAATTATTTATGGGTTAGATGATGCCACAATAAAGTTCTTTGCAGCAAAAGACATCAATAGGTATGGGTATATCGATTTTGCTAAAAAACACGTAGATTACCTCTAGTGATGATGGTTGATTACGGTTTATTTCATTTGTTGTTATTTTAGTTTCACTTGTTGTTATTTTTATTGTACTTATATAATAATATTTGTCTTCGGTTGTATTATAGGTCCATATAAATTGTATGACGACTTACGAGGAAATCTAAATAGTTAGCTCATAAAATTTAGATGTAAAAAAAAAATGTTTTAACGAAAAAAAAAATGATCAATTATGTTTTTAAAAAGAAAAATATTTTTTAAGACATATAAAAGAAAAAAAAAGTGATTAGAACGTGTTGATAACATGTTATGAAATAAAGAATGAGACAAAAATAAAGAGAAGAAGAAAGGAGAAATCGTTATTAATGTGTGTAGAGTATAAGAGTTTAATTCTCTATTTATATAAATGGAAGACTTGGTGCCTAAGATATGCAAACCATAAACTTAAACACAAAGACATCTTAGTAGATAAACTTAGATTTTTATTAAAGGGTTTTAAGATATAAAATATTAATTTAATTGTAACTACAATAATATCTAAGATTATGTAAACACATTTTATTAAAAGTTTTGCGTGTAAAGTCTAAGATTGGGTCAAACCCCCTCCAAATTTTGGAAGGATTGACTGTGTATTTGGTTTCTAGCACACGTTGGGGGTTTATTGTTACTAAAATTTGACTGTGACTCAAATCATACAGTTCATCTAATACAAACTGGTGGGAATCATTCTGTAAAATGCCCACGAAGATTTTTTTCCTGAAGTAAGAGGATCAGGTAATTTTTTTTTTTGGAACGTTACTGTAGGAGGGTGTTTAGGATGAACATGTTCTTAGAGTTGGTTTATCCATCATTATCCCCGAATAACAATGGGATTAGCTGAGCATCTTTCCAAAACCTTTGTGGTTGAACATGGCATTATTTATGGGTTAGATGATGCCACAATAAAGTTCTTTGCAACAAAAGATATCAATGGGTATGGTTATATCGATTTTGCTAAAAAAAACACGTAGATGACCGCTACTGATGATGGTTGATTACGGTTTATTTCATTTATGTTGTTTTGGTTTCACTGGTTGTTGTTTTAGTTGTACTTATATAATATTATTTGTCTTCGGTTGTATTAAAGGTCCATATAAATTATATGACGATTTACGAGGCAATCTAAAAAGTTAGCTCATAAAATTTAGATGCTAAAAAAAAATTGTTTTAACGAAAAAAACTGATCAATTATGTTTTCAAAAAGAAAAAGATTTTTTAAGACCCAAAAAAAAAAAAAAAGATCATTGATTAGAACGTGTTGATAACGTGTTATAAAATAAAGAAGGAAACAAAATTAAAGAGAAGAAGAAAGGAGAAATCGTTATTAATGTGTGTAGAATACAAGAGTTTAAGTCTCTATTTATATAAATGGAAGACTTGGTACCCAAGATATGTAAACCATAATCTTAAACATAAAGACATCTTAGTAGATAAACTTAGATTTATAACATCTATTACTTTATTAAAGGGTTTTACGATATAAAATATTAATTTAATTGTAACTACAATAATATCTTAGATTATGCAAACATATATTTTTAAAAGTTTTCTGTGTAAAGTCTAAGATTGAGTCAAACCCCCTCCAAATTTTGGAAGGATTGACTGTATATTTGGTTTGTAGCATACACTGGGAGTTTATCGTTCGATATGAGCATGGAGATTTTATTTTGGATGGAAGAAGATAAAATTGTTATATGATCAACTGCATTTATTCAAAGATATTGGATATTTGGTTTACAACACAAGTTGCTGTAAGTAGTGGATTGTTGTTACTAAAATTTGATTGTGACTCAAATGATGCAGTTCATCTAATACAAACTTGTGGGAATCATTGTGTAGAAGACCACTGAATATTTTTTCCTGAAGTAAGAGGATCAGTTGAATTTTTTTTGGAACGTTACTGTAGGAGGGTGTTCAGGATGAACATATTCTTAGAGCTGGTTTATCCATCATTCTCCCAGAATAACAATGAGATTAGATGACCATCTATCCAAAACCTCTGTGGTTGAACATGAAATTATTTATGGGTTAGATGATGCCACAATGAAGTTCTTTGCAGCAAAAGATATCAATGGGTATGGTTATATCGATTTTGCTACAAAACGCGTAGATGACCGCTAATAATGATGGTTGATTACAGTTTATTTTAGGGATTCTTAATAAAATGGCAGACTATTAACAACCGATATAATAAAATGCCCACGTTTTATTGAGCTTTAATATAATGACCATGACGTTAGCAATTTCGTCAGGGCCCACCAAATTGGTAAAATCTCGTTTACTTAGTCAATATCTCATATGACGAGATGATATTTTGATGGGCGTAATTACAAAGCTACCCTTTACGGAAGAAAGGATGTTTTGATCTTCAACCGTCCACGCGTTGGATTAATCGATGGCTCAAGATTAATTTGACCAGATTGTAACACGTGTTCATCTTCAACCGTCCACGCGTTGGATTAATCGACGGCTGAAGATTAATTTCACCAGATTGTTACACGTGTTGATCTTCCACCGTCCACGCGTTGGATTAAATTCACCAGATTGTTACACGTGTTTAACAATCCATCTGTGTCATCTAAAAGAAAAAATAGGATTTGAAGAGCTCATTTCGTTTTCCGCCTCCTCCTCCTTTTTTCCATTTCTCTCTTCTTCTTTCCACCTCCTCCTCTTCTTCCATTTTCTCTGCAAATCAAGCAAAATCACCAGCAACATCATCTTAAGCGTCTAAAAAAAAACAATAGGGTTTGGGTTATTCAATTTTCCGCCTCCTCCTCTTTTTCAATTTCTCTCTGCTTCTTTCCACTTCATTCCTTCTTCCATTTTCTCTGTAAATTAAACTCAGTCACCAGCAACATCATCTTAAACGTCACCAAGGGTTTTGTGTTCATTTTATTTGATTAGTACCCATACAAGTCTCTAACCGAGAAGATGAAGAACAAAGAGGGGAAACAAAAAAAGTCGATTTCCAGGTAAGATCAAAGTTAACCCTAACCCTATTTTTTAATTTTAAGATTTGATGATTTCGTATGATTAGGAATTTTTTTTTTTCTGAAATTAAGGTTTTTTTTGTTTTTTTAAATTAGGGTTTCAATGTTCTGTTTTTCTGAAATTAGGGTTTCAGTTTGTTGATTTCGAAACCCTATTGGAGGTTTAAATTGTTCTGTTTTTATGAAGTTAGGTTTTTTTTTTGAAATCACTGTTTCAATTTTTTGTTTTTCTAAAATTAGGGTTTTAATTTTAGGTTTTTTTGCATATAGATTTGTTAATTTGGGGTTTTCTGAAATTAAGTTTTTTTTTTTTTTTTTTGGAAATTAGGGTTTTAATGTTCTGTTTTTCTGAAATTAGGTTTTTTTGTTTTTTTTTTGAAATCACTGTTTCAATTTAATGTTTGTCTGAAATTAAGGTTTTTTTTTCATATAGATTTGTTGATTCCGTATGTTAGATGTTTAAATTGTGCTTTTCTGAAATTATGTTTTTTTTTTTTAAATCACTGTTTCCATTTTATGTTTTTCTGACATTTGCTCAATTTATGTTGCAGTGGCTATCTGTATTATCCATACAGAAACATCAGTGTGTATGTTGATGAACGTAATTTGACTTTGCATTTCCCTCATATGGATAAAGATAAAGTAGATTTGAAGAGTTTTGAGTCTACATTGCGTGTAAGATTGGGTCTGAATGAACAAGCTTTTCTCCACTTAGCTTGGATGCAGGATCCATGTTTGCCTTTTAGTTTGGTACACAATGAACATTTTTTAAAGTTTTGGGATGAAGCTGTAACTGCATCCACCCATGGATAATGTCATCTTACACCCTCTTAACCAAAGAAAGACTGGAAGACCTAGATCAAAGAGGAGGAGAAGTTATGATGAACCTCAAGTTGAGGTTAAGAAAAACAAGTGTAGCAGGTGTGGAATCATTTCAGGTCACAACAAGAGCACTTGTGCTGGTGGTGATGTTGGTAAGAATGCAACTGGATTTTGGCCAAGAACTGAATGGGATGGTGCAGACTTCACCTTCACAAACACAGATCAACCTGAAACCAACACTGCAAGGGGTAAAGCAAAGAAGCAAGGAAAAGTTACATATGTTGGTGAGTCTTCATCAAAAACAAACACTCATGGAAAACCACCTCCAATACCTACCACTCATGGAACAGCAGCTGCAGGACCTAGCAATTCACAAATTTTCAGCCAGTCCTTTTCTGGTGTTGGATATGTGGCTCAAAATATTGCTACTGTCACAAAGGCAATTGGAAAGAAGAAGTAATGTGTGGGTTTTTTTTTTGATCTGAACTTGTTTATGTTTGAAAAAACAATGTCGTGGTTATGGTTTATTATTAGAACCATTTAATATGAATGACATCTATTAGTATGGCTAATTTTTTGGAATTTTTTCTCTCTAACCTTGTAGCTGATGCTAGGGTTCATAACTAGTATGATTAGGTTGAAGATGATGAAAGAAGACCACTAATGGTAGCACGTGCTCTGCACATGCTGTGAGTCACGATTTGAGCACACAATGACTCACTGTTCTAACTAGGCCTTATTCACACGATTCGAGGGATTTAACATCTTTTCCAATAGATGATTTAGTGTCACCTAATCTCTAACGACAATTAACCTTTTTTAAAAAAAACGGGACGGAAAAGGTCAAACTGCGCCAATTTTATTAATGTTCCAAAAAACGTGGCTATTTTATAAACGAGGGTTTCGTACATGGGCATTTTATTAAAAGCCCCTTTATTTTATTTGTTGCTGTTTTAGTTTCACTTGTTGTTTTTTTGGTTATACTTATATAATATTATTAGTCTTTGGTTGTATTATAGGTTCATATAAACCGTATGACGATTTATGAGGCAAACTAAAAAGTTAGGTCATACAAATTTAGATGTTAAAAAAAATGTTTTTTAACCGAATTTTTTTTATCAATTATGTTTTCAAAAAGAAAAAAAGTTTTTAAGACATAAAAAAAAAAGAAAAAAAAAAGAAGTTATTAGAACGTGTTGATAACGTGTTATAAAACAAAGAAGGAGACAAAAATAGAGATAAGAAGAAAGGAGAAATCGTTATTAATGTGTGTAGAATACAAGAGTTTAAGTCTCTATTTTTATAAATGGAAGACTTGGTGTCCAAAATATGTAAATCATAATCTTAAACATAAAGACATCTTAGTAGTTAAACTTAGAGTTATAACATCTTTTACTTTATTAAATGGTTTTAAGATATAAAATATTAATTTAATTATAACTATAATAATATCTAAGATTGTATAGACACATTTTTTTAAAAAATTTATATGTAAAGTCTTACTATTGTTTTTATATATGTTTATACGTGTACACACAAATTTCTTAATAACTATTGAGTTTTTATTCTAATAAATTACTTTATCTTTTCATTTTGATCTGTTTTATATATTTTTGTATGGTAACTTACGATGCAATAATAAATTAGTTCACAACGAAAAATCCAGAAAATTAAATGTTTACCAAATGGGATAATGAGTTCACATCATTATATAGATGACAAAGAAACTCATTATATTTATGACCAAGGTACTGAAGAGGCTATTCAAACCTTCAGAGAAAAAAGAAACCCCAAAATGGGTCTTTTTTCTTCCTGCAACATACAACATCTTTTTATTCAGAGTGTGATTTTAGCTAACTCTCTGAATCTCATAATAAAAATAAAATTCACTCAAATTTTCAAAAGAAGAAGAAACCCTAAAAATGGGTCTTTGTTCTTCCTACAACATACAACATCCTTTTATTTAGAGCTTGATTTCAGCAAACTTTCTAAATCTCATAATAAGAATAAAATTCAAGTTGTATCATATAATGTGTTTGAAATTCAATTTCCCAATATGGATCTTTTCTTTATGCAACATAAAATTTCTTTTGATTCAAAGTTTTATTTTTGGTATTGTATCTCCTAAGAAGAATCATGTTCAAACCATTATATATAATGGGTATGAAAACTAGTTTTCAATCAAAAATTGCCTAGCCACTCCCAAAAACTATCATGAATACCATTCAATCCACTTTTTTCCTTTATTCGGCTAAGAATATCATCAATTTCCTTATCATATGAGGTATGTTCATATTTCTAATGTTAATCACATTATCTCATGTTGAATGAACATACCCTAGACAATGATCCAATACAAATTGCTCCATCAACTCAATACATTATCAGGCACATCCATCCCTAAAAGGTGGATGTTGATACTTCCTCCAAAAGATACATGAATCAGTTAGGAAACGAAAGTATTGGGTCAAACCCCCTCCAAATTTTACAAGGATTGACTGTGTATTTGGTTTGCAGCGTATGCTGGGTGTTTACATTCGATATAAGCATGGAGATTTTGTTTTGGCTGGAAGAGGAAAAAAGTTTTATATGATCCGCTGCATTTAATTCAGAATTATTGGGTATTGTTTGTAGCACAAGCTGCCGGAAGCAGTGGTTTATCCTTACTAAAATTTGATTGTGACTCGAACGATGCAGTTTGTCTAATAAAAATTGGTGGGAATCATTTGTAAAAGACCAACGAAGATTTGTTCCTGAAGTAAGAGCATTGGAAGATCAGGTGATTTTTTTTTGGAACATTACTGTAGGAGGGTGCTCAATATGAACATGTTCTTAGAGCTTGGTTTATCCATCGTTCTCCCAGAATAACAATGGGATTAGCTGACCATCTTTCCAAAACCTCTGTGGTTGAACATGAAATTATTTATGAGTTAGATGATGCCACAATAAAGTTCTTTGCAACAAAAGATATCAATGGGTATGGTTATATCGATTTTGCTACAAAACGCGTAGATGACCACTAGTGACGATGGTTGATTACGGTTTTTGTCATTTGTTGTTGTTTTAATTTCAATTGTTGCTCTTTTAATTTACCTTGTTGTTCTTTTAGTTGTACATCATTAGTCTTCAGTTATATATATTCTAGGTGTTTTATTCTCCTGTGGGTTTATTAATATGTAAGTTCATTGCTCATTTCCGATCTTCCTCTTAAGAGTTTCACATTAATTTTGGGTTCACAGGTGAAACCAGTAAATAGGGTTACAAGTGAAATCAGTAATTAGTATACCCAAATATTATGGGAACTTCGAACCCTAGTTAGTGAATTCCCGAATTATACCCGTATAATTCGTGAATCCGTATGTATCATCCGAATTCGTACGTATCGTACGTACATTTGGAACCCCGACTTAGTTTTACGAGTTTCCAACTAAAAACGAATTATATGCATATTTACGAATTACCAAACAATACAACCCATGTAATACTTTGCCACATCATCACCAAATTATCATTTTTTATTACATTTTTTACTTTTATAATCTTATATACACAAATCTAAGTCATATACCACCAACGCACACATTATCTGTTAATTATATTGCATGTATATCATATGGTTCATTAAATCATAAAATCATAGTACCTAAGACGAGATTATATAAAAAATGATTATTTTTATATATTAATATATGCCAAATTTTATATGCCGAATTCGTATCTCTAAAACGAATTATACACGTACATATACCGTTCCGAATAATCTTTGTATCACGAATGTTGATCGAATAGTGGGACGGATTTACATTCCGCCAAAACAAATAATACTCGTACGTTTACCGTCCCAAAAAAATTCCCGTACCTCAAATCGCTATCCAGGTTGAAACACTCTGTGGTATTCCATAAACACTACTCGAGTGGAATTATCAATTATGAGTCCCATTGTTGGGAACCCCTTATGAAGAAACCCTTTCGATCCAAGGGACTGATCGGAAATATCCCCCCTGCACTTGGCAAGTTGGGAAATCCAGTTGAACTCCGGGAGGATCGACATAGACTACTAGGAAATTTTCACGGCAACACTAATTAACATGTTCTACCCAAATATCATTGATCAGATCAGAACATCCATGAGGTGACTGATAGTGTCTTGGAGGAACCTCAACTGAGCCTCGCGTCCTATGAATTAAAAGAAAGAATCTTTTTTTAGTACCTTCATTAAGGTACCACTGACCTTGTTTTAAAAATCTGTAAACACCAAGTCACCAACACCAGATAACAACTTTATCTTCAGATGAGACGGTGTGATGCCCCTCGTAGCCCATAAGTCACACTTGAGATGGACTATGTAAACAGATGAGATGAACAATTACAAAATTTGGTTAACATGTAAATTTGAAATACCACTTGGTCTCAAATAATGTAATTCCTCATAAGAAAATGAAAAGCAAAACGAGAGTAAACAATAGACCATGGAGGATGACCTTCGTGCAGATACTCACACTCGGCAACGTTTTATGATTTATGACATCAAGTAATATACTTAGCAGGAAAACAAAGGTAACTCATGTTAATAATTTCAGTAATACTTAAACTTCGGGTGGCTCCCAAAATTTGGAAGAGTAATCATCCTCGTGTCTCTCTTCATATTCATGATTTGGGACAGGGACTTCAGCATTACTAAAGTCCCTGAGCCATATGTCCTGGTTCCACGCCAAAGTTGGCAGTAACTATACGACAAGCATCTACAGCCATGATGGAACAACCAGTTTCATATTCATTTTCATTTTCTGTACCACACAAGAACGAATTTGTAAAGCTACCTGTGTTGGTTTCCCAGACCCTAACAAGAGGATCAACTTGGCTTCCAGTGACAACTTTGTATGAATCCATGTATAAATGTGAAATTGGACCCTCATGTCCACCAGAAACAGCAACTGGTTCTAATTTCCCTTCACAAGCTTTTCTAATGTCCCATAGCATAGCTCTGCAGCAAAAATATCAAATTAAAAGGCAAATAGTTGTTTAGAGTTTACAAATTGTATGGCAAAATAAGACTTTGTTCCCAATTCCTGATACCAAGGAAACTTTTGTACTTGGGAGTACCAAATTGTTGATTATTCGAACAGAAAAAATTCTTACTTTTCATCTCCATCAGTGCAGATTAAAGATTTGGAGGGAAGCATCTGGAATGAGTAAGATCTTGGTCGATGAACAGCTGCAGTGAAAACTTTTCGCATTGCTCTCAAGTCAATTGTTGTAACTGATGAACCAGCAGCAATGTAGCATACCGACTCATGAGATTTCATATCAATGGGCAAACCAACCATCGAAGTCATTCCAACACAACCTGATTGATTTGCATTTATATCCCAAACTCTCACCTATCCAAGACAGTCAAAACAACGACACCAATTTTAACTACACGATGTGACTACCAGAGGAACAATGGATTAAAACACTTCACAGCAAACACAGTTATACTACGATGAAAAATATGGCATACCAGAGTGTCTTTGGAGAGGCTCACTAAGAGAGAATTACTGTGCCTGAAAAATAGGAAGACATTGGAACTACATAAATATACTGACACCAGCCCTATAAAAGGGATGGTTTTCCATTTCTATCACAGAAACTTCTATCTACAGAATCACATGATAAGAACAGCAGTCTTATAAAGAGATTTGATTATGGAACATGAAATCATCAAACCAGCATAAATTCCATACCCTGGAACTGCTAGAGAGTCAATTGGCCTTTCATGCCCAAAAAATGTTTTTTTCAAAGCATGTTGCCCACGTTTACCACTTGAAGAAATAGACCAAGGACGTACAGTTTTGTATTCTCCTCCACTCGCAAGTACTCTTACATCAGTATCACCCAATAGTTTATCTGCAATGGTGGTAACTGTCCCATTATGACCTTTAAAACATCGCTGGCAATGGTCCTACATTTAAAATGAACAAAATAAAGCATTCAGTCAGGAGATGAAGACGAGAATCTTGGAGATGCATGCCATAAAGATAACAGGACACCCTAAACCAACCTAGAGACTCTTTTTCGTCCTCAGATGATAGAGATGAAAGGACAATACTACACGATCTTACAAATGAATCTTTACCTCCCACCAAAGACGCATTGAGTGGTCGCTGCTAGAAGTTACCAGTAAATCATCTGCTTTTCTTCGAAACAAAGTTGTTTCATTTAGTGGGAAGCATCTGTAGATCAAATAGAAAACTTGAACCATCACAGGAAACAGAACTATGTTCAAAAATCAAAACAGTTTGTTTATTCAAGTAGGATGGAGATAATTGAAGGATCAAAGCACTCTAGTAATAAATGATGCCACATATACATATACATGATATTTGTTGTGTCATGAGAAATCAAGTCACATCATACCTCACACAAGTAATCCATGCATTGTGATCCTGCAGTGTCACGGAAACGGCTGCATCCTTCTTGTCGGTCTTGAAAATCTGAATCCTTGAGTGCTAGTAATCAATTAAAGATACAGCAACTTATATAGACTACGAGGAAGGTGAAATCAATCAACAGAAATGTTCCATTAAGAGTAAAAGTTAAATGCTCTAAATCAATAGATCAATTCAAATTTTGATTTGACATTTGCTATTAAGTATCACATTGGTGTTTATATAAGCCTATATCTATTTCTGCATGTGGAAGTTAAAAGACATGTCAAATTGGAAGTGTGGTTAACTCACAAACGTAGTTAAAAAATCCAAAATCAGACGCTTCTCAAAATCCCTGCCTGGGCACATGAGCTATTTAACGTGAACCTAGTATGCAGAACACTGTTAACATACACCTGTAAAATTGAGTGCAATTCTAAATCTCGCCTAGGTCAGACTCACTTGAAAGTGAGTCCATGTCAGGTTCCCCTTTAAGAGAGCCACAGGCCCCATGAATGTCAGGCTTCTGTTTAAATTGAGCCTCAGAACCCATGCTCTTTTGCAAAGTGAGCCAGGTAGAGCTCATAACCGTAACCCTGATGTATGGTGGTACTGTTTGAAACCGCACCTGGTCCAAAAGGGTATATAGTCCCGCCCAATCTTCAAGAGAAATTTCAGACGATGGCCATTAAATGGCAGGGTCTTAAACTATACTTAGGTTCATGCTCAGATTAATAAATTTGGCAAATTTAGTTTATCCTGAAATTAGTAGCAGAATTCATCCAAATTAGCCTTTTTCTTGGTCTGCACTATGGATGCTATCCAATAGAATTATAAAGGAATGAGGAAAAATTCTAGCAAGAACCAATTAGCCTAAGACTGAGATGTGGTTAAGGTGTAAGGATTAAGGCCCCACCTTAGCTCTGTCAGACATTAGCATGAAATATGCTGTGGTCGCCTGACTAGAATCATGTTGTTCAAGAACCAGTTTCTTGAATGAAGGCTTGTACACATGAAGAACAAACAAAAGTTGTTGAGGCATATGTGTCATTTGGATTGTTTTCAGAATAGGCTCTTCTCAAAGTGGCAGCCAAGGAAGAGAAAATAAAAGAGGAATAATATAAGCACAATGAACCATCATCCCTCTGGTTACCAGAACCTTATAGTAACAACAACATATACATGTAGCAGTCAAGGCACAGTCCATAATGTTGCAAAGAAGAATTGGACACTAGCATAGAAAAGACAAGATTAATGTTCCTAGACAGAAAGTAGAAGCCACTCTCATGTCATGAGATATGGCAACCATTCAATCACCTTGTTCTTTTAAATGGGTCATAGAGTTATAATCTACACAGATGGAATGAAGAGTACTAATGAATCTATGCCGATTTTCTTTCAAAGCATCTGTTACACACTTTCGAACATTTCTATATGCAGTTACAATCTTTCACATAACAATAAATATAAAAAAACTGCAAACTTTTACTTAGTTTAAAGTCTATATTCAACAAAAGACGCAAAATTTAGTACTTTCATCATACCTGAGTAAGAATAATGCGATTCTTGTTGAATAAAATATGGCTGTTAACTTTTGGAGATGCAACATACTGACAAATTGCAGGATCAATATATTTAAATCCTCGCACTGCACTTCGTCTAGCCAAATACGCTTCCCTAGAAGCTCCTGCTGTATGTAGATAAAATTTGATATGGCCAATGCTCCCTGAAAAAGATCATACCAAGTTTGAGAACCTAAAATTCACAAAAAAACAATAGTTTTTTTTTTGCATAATTGAATAGTAAAATTAGATCAAATTGAAAGAAGCAACAGTACCTAAACCAGTAATTCCAGATAGAATCAGAATAAGCCACAGATTTGAACAATTTACAAGTGGTTGCGAAATTTGAAAGGTCTTGTAAGTTCAAATACTTAGCACAATGAGCTAGGGCATCAACATCGACATCTTGTACTGTTGTTTTTGTTGCTGTTGATGATGATACACCACCATTATTATCATTATTATCCTTCATTGATTTCGCTGTTGTTGTTTCACAGTTTGAAGAGATGATAAGAGAATCCCTTCAAAGTAAAAAGAAAAGATGAAGCATAAATTGGAATGAGTGGAATATGCTGAGAACTACGTGTGTTGGTTGTGGTGTACAAATATTGTGAGATTGGGGTATCAGAAAAAGTACATCATGTCAAGTGAGCGCCACCATTGTGAAATTGGGTGAAGGTGGTGGTTCTTTCATGATCAGCTTTTAACAGTGAGGGGATGTCAGAGAGAAAAACGATGTTGCTAAAAGACCGTGCCACGGCAGAAGTACCGACACAAATATACCTAACTGAAAACTACTAACAATTCCATACTATACGAGTCTTAAACAACAAAAAAAAAACCATAAAATGGATGTATGATCTATTCCATACTTAATGTTGTTGTTATTAGCCCAAAACTTTCAAATATTGGGGCTTGATTTTAAATTTTTCTGATGGTTGATGTTATAATATTTTTAAAATACTAAATTTAGCCTTTTCATATATATGCAAACTAAATAGAAAATCAAATCATTTGATTTATATCTCTTTATTTCCATAGTTCTGGCGATTTTTGTCTGAGTATTCTTTTTCTTCTACGATTCAATTAATTTTGTAGATTCGAATCGATTTGATTCTACAGATGTAACAGCTTAGTCGATTTGATTGTTTCTTCGTTGAATCTAGGTTTCTGCAAAATTCACCGGCGAATTTCAAATCTCCACAACCTCAACACGAATTTATCAGCAAACTAAGTATCAGGTAAGTTTCATCTTCTCTTGTCATGGTACTACGATTAAGTGATTTTAGTTGATTGATTTAGAAAACGAATTTCAGAAAAGCATTTTAGGGTTTTCAAAACCTAGATCTTCAAATTCATTTCAATTAACTTATCTGAGTCGAAATCGGATCTTAGATTACAATCATCTACTCGCTCTGATCATTTTAATGTAAATGTTTTGAAGAATCTTGAACAAAAATTTCAGACCTGTTCTTCGTCAAAATCGTAGTAACTCTCAATTTCCAGCTACGATCTAAAAACTGATTTGAGATTCGATATCAACGAATCATCGTCTCTATTACCCATCGATTTGATTTGTATTTCATCCACCCTTAATTTTCGATTTCATATGAACTGATGTCAACTTGTATCTGTTCTTGATAAATTTCGTAAAATTTAATGAAATTTATTTTAAATTTATTTAGAAGAAATTCTGCTTTCAATTTCATTGTCAATTCAATCTTCTATTGAGCATCTAGTAATGACGACGTTGTCAATTCACAACGAGTACAAGCTGAGATCTCTGCAAATTGAACTCATTCATAGCAACAGAAGCTCTCGTGAACATCTGTGAATTGATATCGAAGTGCAATGAACTCATAGAATTAATGTATTCATTATCTTCTTTAACTTTTTCGATTGATATATCTCTTAAATCTTGTTGGATTCCTATGTTTTCTGTATTTTGTAGCCTACTGTGTGGTCGCAGTCGAATCTGCCGGAAGACAAGTACCAGTTGCATTACTAGAACGTGTTAAGGATGGACTTCAACAAGAGATACAGAGGAGGAAAGGCTGCAACTGCTGTTGCACACAGCCTTAGCAAGGAGTTTGGGTAATTCTTTCAAAATTTACCTGGCAATAGGAAACAATAATGTTACTAATTATGTATCTCTGAAGTCATGAATTTGAATACTGTTTAATATGCCTGTAAGTACGTAACTGCAGGACAACATAACTGCAGTCTTACCTATAATCATCCTACAATGTATTTTGTCGACACACAAAAGTTAATTTTGGTAAAACATTTACAATTGCAAAAGAAAGGAAAAAGATGATTTCAGGAGACATTTCTCAGAGAACACATGCACTTTTATGCAAGTCTATTGGAAATACTTTCCTCCAGCAGAAATTACACTTAAGCATGTTTCTTGATTGAATTGAATTCATTGGTAGAATCTGTGACAGATCTTCTTATCTCAGTGTTGAACATTTGTTATTCCAAATTAAAGAATTTTTCTGAGGAGGGAGAGCGCGAGATGATGAGTGAACATATCATGATACTACAGAATAAGGTATTCGGCTGGGTCAGATTTGATATTTGTCATTAGTTTGTATACTCTTATTTTATTTATTCTTCTCTTTGTGCTTATCATGTACAAATTGCAGTTGCTAGAAGCATAAGATTCGAAGTTTATGCATGAATACGAATCTTCGATGGACCAGGTTGATAACATGCTTCTTTTTGATGTCTTGAAGTCAATTTGGATCATACCATTTTATCTGGTTAACTGAAATTCTGAATTTGTTTCTTCGTTTAGAAACGAAACACTAGTCTGGCAGGCCTTGAGGATAGTTTGTTGACTTCCAGTCAGGTACGATTAAAGTTTAAGCCAACTTGATTCCAAGCATGATTATAACTTATATGCAGTTAAATAAGAGAACTTGATTTGCCCGAGCATCTCCAGAATATGTTGGTTGCCACATTTAGGGTGATGACTTGTATTCTGCAGATACAGTCACAAAGTTCTAGCTATAAGTATCTGTTTAACACCCTTTTCTTGTCTAATGTATTTCTTTTGTATGTTAACTAGGATCCCACATCATCTTGGGGTTCTTCCACGAGCGCAGAGAATGAATTCCTTCGTATTCAGGTGATTAGTGCTTCTCGAGACATGATTTTCACTTACTTTTGGCTTGTTTTGCATGTTATAAGTTTGTTTCTTCTTTACATCAATTCAATAACGTATAGATGAATTTTCTTGATTTTGCAGGCGATACAAAACCAGAGCGAAGTTGAAACACTGCACAAGAAACTAGATTCCTGCCTTAAAGAAAAAGAAAAATTGCAGAGGTTCTTGTTTTTTATTTTTTATCTCTTTCAAAACTTATTTCCTTCACAAGTCATTGAAGCTCCTGAGTCCTGCCTAATATCCCTTAGCTAACATGGTACGAAACTGTTTTTAGTAAGAGACCTAGAGAATTGGTTGGCTATATTAAAGGTAGTTTTATTGCATTTGAGATTCATTTTATTGCAACTGGAGTGTGATATTAATAGGTTTCAGTTCTCTTGTTGATGCAATGATGGGGGTGATTGTCCTTGTTAAAGCTTATATGTAGGGTTGTATAGAGTCTATTTATCATCATTAGGGTTGTATATTTCGACGTATAGAATTATAGCTTTGTTTACAGTTGGTAAAATTCTGTAGTGTTTTTATTTCTTATGCGAGATGCATGTGTAACTTCCAAGTACACATGCCATATGCATGTGTAACTTCCGATTACACAAGCCATATGCATGTGTACCTACGAAGTACACATCTATTTTCGTAATTCTATCTGATTGCTTTAACAATGTGAATGAGTATTTGCCGCATGCTATTGCGATTACTGATCCAACTCGCAGGAAAAGAAATGTGGTATAGCTTTGAACATCTCTTATTGCATTGAGTAGTTTTATGAATAAGCAGAAAAAACTATGGCTGTAACTGTACAACCATCTATAGAAGTGTCAAAAGAAAGCAAACCTCATACAAAGCGAAGGCGGATTGTTGTGATATGTCACTACACCAAATTTAGTGATTAGCAACGATGAATGGCAGTTGCAAAGTGGGGTCGCAACGGTTCATCTCTGTTACGAAAGTCGATGTTGCAATTTTCCGCAACGGCTACGTTATCGTTGTAAATTTTTGGTCGCAACAGTTCACAACTGTGGCAACGAAAGTCGCAACTGTTTCAAATAGTTGCGAAACTGGAATTTTGCAACAGCTTCCTGAGTTGCGAAATTTTTGCAACATTAAAAAAAATAGTGGTTTTGACCGGTCAAAACCAGCTGTAACAAAACCAAGTTTCCCTGACTATCAAAACCAGTCAAAATCAGGTTTTTAATCCAACAAAACTATCAAAAAAATATTTTTTCTTAAAGTTAATTCATCATGACATTCGACGATTAACTCCATATATACAAAAAATAAGAACCACGTCACAAAAGTTCTAAGGACATACATACTTTGTGTGTAGTATCAAAAGAATGACAAGTATAGTCTTATTCATAACATAAAGAACCAAATAGACATACATCAGTATGATTCTATAAGGTTTGACATATCACTCTGTAAGTTTAGTTCATCAATAACTTTAACAAGTACCATACCTTCCAGAAAAGAGTCCAATAATGATGACTTCCCAGCAACTTTAGGTCCAAAGACGAAGCACTGGAAAACATTTATATATGATTGTTGCTTCTTGCGATCTAACCTTCTTCATCTAGTTATATGCAGGACAGAGGCAATGTCTCCTTGGTATCCGATGTAAACCAAATTGGATACACTTTTAACCGGATCTAACAATGTCATAAGGGCCCACTGCATTCACATGTATTGCATTTTAAAAAGTGAAATTCCAAACTGACACATGGCAGCGAGAGCACCTTGGGAAAACTTAGAAGGAATAAAAGAATAAACTCCAGCAAATGAAAATCTTTTATTTTTTTGAGAAAGAAAACAAAGTGAAAGTAGTGAATGCACATACTTATGCCAAGAATCCATCAAAGGATAACCCTCCTAATGCAGTCTTCTCTACAGATTCCTTATATGGAGCTTCACTCCAAGGACTCTAATTCCAAAATATAACAAGTAAAATTAGGTATCATATGAGAGTGACCACAATAAGAATATTCTCAGAAACGCAGTCAAATAAAGATTGACTCATAAAATATATTTCAAATTAATTTGTTTTGTTTGCTTTGCTTCTTTCTTTTGTTCATGTACACATGCACAGTTATGAAAATTTATTAAGAAACCTCCTAAAGAGTGAGGCACCAACTACATATGAAGGCACAAAAGTAAAAAGAAAAAAAACATTCGGTCTTCCATATACAATGATTATGCAAGTTTTATTGAATTATGCATAGTAAGACTACGGATAATGCACTTGCAAGCAACAAATGATATGAGGTTGCGAGTCAGTTCGTAGAAATGACGGTTTTGCAGAAATGTGTAGCATATATTACATATTGTGAAATCATAATGATACGATAAAATAATAAAAAAAAAAGCTAGTCTTAAAATATCACATTTCTGGCGGAGTTGAAAAAAGATCATCAAGTTCAGCAGGTCGTAATGCGCCATCCTAGTAGGCAGAATCCCCATTGAGTTAGCATTTCAAGAAATAACTGAGCAGTAGCACGTATTTTCTGAAGCTAGATATAAATATGCAGTAATGCATAACACAGTAGATTCAAATTGAAGTGTTTACATCAAGCCTTAAATAAGAAAATTGAATCATAATATAACACAAAGGTCAGACAAACTATAACTTAGAATATATTTCAAAAGACTTAGTTCATGAATCATGATTATTATTAAACTAATAACGTCTGTAAAGAACTTTACATGTTAATCTATAAAGTTATTGGGGCTTTTATTACCAGCATGGATGACATTCCCGGTATTCCTGAACACATTTCATCAAGAAGATTAATAGGCATATAAAAACAGACAGCAGATAAGTTCTAACTATTCGATGACATCTCATCAAGCACAACAATAAAATCTGGCTTGTAGGAGAGGACCAACAATAAGCAATTCATCCGAACAACGGAGTATGTGCTATAAACTAATTAGTATCTTCTTCTCATGGTTAAGATAATCAGTGATTGATTTCAAACCGATAATCGGTGTGGTCAGGGAAGGAGTTTAATAACAACAAAAAACATCTTATACACATGAATGATATTCATTATCCATAGCTTTCTGCCAAACCACTACCTTTGTATCTTGAGTGTAGCTAGTGGGAGTAGAAACTGCAAGATGATCTAAATGAGAAGTAGAGAACATACTTAGTTGCAAAATAGGCTCTTGCTTGAACAAGAAGTCGAGATCGGAAAGACTTAATTCCGGTTAATAAGACTTTGGCTTGAAAACACCATTATTTTCTCTAGTTTGCATTGGATAAGATGTATTGGCTACTGAAGTAGTAGTGTTAGATACAAGAGAATTAGGAGAAATATCATCTGAAATAATGGAAGTAGAAGTAACTAGAGCATCCATTTGTTGTGTTGTCAAGAGAGACTCATCCAATAGTGCAGGAGTAATAGGAAACTCAAATAAAGAAGTATTTGTACTAGCAGTAGATTGCATATTATAATATGGAAAAACCTCTTCATGAAAGACCACATGCCTTCAAATATAAACTCTACCACTTGTAGGTGATAGGATTTTAAATTTATACCGTAAGAGCACGAATATCGATGAGACAGTATGCAAGTACGGTTCGTTCCACATGGATTTCAAAAATGTAATTCCTAGTTTTTAATTAATTAATGTGCTAATAACAAAAAGAATAATTTTTAATAAAATAAATTAAATAACTAGAAAGATAAAATAATTATACAAATTAATCAACCAGGAAAAAAACAAGCTAGGGTTTCGGATTCCACTATTTCTGAAGTTTGTAAAATCAACAATTTATCATCTCAAACAATTACTCTCAAATTACTCAAAACCATATTGAACTCAATCTCATGTTTTGGAAGATAAAACTTTTTAAATTTAATAATACAACTTTCGTTATTGTTAAAAATTATAATCTTCTTCGCTTATAAAAGATCAACAGCCTAAAGACTATTCTGAACAACTAAATCAAAGCATATTTTGAAGAGAAATTATTAGTAGTTAAATGGTATAAAAAAAGAGTATGAATTATGTCTAAGAAATTAAATATTAAACATTACACATCGAAATAATTTCCTCCTACACCCTAGAAAAGAATTTAGCTACTCATGAAGAAAAAGGATGGAAGAAAAATTATTAACCAAGGCATTTATTAATGAAAAATTGCTTACAAAGAGTTCTTATGAATCAACGACTTCTTTCAGGCGCATTTGATAAAAGAATGTTTATTTTCGTCGCTAAAAGAGTTAAATAGTTGATTACATAGCGAATCAACAACCCCTGATGTGTGCTTTAGAAACTGGATCCGTCGTTATCACTGTAGCAAATATTATGGACAAAGCTCTTGATTACGACAGTTTCAATCCTTCGTCTCTTCTTCCTCGTGAAGAACACAATTTTTTTTGATTTTTCTGTAGCTTTCTCTGGCCTCTGCCAGCCTCCCACTCTTCGACCCCAAGTTCTCTTATTTATACTACACCATAAAACAACTTCCAAATCTTTGAAATTACTCAATCAAATCTTTGTTATTAATGAAAATATTCTCGGCCTGGTTTTTTTCTCTCGAACTGATTTTGCTTCTTTAAAAAGATTCGGTGATCTGTTGCTTCTCTGCTTGTCCAAACACCATTTTTTATGAAAGGAATCGTACTCGAGTGAAATAGGAAAGAAAATATCCAAGTTTTTATGTGATAATTTTTTCTCTTTGATATATTTTTTTACGTGAAACAATGACGAGATTCGAATCTGTTTTGTTTCCCAAACTCGTGCAAACTCCACAAAATATGGTAAGAAAATAATCGTGCTTTAACTTCACTAAAAATACTCTCCAAATATTTTTCACAGATCTTCACAGATTCGAAGAGTAACTTTTCGCGCCAAAATTGAATTCAAACCAAAGAGGGTGGGTGCCTTTATCAATTTTCAAGCCGATTTTTCCGTAATTATTTATTCCTCAAAAATACCTAAAAATAATTAAAATAACTTTATTAATACGAAAATTGAGTAAAAGCAATATAAATATTAGCTTAAATAAGACACAAAATTGTGTCTATCAGTAAGAACCAGACATCTATACCCTTTGTTGTGAGAATTATAACCAAGAAAGATACACTTAATACTTTTTAGTTGAAGTTTATTAGAAGTATATGATTTCAGCCATGTGAAACATAGACAGCCAAATGATTAAGAAAAAAGCAATCTGGTTGTTTGTCAAATAAACACTTGTAGAGAGATTCAAAGGATAAAGACCTGGTTGGTAATATGTTTATAACATAGTTGCCAGTAGAGAGAGCATCAAACCAGAACTCAAAAGATAAACTTGATTGAATTAAGAAAGTTCTTGTAATTTCAAGAAGATGTTTATGCTTTTATTCTGACACTCCATTTTGCTCAGGAGTGTTTGGACAGGTAATCTCATGTGTAATTCAAGTGTTTAAAAGAATTTTTTTAAGTTGTTGTTCACAAATTCACCACCTTCATCTGTCCTTATAACTTTTATCTTCAAATTCAATAAGTTTTCTATATAAGCTTGAAAATGAAGAAAAGTTGTTCTAAAATCAAACTTGAAATGTAAAGGAAAAATCCAACAGAATTTTGTAAAATCATCTATTATATTAACATAATATTTGAATCCATTAAGAAAAGTAACTGGAGCAAGACCCCATATATCCATGTGAAGCAATTGCAATGGAAAAGAAGAAACATACATGGACATAGTAAAAGGTTGCTTATGAGACCTTCCTGGTTGACATTCAACACAACTGAAGGGTTTACAACTAAGATCAGATACATTTATTGTCCTAGAAAGCCTAGAAATGGTTTGAAGAGATGGATGAGCTAATCTTTTGTACCAGATAGTTGATGAGGATTTAACACAAGAAAATGATGTTGGAGCTGAAGGTGATAATGTTGTACAGAGCATAGGGTATAAGACATTCTTACTGGGACCTTGAAAAGGTATCTTCTCTGACTGAATGTCCTTGACTGTGAAATCAGATGAGGTAAATATAAGAGAACAACTGTTGTCCTTTGTAAATTTGTGAAAATAGATTAAATTTTGGGTAGCTAAAGGAACATGAAGAATATTATTTAAGTAAGAATTCTGATTTGAAACTGAAACAATAGAAGAATCAAAATGCAAAATTGGCATACCTTCTCCATTGGAAGTAGTAATAGTATCACCACCAGAATATCCAGATGAAGTAGCAATATTGGATGCCTCAGAAGTTAAATGATGTGTAGCTCCAGAATCAATATACCATGGATTCCGTCCATTATTATTGGAAGAAGCAAGTATTGCCTGTAAATTTCTAGGAGGATCTCTACCTTGGTATGAAAAGTTCATACGACTCCAACATTCATCAGCTGCATGGCCATACTTGTGACATATTTGACAAGTTGGTTTATCTCCAGAAGTGAAGTTGTTTGGTCTAGCAATAAAGCTAGGATAAGAAGTATGTGGTGTTAGTGGAATGCCAGATTGTCTACCAGAACCTCTACCATGTGACATTCTACCACCTCTATGAAAATTAGAATTAAAACCTCTACTATTGCCTCTTCATGAAGCAAAAAATGCTCTATTTGTAGATTCCATTGAATTAGCAGCTAGTCTTCCCTTGATAACAATTTCTTCACTTAAAATCAAGTTATGTAATTCTACACTATTAACTTATGGATTTCTAATCCTAATAGATGTATAAAAAGCATTATATTCTAGATCTAATCCAGCCAAAGTTACAACAACAATTTCATCATCAGAAATAATAGATCCACAAGCAGCAAGTTGATCTGTAATAGTCTTGATTTCATTTGTATAAGAAGCAATAGACAAATTACCTTTCTTGAGTGTCATTAAATTTTTCCGCAATTGAATAGAATGAGTCGAAAAAACTCTTGAGAATCTATCTGAGATTGCTTTCCATAATTCATAAGAAGAAGAATCATTAGAAAAGTAAGAAATCACATTATCTAAAATTGTAGAATTGATCAACATTATGATAATGGAATCCTCATCAATCCAATCGATGTACATAGGATTATCAACACCATTATTAGCATTTTTTTCTTGTTGTAAACTGCGGTGGACATTCATGTGTCCCATCAAGAAACTTCATAATCTTGAAATTTCGGATTACAGGTAACATCAAAGATTTCCATGTCAAGAAATTTGCATATGTGAGTTTAAGAGTTACAAAACTGTTTAACTGATTAGTTGGAACTTTCGATATAGAGAATGATGTAGGATTTTTCATTAGAGGAGATCTGTAATTCATGAGATCGAGAAAGTATATCGAGATTTGTTACCTTTTAAAAGATAAAGAAATATTTTGATTGAATTAAAAGAATTGAGAAGAAATATTGGAAGAAGTAGAAAAAAATGAAAGAAGCAGAGATAGAAGATGATTTAGCGGAAGAGATTAGATCGAAATCCTCAAAAATATTTTCTTTTCTGAGTCTGATACCATAGTTAAACTAAAGAGAAGAGAAATATTATCATTCATTATACAAGGAAACAATACATACGCAACTATTTAAGCTATCAGACAGAGTTGGTCTAACCAACAGAAACATCACATGTGTGAACCTCACAGAGGATAAGGACCCGACAGTTATGTAGTGTAATTAGGGTGTAAGAAAATAAAAGTCATATTATTACATTGTTGTGTTTTAAAGTCCTCTCATAAGTTCATCAGTGGATGTGGTTGTGCAAAGGTGAGTTAAAAGAATAATTGGCGCAATCTATAATTTTAATTGGTAGTGCTCATCCATCATTTTTTGTAACAAAAATTCTTCATAAACCACGAAGACTATAAAAAACTCCAAAGTTGTAAGTGCATTCCGAGATTATGTTTTTCAAGTAGGTCTACATGTGGGATACATTATTCACCCAAAGGTTTTTTTGTTCCCTCTTTTAGGGCTAAGGGGGAGGTGGTTTTATATTTGTTTTGTAACCTGTCTAATATAAATTTTAAGAAAATTATTTTTACTAATTCATAAAAAAATTTGAGCTTGCGCAAGTAATCCTACTTAAAACTAAGGATGGAAGGAATTGGTGTTTATCTTCCTCAACGAGTGGAGATGGAGAATTATTACTAACTATTTACGGATAGATTACAAGGAAACTTGATTTACAAGAGAATACAAAAAAAAAAAACTACTCTTAGGAGAATAAAAGACATAAAGGAAAATAATCAATCAAACAATATTACAAATCAATTGCATTGAATTATGAATATAATATTAATTGCCTATTATATTGGATATGTACTATGAAATAGAAATTAAATAGATCTTCTATAGCTATCCAAATATTTTTTAGTTGACCTCGTAGCTAGCATGATAATGGATCTTGTATATGGATGGCAAGATATGCAAAAATATTGTAATGATATATTATAATCTTAATACTCCCCTTCAATTTAAAGTGGGATAATGAACCTCAAGAACACCCAACTTGGGAAGCAAACGAGAAAAAATAATTGCACCAAGAAGCTTGGTAAGAAGGTATGCTAATTGATTATTGGAGCGAACAAAACAATCCAGAGATAATAATCCAGATTGAATTTTGTCACAAACAAAATGACAATCGAGTTTTGTATCTTTTATACGCTCATGAAAATGTAATGTTGCTTTATTGTCATAAAACATGGACATAGGTTCTAGATGTAAGATCCCAAGATCTATGAGAAGGTACTTCGACATTGAAGCTCACAAGAAAGTGTATTCAAAACATGTTATTCGGCTTTAGCAGAAGAACAAGAAATAATGGGTTGTTTCTTGGATTTCCAAGAAACTGGACTTGATCCAAGTAAAGTAACATACCAAGTTGTGGAAAGTCGAGTAAAACGGACAACCAACACAATCAGAGTCGGTGTAACCACTTAGATGGAGACTACTTGAGGAGGAAAGAAGTAAACCTTTTTACCTATTGATCCTTTAAGATAATATAGTACCCGAGTGGCTGCATCCATATATGGTTTACGTGGTTGTTGCATAAATTGAATTAATTTGTTGACAACATATGTACGTAATGTCTGGTCGAGTAACCGTGAGGTATAAAAGTCCTCCGACAAGTCGACGATAAACATTGGTTGTGGTAAAGGTTCTCCATCTAAGGGGTCATTTAACTTTAAGTGTTGCTCCATGGGAAATGAGAAACTCTAGCAGAAGATAACCCAACATCCTTAAGAACGTCGAAGATATATTTTCTTCATCATAGAAAAATCGCTTTGTTAGAACGCGACACTTCGATGCCAAGAAAATAATTTAATCGACCTAAATCTTTGATATAAAATTTAGTTGCCAAAAATTTCTTAAGACGAGAAATAACATCCTCATTGTTACAGGTGATAATAATATCATCCACGTGAACAAGAACTTACACAAAAACATCTCCTTTTGGGTAAATAAAAAGAGAATAATCAGCAAAAGATTGGCGAAAACCTATTGAAAGTAGGGTAGTAGAGAATTTTGTGAACCATTGACGAGATGCATGTTTGAGTCTGTAAAGAGACTTATTTAGTTTACAAACTCTAGTCTCCCCCTTACTGGAAAAACCAGGAGGAAGTTTCATATAAATATCCTCATTCAAGTCACCTTGTAAAAAAGCATTATCGACGTCAAGTTGATACAACAACCAATGTTTTATGGAGGCTATTGATGAAAGGAAACGCATATTGACTAATTTTAGTACTGGTGCAAAAGTATCATAATAGCCGAGACCCTCAATTTGGTTATAACCTTTGCGACTAAACGAGCTTTGTAACGCTCAACTGCACCATCATAATTAAATTTTACCTTGTAAACCTATTTACAATCAATTGTTGTTTTATTGGGTGGTAATTGAGTCTTTGTCCAAGTATTATTTTCTTATAATGCTTGGACTTCTTTGACTATAGCATCACGCCAATGAGGAATTTTCATAACCTCATTAAAGGGTTTATGCTCTTCTGTATTGAGGATAGAAGCAAGAAAAAAATGATGTGGTTAAGAAAATTATTTTATAAATAGATAATTTTCCAAAGGATAATCGATAGTCTGACAATCATTATATGGTAAATTTTCAGCGGAACATACATAATCCTTCAAGTATTTAGGAGGATTTCTTGGCCGTGTATTCACATCAATGGGTCCCCGTTTCATATTTATATCATTTGGTGATAATAAATCACTTGATATTACAATATAATCGTGTGAGACAATATGGCTTGGTGAAGCTTCATTAGTCTGTGAAGTATCACTATGGCTTGAAGCGTCATTATCATGGCCATACGATATTAGAGAAAGGTGTGAAGAATCCATGGATTTTGATGTGGATTGGATACTCAAGGGTGTATTCTTACCCGATAAAGGAATATTTCTATATCCATTCAACTAATTATATGTTTTACTCGGTACATAATCATATGTAACAATATTAGGTGATGGTAAAGTTAATTTTTGTTCATCATTATATGGAAAGACTGACTCGTGAAAGATTATGTCCCAAGACACAACAATTGTATGATTTTTGAGATCATATATTCCATATTATTTTTGAGTACTAGGATATCCAACAAAAATCCCTTTTCGGGATCGCTGATCAAACTTATGACTGATGTCAATATTGTGATAAAAACATAGGCATCCAAAAACACAAAGATGAGAATAATTAGGTTGTGACTTGCACAATACTTCATGAAGTGATTTTTTCCCCAATAATGGAGTCGGCATCTGATTGATAAGTTGAATTTCCATGAGAACACACTCACCCCTATAAGAAAGTGGTAAATTTGCTTGACAACGTAAAACACGTGCAACCTCCAAAAGGTGTCGATGCTTACGCTCAACTACACCATTTTGCTGTGGTATTGAGACACAAGTACGTTGGTGTATAATTCCTTGTCTATAGAACCATGTTTGCAAATCTTTATTAAAATATTCAGCCTCACTATCGCTCCTAAATTTTGGAGTCGCGGGACTATTATATAAGCATTACTACCTGAACTGATCTTAAGAATTTTTGTTGGATATTGTCTGATGACAAAATTGAAAAAATAAGATAAATTTTTTTTGGTATCATATTTGGCAGTCATTAGATAAAGCCAAGTATTACGAGAGTACTCATCAACCAATGTAAGAAAATAACGTGCACTAGTATGATACGGTTCACAAAATGGTCCCCAAATATTGACATGTATTATTTCAAAAATTTACTACGAGAAGTACTCAACCCAAAAGGCAACCGTGATTATTTTTCCCGTGGACAAACATAACACAAGTGCTCAAAAGATACCTAATACAAAGAAAATTACTAAATAAATAACGAAAACGAGATTCTGATGGGTAGCATAATCGCCAGTGCCATAGATCAAAGCTACTAACTAAATTAGAAATATTATAGCATGTCGGGGCCGAATCAAGATAGTAACTAGCTTGACCAATCCTCTTTTCGGTTGATTGGTCCTGAAAAAAAAACAATTTGTTGGATTAAATATAACTTCACAATGAAATTTATGACTCAATTAACTAACCGAAAGAAGGTTAAACTTAAATTATGGTATATGAAAAACTTCATCCCAAATAAGTTTTAGAGAAAATTGTACTATCCCTATATGTTTTATAAGGGATCGATTTCCATCCAGAAGTTGCATAAAATAAATTAGTAGGTGCTTTATGTGTTTTATAAATAGTGGCAAAAGATTCGATACTCAGACTTGTAAAGATTTGATTTTTAAACCTAATTTTTGATACTAAAAGCAAAGAAGATTAAAGTAGAATTGATTGAAATTATGGAAAGAACTGAGACTAAGGATTCCACCATTAGCCAATTTTTCAAGTGCTTTAGCATTAATAATTATCTTGCAATTCATATTTTCAATTGATTCAAAATATTGCAAAAGTTAGATTTTCAAAATAATAGTTGTAAATCAAAAGTATGAGACACCAATAGCTCTAAGCTAAGCATGACCCATCAAAAGAAAACACAATTCATTGATAAAAATAATTTTTTTAAAAATTTAATTCAAAGCAGATACTCAGAAAAGAATTACAAAAAATTAATAAAATAAAAATATACCACTTTATTATTGGAAAAATGGCTTCCTCCGTCGCCTCAGCAATAGGGTCTAGCTCCTCATGTTGTAAACACTCTCAAGAATTGTTTACAAAGATGAAAAGAGTGAAAATTGTGTAAACATAGAGTTTGCAACGGTGTAATGGCATTACAGATAACTTTTTCCACTGTTATAGAAAGAAAGTGCTTCCACTGAAGATAAACGTTACTGTTCTAAAGATATCTGTCGCAAATGGGTTGAAAAAACCGTTGCAGCTAAAGATAAACGTTGCAAAGACGAAGATAAACGTTGTTGTCCCATTGAAGAAATCGTCGCCTATTCCTGTTCTTCCCTACAGCAGCATCACTATTTTTTTTTTCCTGTTTTTTTTTCGATTAAAGCTCTCCTCTTTTTCACTCGATATCTTTGCTTTATATAGGCTCCACAAACCCTAACTACTCCTCCTGGATCGATAAGGACTCAAAATTTAATCCAAAACCAACTCAAATTCGTGATAATCTCAAACCCGAGAATAAACCTTTTTCCGGTCTTATGATGGATTTTCAACCATTTTTCACGGCTAGAAACCCTTTGATTGACGTGTTTACCCTCTTTTGGTTACTTCTTCAATTGGATATAGCAAAAACAAGTTTTAATCCCATGAAACTCGCTCCCATACTAACTCGGACTTTTTCACGCGTGAAGAACTTCTTCCCTCTCTTTCCGGGTTTTTGAAATTGAAAAGGGGTGCCCCTATCCAAGCTACGGGTGCCTTTATCAACTAGCATGGATGCCTTTATCAATTTTTCCGGGTGCCTTTAACACTTTTTGAGTTGATTTTTTCCGTAAATATTTGTTGTCCAAAAATACCTACAAAGACATAAAATCACACAATAAGTACAAAATTGAGTACCAACAAAATATGAAATTGAGAACAATTTAGACACAAAAATGTGTCTATCAGTGCTGGCTCATATTTATCAAAATATGATAAAGAAAAACAAGTGTGATTAGAAGCACCACTATCTACAATCCGTAAATTGGAAGATGTTTGAATAACATTACCTGCTATATTTGCTTGTGCAACTGAAGTCCCAGATAATGACGACTTAATCATTGCCCGAAACTGGCTATATTCTTCTGGAGTGAGTTCAAACAGAGACATAGAAGTGGAAGCAGGGTCGCTAGGTGTATCTCCGAAATCAACTGGAACAACAAGGGAAGTTGATTCCTTTCGCTTTTGTGGATAACCATTCAGTTTGTAACAATTTTCTCTAATATGGCCAGACTTACGACAATAATCACAAATACCATTCTGCTTTGTCCTCTTATTCATGGGACCATGAGACTAAAACGAGTTACCTACATTAAGAGCATGCAATGGATATGCTGATTCCATTGTAGGAACAAAAGTAGTATTTATTTGATGTTGCTTCTCTTTTTCTGACGGACCAGCATATATATTTTATTGGTGTTGGGGAAAGGCTCCATAAACAGGATTTGACTTCTAACAACAGAGGATCGGTCGTGCAATCCTTGAAGAAACTTTATTACTCGATCTTGTTATATACTATCCATGATATACTTTTCGTGTCCACGTATACACGGACTAGTTGAAATCATTGAGGCTAACTCATACCAAAGAGATTTCAGTTGAGTATAGTAAGCCGAAACAGATAAACCATCTTGTTTCAAAGAGTCAATAAAACGTTTTAGTTCATAAATCCTTGGGTAATTAGATAACGCAAACCGATTGCGCAACTCTACCCAAATATCCAAGCCGTCTCGGTATACAAAATATTGTGCCCTATTTCAGGTACAACTAAGTTGAGAATCCAACTCCCGACCAAATTATTACAGCGTTCCCAAGCGTATAAATATTTAGTGGAGGTTGGTTTGGTAATGGTACCATTGACGAAACCAATCTTGTCTTTTCTCGGAGCGACATAGTCATGCTTCTTTCCCAGCTTGCATAGTTATCTCCTGGAAAAAGTAGAGTTACCAAGATATAGGTTGGGTTGTACTGTGGTGAATGACATAAGGACCCGAAATCTCATTTGAGGAAGAAATAAAACCACTGGATTCTTTGGGTGATTTTGGTGAGTTTGGGGTTGATCCAGGCATGATGAAGATAAAAGGCTATGTGATACCAACTTAAAACTAAGAATAAAATGAATTGGTGTTTATCTTCCTCGACGAGTGAAGATGGAGAATTATTATTAACTATTTATAGATAGTTTACAAGGAAGCTTGCTTTACAAGAGAATACAAAAGAAAAAAAACTATTACTAAGAGAATAAAAAGAAAAATCAAGCAAGCAATATTAAAAAATCAGTTACATTGAATTACGTATATATTAACGCATATTATATTGGATATATACTATGGAATTGAAACTAAATAGATCTTTTGAAGTTTTCTGAATATTCTGTACTTGACCTCGTGATGGTTTTTTTGAATAGTGGTAAATAAAGTTCGTTCAAGACTTGTGAAGATTTGTTTTTAAACCTAATTTCTAAGACTAAAAATAAGAAAACTCAAATAAAATTGATAATAAAATTGAGAGAGAACTGAGGCTAGGATTCCACTATTTTCCAATTTTTAAAGTGATTAAATTCAATAATTATAATTATACAATTCTAACATTTAATTTGATTCTAAAATATAACAACAGGTGGATTTTCAAAATAACAATTGTATAACAAAAGCATAGAACATCTAAAACCTAGGCCAAAGCATGTACCGTCTAACGAAATCGCAATTGCTTAACAAAAATCATTAAATCAATTATTAATCAAGGCAAATAATCATAAAAGAAATTGCAAAAATTAATTAAAGTAGAAATATACCACTTTTATTTGAACAATGGCTTCCTCCGTCGTCTCAGCATATGGGGTTTAGCTCATCTTGCTCAAAACACCCTCAAAAG
>JAJJMC010026829.1:539586-583140 GCA_023531435.1 Papaver californicum
GGGGTTGTTTTGTGGTTGTAATCTATATATAAGAGTCCATAGAGGTCTAGAAAGGAGGACAAATCGAGGGGTGAAGCTTAGAATCAAAGAGAACAGCGTGAAAAGAAGTATACAGACGAAATATTGCTGCTGCTACATCACCGGAGAAGAAGAACAAATTACGCCCAAGAACCGTCGTTCATTACACAACAGAAATCGTACTTTAATTCAAACCGCATCAGAAATCTACTTCTTGTTGCGTATTCATTCGAAATACCTTCTGTAACGGTTGAGGTATTCACATCAACACTTATAAACGTATCAAGGTGTCCGTGAACATTTCTATTCTTATTTTAAGCAATTTTTGAGTTATAAAAATAATTTTTGAGGATTTTGCCATTACAATGAGGAGCTAAACTTCATCTCTGAGGCTACGGAAGAAGCTACTTTTCCAACAAATATGTGGTAATTATTTAATTAATTTATGCAATTTATTTATGATTAATTGCCTTGATTAAAAATTGATTTAAAAGATTTTTGTTAAGCAATTGTGATTCCATTAGATGGTGCATGCCTCGGCTTAGGTCCTAGATGCTCCATGCTTTTGTTATACAGTTGTTGTTTTTTGAAAATCTATTTTTGTAATGATTTAGAATCAAATTAAAATGTTAGAATTGCATGATTAAAATTATTATCACTTTGAAATTGGAAAATAGTGGAATCCTAGTCTCAGTTTTCTCCCAAATTAATAAAAAATATTTGAGTTTTCATACTTTTAGTTTTAGAAATTAAATTTAAAATCAATCTTCACAAGTCTGAGTAACGAATCTTTATTTACCACTTTAAAATTACATCAGCCACATGCTCAACATATTTTCCTTAACACAATAGTCCGTGGGTACTCCTCAAGAATGAGAGATGATATGGCCCAACAACGGGAGATGTGTCTAGGGTAGAACTGCCTGTTATAACTTATATAAGCACAATACAAGTTACCCACTCATACGAACTCAACAACAAGATTAAATAAAATATTAAACACACAGTCGCAAAACAAAGCAAGAAGAGGGAAAAGAAATCAGGATAGTAGCTGCTTCTGGTACAAATTAGAATGAAGAAATTGAGTTTCTTTTATAGGCAGAAATCAGCAAGGTGCAATAATGGCAATTGATTCTCAATCAATTCCGTGCATGGAGTGTGGACATAAAAGATAAAATGAAAATAAAACGGGCAAAAATTTAAATCAATTCAAAGCGGCCATTATTTCTAGAAATTTTTTTTGGTAAGTAAAATATATTCCGCTGGGTCAGACGTCGGAAAATATTTCAAAATAATTTTTGATATTTATTCATTTAGAAAATATTTCAAGGAATTTTGTCTAAAAAGATAAGTCTTGCTGGTTGACCCACGCCCACACCCGAACCCGGCTCACCCGGATGGACAGCAACGACGTGCATGAAATGTGTGGTTGCATCAACTAGCCCATTGCCTAAGTCCTTCTCCCTCACACAAAAGTGTGTTGACCCAAAGGGCCACTCTAAAATACAAAAATCCTAGTAATATAGAGATACAACATCTTTAATTTCTCCTATGTGAGGCTAAAAGTTTCATTCATAAATAGTGAAAATGAGCTAGTATCCTTAGTGACCCATTGGTCCTAAAATCCATTCCCAACAAAACCAAAACCAAAACCAAAACCAAAAACAAAACATAATAAAATTATTTTCTCCAACATAATATAATTAGAATCATTTAACACATACATTTGTCTAGCAAATAGGAAGGAAGGTTGTTTTGGATATAGGAATAATTGTAGTATGTTGGTTCTTCTTATTCCTATAGGTGCTTGGCTCGCCTAGCTGGTCTTTTCCCTATGAGCCTCGCCATCCCCTTGTACTTCCAAGGATTTCATCCATTTGGAATTTGTTTTTGTCCCATCAACCTCTTCAATTGGTGCATATTCATTTTGACAATGGTTTAAATTTTGTTTATAATCAGATCCAGGAAATCACTCTTTCTGAAGTTCATATCATATTTAAAGAGCATTTCGAACTGTCTTTGATATTTCTCTCGGCCTTCTCGAATCTCAAAATTGTATTATATAATAAGTTAATTATTACTAATAATTTAATTGAATAAAAAATAATTTTAATTGAATAACTTACCAAGTTAAAACCGCTGTTATTTTGGCGAGATATAACGAAAAAAATTCCTATGTACTGCTTTACATTTTATATTACACAAAATATATATTGTAATGATTTATTTTCTTTGTCTTGTTCATTTTTGTTAATTTGGATAAAGATTCCATGAATCGTTCCCAGAAAATTGTCATTGCTTGTCGAGTACCAACAACTTCGTCAATAACTATGCAAATGTAAACTTTTGTTAGATCAATATCTTCATCGATAGTAAAATTTCAAACCATATTGATCTAAACTGAGAGACAATTTGGTGTTAGAGAAAGACAAAAATCAATGAATACTTAGTTTATTGGGATAAATCTTGTTTGACAAGATTAATATTATTTTATTAAAAAATCACTATAGGTAGATTTTTAGAAAAAATATCCATTGAGAACCAACGGAGCCGTCAATTAGAAGGCCAAACTCGAATTTGAGAAGAGTGTAAGAAAAAATTCTATAGAAGTATTAAATTTATAAACCGCTAGTCCGCTACGAAAACCTAGTTTATGCTAGTTTTGGCTTACCAGCACTACAACTGTGTAGTTGTGGTAATCTGTGATTTACCTAGTTACCACTAGGGGTGCACAAAGGTCATTTGGGCTCGGTTCTTGGTAGAACCTTGTACCCGTATTTTCCTATGGTCGGTTCTCGACTTGTGTATATGTACCATGTACCCTCTACCTCGGTTCAGTTCTTGTACCTGTATCCTCGGTTCCGGTCGGTTCTTGTACTTGTACCCTTTTTTTTTCTTAGTCCCTTCCACTTAACTCCACAGTAAATCGGCTATAAGGTCAGCTAAGTAATCTGTAAAACCCTAGAATACAGCAAACACAGAGCAAAACTAAGTGTCTGAACAGTGAAATAACAAATAGGATCAAAGATACCCAAATCCCAGAGTACACCTTATACAAAGCAAAATTAAGTATCTGAGCTCTCACATACTCGCTTCCCAGAACAATGTCAAGGCGATCACAAGCAACATGACCAGATATATGAACAAAAACACCGGAACTAATGCTCCCAAATACCAATTGCATTTTCAAATGGAATTTATCTACTTCGAATATGTATGGATTTCCACTGTAATATGGGAAACAAACCAATCAACGACAATTTTAACGGAATTCAATTAAAATCCATTACTTACATGAAGAAAGCAGCAATGAGTAGAAGTCCAATGGTTAGCATGAAAAAAGCTAAGGTTGGATACCAAGCTTCTGGAACTAGACTAGTAATGGGTTTCCCTAACAACATAAAAACACACAAATTAAAATGTAATAAAGATCAAAACTCTGTAATTCTAAAAGGGGTTTTTGTTGAAATCATAACTTACTATCTCAATTATGTCTGCACTTTAGGGAAGCTGGAAAGAGTTTTTGTTTCCCCCTTTCTTTCTGTATCTAATCTCATTCAGTCAAGTCTTCGCTGTTGTCTTGGCTTGGCTAATAGTCACGGTCAATCCGTTAGGCGGAATATGGGATAACTGGGGTTTGAGAGAGGGGATTTGAAAATTTGAAATCCATTGATGAAGAACGATTGATGAAGAACAGTGAGCAGAAGAACTTCTTCTTCTTTCACAGACGAAGAAGAAACACACGAAATGAAATGAAACAGATCGAGTGAAGTGAGTTACCTAACCTAACCTAAAAACTTAACGGATGAGATTAAAACAACCTAAAATGATCAACGGCTAGTATACCTCGGTTCCTTCGGTACGGTACAGGTAGGACTGCATATGAACCGAATAACCGAATACACCCAGGTACCAGGTACAGGTTCTACTTAGGAACCGACCTGTACCGGACCGATTTTACCGATTATATCTTAGGTTATAACTTTTCCATCCTGCTTGTTAGTTATTAACATTTGAAAATCCTTTAGGAAATGCTATCGGATTTCTGGAATTAATAGCATAATCCTTTCTATTCTGTATTGAAGTAGTACTAGTACGTCCAACATATCGGTGCCTGACTGGAATGTACAATAGAACTTGAATTCATTATTTGGTTCCGTATGAGCACCAATTTGGTCTAAGTTTCATGAAACCTCTATATTTATTTGGTGACTGTTGCTCTTTATTTTCTTACTCAAGTATTCTACTGTTGGCTCTCTACTGTTCCATTGTGTTTTGGTTTCTAATGCTGCTTATTGATTCTTACATACATTTGGGCGTGCAGCAAATCTGAGTATGTCATATACAAGCTCAAAGAGATAAACAAGATAGCAGAGAAAGATAATAGATTTAGTGAATAACACAGAAAACTATACATGTTTTTTCTATACATCTTTAGTCCTAGTTCTAGCGTAGTTCAGTGGATTTTTCTCTAGTTGTTATTGGTTTGGATGATACATCGAACTTTTTCCAAACCCAGAAAAAAATTTCTACTGTGTTTCTTCTAGTGAGTTGTAGTTGTAGTCCTGTGTTCTGGCAATAGAAGTTGTTATAACACCAGCGGGACACCTGAATGGTGTTAAATTCTAGCTATGTAGACTGCAGTTGTATTTCTATCATCCAAGATGTCCTGATTATGCTCGGCAGATTTTGTCTTCCATATTTAGTTATTGAAGTAGCCAGTGTTTATCCTTAAAAAAAAAGTACCTAGGTACAAGGGTACAGGTACAAGAACCGACCGGAACCGACCGGAAAAAAGGGTACAGGTACAAGAACCGAACCGAGAGTAAAGGGTACATGGTACATGTAGACGGGTAGAGAACCGACCATAGGGAGGTACAGGTACACGGTTCTACCAAGAACCGAGCCGAACCGACCTTTGTGCACCCCTAGGTACAGGTCGGTTCTGGGGTAGTACCTGTACCTTGTACCCGGTTGTACTCGGTTCCCATTTTTTGTACCTGTACCCTGTACCCTCAGTTCGATTCTTTTGGGGTACGTCCATCGGTTCCGATCCGGTTCTTCGGTTCCGGTCAGTTCCTGTGCAGCCCTAGTTACCACAATCTAACATATTTTGCTATCATAGGGGTCGGTCATTGACTCATTGCTAGATTGTGGTAAAAATAACTAACCAACACAAATGTGCTTGTTCTAAGACCAGCATGTACACTAGTGGGAAGCAGTGTAGTCGATCGGCCAAGATGGCCGAAATCTCGCTGATAATGTCGGTTTCGGCACTCATCCAAGATAAAATACACTATTGTATATCGCCGATACGGTATTTGGATGATAATTTCGGCCGAAATGACCCAAAATGAGTTGACCGTAATGACCGAGATGGTTGATAGGGTTTTCAATTAAAAAAATCCAAAATAACAAATAAATTATTTTATCCTAGTTTTAGGGTTTTCAATTGTTATTCATGTTTTTTTATGGTATTTTAGAGAAATGAGTATTAGTTTTATATCTTAATAGGTCCAATATGGAAAAAAATGTTTGATACACTAATTATAGGTATAAAATGTGTGTACCGATATTTCGTCGATATTTGAAACCGAAATTTCCCCGATACAAAGGTGTCGCTCTCGACCGATAAAAATCGAAATCCGATATTGACTACATTGGTGGGAAGTCAACTAAGAGAAATGGTACCATTACGGCGTATCCTATATTAACTCGTCTCGTAGATGAATCGCTGGGCTTAAAAACTATCTCAAGTGTCTCCAAGAAAATAAGGGTTCTTGTCCAGCAGCAGCAGCAGCTCTGTGGGAGGCGACACATACTCAACTGGGTCCTTTCACATGGCATTTTTGTTTCAGAAATTTCAAAAGGTAAGTAGTTTCTTGAAAACCCTAGTTAATGATCTTAAGTAGTTCTCTTGTAATTCATTTCACTTGGGTTTGTATGATGGATCTTGATGGCATTATTCAGATCAATTTAGTTTTTGTTTAGTTGATCTTTGTAATTGTAAAACGGGAAAATCGATGAATTAGTGTAAGTAGCTCATGGATGTACTCAATTGAACAGATGAAACAAGGATTGAAACCTAAAATATACATAGTTGAAGAGGATTACCAGAGGCATATCTTCATTCTTGCTTCCTAATTCTTTTCTGTACTAGGATAACTTTGTTATACTGTTAGGGCTTCTGTAAAGAACTTGGTGGTGCATCTTTGTTTTCGGTAAAACCTAGTTCCCATTTTTGCGTGTTGAATGGCTGAATGAGTTTCTTAAAAGGATGCTGTTAACATGTTTAGTAAATTAGCACTAAAGAGGCTATAAAGGGCAGCCGTTTGACGATTAATGAATCAGTCAAAATGGGGCATCAGGAATTTGATATTTTCATCTTCTGCTCGCTTTGGTGGCATTAACTTAAAAAGATACTTTAGGCTTAATCTGGATAAAGGGTTTGGAACTAGAGAACTGGTTTTACATTAACACTGTGGGTTAGCCTTCTATGGTTCTATCTGGAGACCTTTTTCACAGTCATATCTACCTTGTATTTTTTCTTCACTTAGTTGAACTACTATGTTGAGTGAATAACATATTAGAATATGATGTACATTATTTGGTGAAAGAAAGTGTATGGTGAGTTTTTAGCTAGAATTTCAATGGATTAAGAGTTTAAGAAAACCTTCTCAAACTGCTATACTAGTTTGGGTGTTGGTAAAATATAGGTAAGGCAGAATTGACCCTTGAGACATGATGTCTTGATATGAATTGCTTTACTTATAGAAACAATTTTTTTTTCATTAGTGGCTTGACTCTAACTCGTTTTTCTGTTGCCATTTTGTTAATATCATGTACGCAACTCTTCCAGGCTGTTAGTGCTCTTGCAAAGAGTTCAACATTTGCCAAGGATCCGAGGCAACTTCAGTTTGAAGCCAATGTGAATAAACTCTTCCTTTACACTAGGTTGTTATCATTAATTTCTTTCAATCCGTATTTTTTATGTAACTAATTCCACTTGTAAAAATGTATTTCAGTTTGATGCCCCACAGTTTGTTTCACTAGATATTAGGTTTCATGTTTTGTTGCAATGTTTTAATTGTATTTTTGGCAGGTTATTTCTTTTTCCTTATAGTTGATGTCTCCTTTCAGCTATAACCGCTTGGGAGAGAATGCAGATAAGAAGGATGCGGAGGAGATTATCGAATTGGTTGGCAAAGCGTCCCTATCTGCAGAAACAAGTCCAAAAACGTCCATTCTCACATCAGAACCTTCTCCAAATCAATGGATGTCATTCTGCTTCCCACTTCCAAGAGGACAGATGAGCCACTTGATTTTTCAGTACAGGCAAATGGAGTCCTCGTCGTAGTGGGCTCAGTCTTGCTGTTGGTGGAGTTGCAACTCCTTCTAACCAACCCGGTGAGTGGATTTTCGTAACTACATCACAGCAAATATGTTCTAGACACTTGTGCTTTGGATTCTGATATTTCTTGTTTTTCAGTACAGTTGTGCCTGAAACACAACCATTATTACGAGCTGAGCTGTCAAAAAGCTTAAAAAATCATATGGGCTACACTCTTGAACTGAAACCATCACAAATCTCCCACAAAGAAGCTGGCAGAGGTTTATTTATTGATGGTGAAGCTGAAGTTGGATCAGTGATAGCCTTCTATCCTGGTGTAGTATATTCCCCAGCTTATTACCGATACATTCCAGGGTATCCACGAGTTGATGCTGAAAACCCATATTTGATCACGAGATACGATGGGACTGTGATCAATGCACAACCATGGGGAGAAGGTGCGGATTCGCGTGAACTATGGGATGGGTTAACTGTACCAGAATTTCGTCCCAATCTCTCACAAGGTGCTGAGAAAGGTTCCGATCGGATGTGGAAGATGCTTAGTAAGCCTTTAGAAGGTGGTAGAAGAGAAATTGAAAGGGAGATATTGGAGCGACGTAACCCACTAGCGTTAGGCCATTTTGCAAATCACCTGGGAAAGATATGACCCCAAATGTGATGGTCTGTCCTTATGATTTTCCGTTAACTGAGATGGAAATGAGAACTTATATACCGAATATATTGTTTGGGAGAGACGACGAACCTGTGAAGATGAAGAGATTTGGTTCTTTTTGGTTTAAATCAAGGAGTTCCACTGAAAGTACATCAGATGTTCCTGTTCTGAAGTGTCTTGTTCTAGTGGCCACGAGGGCACTTCGCGATGAAGAGGTCCTACTGAATTACAGGCTAAGCAACTCTAAGCGAAGGCCGGCATGGTATACTCCCGTTGATGAAGAGGAAGACCGGCGGAGGTGGAGCTAGATGCAGCCTCTATCGTGACATAAAAGAGGTAATGACTTGTAGGTACCTATCTCAGAGATCAAATTTTACCACTTCTTATATGCGAGAATAGGGCAGGCATTTTCTATTGGTTGGTTTAAATAGCGGTGATGATTACATTAACATTCTCTTGGAGAAAAGAGAGGAATACAGATTTTGTGCCTTTTGGGTCTTAATTGAGAGTTAGGGTGTAGTTCTTAATTTTCTGATCACAGAGAACCAGATGTAAACTATGTTCTGACTATGGAGTTTGTTAGTTCTTTTTCTGTTTGTAAATTATTTGTTAACCATTTTGTTTTCGCTTTCACAAGTGCACAAGCATTACTCCTTTTTTATCCATTTTCCTGTTGGAATTAATCTTGAATTGAACTTCATTCAATGCAAATCGATTAGCTAAGGAGCGCTTTCTTTTCGAATCCAAGTTGTCATATAAAAAAGTGAAACAACTGGGTATTAAATCCAACGTAGAAGGTTCACAACAGGTTAGGAATGTTCTGATCAGTAAGTGAAGATCCAATGATTTTATTGCTATTGCCTGACTGATGTTTTGATGACAATGTAGTGGGGGATGCTCTGTTTAACCGGAGGTCAAAGTTCTTCAGTTGTGTTGGTGTTTAGTGCCCGGGCCACTACGGGGGCAAGGTGATCAAGTAGCTAGTTTTATATTTTCCTTTTTTTGGTCTGCTTCTATGCTGGTTTACAGTCTCTCCGGTATCTCATGAGTCATGATAAGAATGGCTTGGATGCTTCATATATTTTCTAACCTAATTATGCTTAATAAGTTTGTGGTTCCTTTTCTTTCTTGTACTTTTTTTTTGTTTGTGATCCCAATCCAAATCCTCGGTTGCGCCAATTCATCTTTAATAATACAAGATGCAAGAAGTTAGTAAATACTAGTATTATATATGCATGGCATTTGGAAGTATGCTTCTCAACTGTCTGCAAAGAACACATAAGACTTTCTGTTCTTTTTGGATGCAAACTTCAAGCAGATTGCATCCAAATGGCTCTCTTATAGTTTCTTTTCCTTTCAAATAAGGTGTTAATAGAATTTGGATTTTCAAATTTAGTTCGGTAATTACAAGATGATGATCAGGTTATATTATGATCACATGTCTGATATTTTCCTCTAGACATCAATAATATATATCACAGTTGGGTTATAAGTGGTGGTCTGGATTTCATCTGAAGAAGTTAAGCGGAACAAAGAGTGGCCTGGATTCCATTTTGGGAAGTTAAAGGGGATAAATAATGGCCAGGATTATAGGATCTGTTCTTAGTTTCACGATAAACGGTGGCTGAAATTTCATCCGGGAAAAGATAAAGGGTTATAAGTGATGGCTGAGATTTCGTTTGGAGATAGATAAAGAGTGGTTGGGCTGGGTTTTAAAGGGAGATAAAAGACTGCTAAGATCTGTCCATGAAATGTGTAAAGAGTGGTCATGATTTGTTTTGGGAAGTAAATGAAATACGGAGAGGTCAGGATTTGTTTAAGCATGAGTAAGATCAACGGTCGTGGTTGTCCTGTTCACATAGAAAACGCGTGTGACGTTAGGGATGAATGAATTTCCAGGGTTTAACTCTTCTCCGGATCCGTATTGTAAGATGGAAGATGGCTTTTAGTAAAGAGGCAATTCCACCGATTGGTTTTGAGAAGAAATAACCAGAGTTACTATCTCTCCTCTACCACCTCCCTTCTCCACTCTTTAATGGAGTCTATGGATCACACTCCTCTCACTACACCAAAATCGCTAGCTTACTCTCAACGTCATTTTAACCAGTACGTTCAAAGGTCTCTCTCCCTCTCCCTCTTTCGTTAAAAACTGTATCTTTTTACCTCTGTGTTTCTGTTTTCAGAGTTCTGATAATATTCTTTGGCTTATAACTTGAATTGAAATGTGGGTTTTGTTTAATTAGTAGTAATGAGAATGGATTTTAAGTTTTGGATTATAAAAGTGCTTGGAATTGTAGGAATCATGCAATTGAAATTACTATTTTACTTGATTGAAGTTCTTCAGTTTACTGTTCTTTTTTTCATTTTCGGGAAATGAAGAATATGGTTTTTTCCCTTTCTGGGTTTTGAAATTTGATTGATTATTAATGTTGGGGTTTCAGAGAAATGTATAATTATGTTTTTCTTCAGAAATATCTCAATTTTAGTTTTATTTAATTTTGTGTTTTGATTTAAATTTCGTTCCCTTTTTGTGCATCCAGATGCATGATTCCAATCCGTCGGACACCAATGATCCAATTTCTGCCATCTCAATCACAGTGGCAACGTATAGGTTTGCATTTTCTCGGTTGTATTTCTGGGTTTCATCATTGATTGATTCGTTTCACATTATTTGTGTTAAATTGCATTTCTATTCTGAGGTTACCATCTTCCTCTGTTAACATTCCGTATGATTAATACGAACCATTTCTTTTTAAACCAATTGATTGTCCTTGCATTTATAGAATGTTCAGCTTTGCCCTATAAATAGGTCAGTTGATGTTATAAGGCAAACCACAGTCACCCCCACCCCAACCATCTTCTCTCTATAGAAAGAATCATCCTTCTTACCACACTAATTGCAGGTTCGTATGTTCTCCTTCATCTCATGAACTAGTGCACAATGCCATAGGTCTATTTATCTTCGCAGTTGGTATGTACTTTTGCTACTACAATTGTTCATTTAACAATCTATGGGGATGAGTAGATCATTGCTGCAAAAAGTCAGTTCATGTTACCAACAATACGTTCAATGCTTGCCCTTAAATAAGTTTTATCATAATTTTAAGTATTAACTCTGCTGTTGTGGTTGCTACAGATGCAATACAATTCGCTAGGACATAAGGTTTAATACCGGCACTAGAACCAACTCATGGAGTAGCTGTCGCAGTCGGGGAAGCTCTCCATTGTAAAGAAACCGGAGAATCAAAAATTATTCTCTTAGCTATGTGCTGACATGGTCATTTTGATCTTCTTGCGTTTGAGAAGTATTTTATCATTAATCTTTTCCTTTTTCTGTGTTTGCAGGGCTAGGTCGAAAAAGAGGATTGAGAATATAGGCTCTGAGTTTCAAATTCGTGTAGAGGTAAGTAGCCATGATGCACTTTTAAATTCCTTATATTTGACTGACAATTTCTTTTTTAAGGTTAACATTTGCAAACCTTTTATCCATTTGAGATTTCTTAAGTTTCTTATGAGGTTACGTACTTGCTTTAATAGCTAGATTAAAAGTAGCGAGTGTTTACATGTATATGATAGCTTAAATATGGCACGAAATGCATGTGACAGATGAGATAAGATAAGTTAACTATTTGTTGGTTCTCTTATAATTAAGAATGTCTGCATACTGCTTAGTTTATGGGAAGTGCATTATGATATGTTTTTGGGAGCCATTTCTCGATACTTATGTTTATTATTTGTTTGAATGGCTGGCTGGACAGTTAGTATCCACTCAATTTGGTAGTGTGGCTTAATGAGTCGTAAGGATGATGGTTCCATGTATGATATTACATCAGGTTCGACGCTTACCTATTGGTGATGCAATATGGATTGCTCGGGATAAGCACCTAAAATACGAATTTGTCCTCGACTGTGTTGTTGAGCTAAGGAAGTTGATGATTTCTGCATGTCAATCAGGGACAACCAGTACAAAGATCATAAATTGAGGCTCCTGGTATTGATCCCAATTCAAACGAAGGGTACTTTTTCTTTTTATGTTGCGGCGGTGTTTAAGTTTTGCGCTGATGGCTGTAGTTTTTGGAAAATGTCCCCAGTTCTAGAAGAAGTATTTTGGTCTTTCAAGAGTTTTCTTAAAAACCAGTCATATGCTTACTAAAAGAAAAAGATAGATGATGCGGTTCAGAGTATTTTATTCACCAGGACAAGAAGTTTATGTCTTCGTGATATTGGATGAGTTAGTTAGTTCAGGTTCATGATTGATATGTGAATCTTATTCAGGATTATGCAATCTTCAAATGAAGCCTCTTCAAGTTTTAACCAAAAAACATTGCACTTACATGTTAATTTAAAATTGAGAGTATTAAAAGATGTTAGATTGAGGTTTTGCCGGTGTCAGTTTGGCTCAACAAATAAAGAATTATGAACCATACTGTATATAGTCATAATACGAAATAGGTGTTATGGCAAACAATGTTAACACGCCTTTCTGTTGTTACGTTTCTTTGATGCTAAGTGTGTTGGTTTGAGTTGATACTAAGTGTGTCGTTTAAAACGTAAACTTGGGTGTGACGGTTAGAAGAGATTGGGCCGAACGAAAATGTAGAGAATCGTTGATTTCTTGCGGTATGTACTTTTGCTACTACAATTGTTCATTTAAGAATAAAAATCGCTGCTAATGCCTCATTGTTCTAAAGGTAATTTCCTGTTGTTCCGTTAGACTTTCGTTTTGGTCAAATAATGATATTACCTTACTGAGCATTATCTAAACCTTTGTGAGTTTTCTTCTTTCCGCGTCCCTTAGATTGTTTGTTCATGCATAAATTTGTGTATGCAATGATGCTCCTCTTTTGTTTTGATTGTTTTTTTTTTTATGATAACAAAGGCGGAGACTAGAAAAACAGTAAAGGTGAAAACGAGAAACATTAGAACGAGCATCGCAAAACATGGAGACTGATCAAACCGCGGTAATATTATTGGTTTTTCTGACCTACTACAACAAGTCAATCTCACACCAAAAGGTGAAGAAATAATCTCTTTTATCATCACTGTAAAAACAGCTCGGTATAGGAAGCACAGACGAAACGAACTCCAAAAAGAGAAAAGGCAAGAACATTCCACAACACATGGAGGTTAGTAATGCTCCTAAAAAAAGCTTTTGGGAGTCTAGCCTAAGGCATACACATTTATAAGTTAACGTTAATCATTTTTAACCTTTATTTTTAATCCTTAAGACAAGGTCATAAGGATTATTTCATTTGTTCTAATAGTTTAAACGGTTTGACACTGACCTAATGGTAGGCTGCATATTTTCCACTAACTAACTTCTGTCTGATTTTTTTTTCATTCTTGGAAACACTTAGCAAATTTACACAACAATAAAACCCAATTTCAATCTCTATATAATGAGTCCATCAACTCTCTTACTATCTAAAGTTTAGGAAATCATTATGTAGGGAGGATGTTGGTTTTGGGTTTCTTATTTCTGTTAGTTTAGATTTTCTGATGATATAATACATAACTATGGTAAGAATGTGAGTTGAACAAACAACTAACACAATTCTTCTGATCCTGTCATAGTTTGATTTAGGGGTAAATGCATTGGCTGGTGTCGGACTTTTATCAACACCTTATACAATCAAAGAAAGTGGTTGGGAAGGTTTGGCAATATTTGTTCTTTTTGCATTGCCATGATTATGCTGGGTCTGATGTTCTGTGAATTAGTACTGATGGTTCGTTGCGGTTTGACAAATTATTGGAGTTGAGTCAAGTTTCTGATTAAACATAAGGTGCCCATTGATATAGACTTTTCTCATACTGCTGATTAGGTATCCTTTTTAAGTTAATGTGTGTTTTGATATGCATGGTGTTACTGCTGGATATGGGAAATTTATGTATGTTCATGTTCACTTAAACTCTCTTTAAGTAGAATTTTATTTTATGTATGTTCAAAATCTCTCTTTCGTTATAGCTTTGTTGTATATCAGTTGAAGTACTTTTAAAACTAAATTTCGTCAAGTATGGTAGGACTTCATTAAAAGAGAACTTTCTTATAATAAGTGATAAAATAAAGATGTTGAGAAGAAATCTGATTTAGGCTTCATAGAGGTTTTATCTGAAACACAAGGTCCTTCCGCATCGAGAGCATTATTATACCCAAGGCAGAACTGCACATTGAAATACAATGAATTTGCTGCCATTCCTGCTGAGAAATTCAGCGAGTGATCAACACTGTCCATGTATACTCTAAAGGACGGTTGTTATTCCAGTTTTGTAACTTTTTTATTTCTATTTATTAATTCTAATGTGTTGATATTATTGTTAGTTATAACTACCAGCTAATCTATTTTTTTCTCAAGCAGGACTACTTTATAATCAAGTATGGTGATGAAGAAGAATCAGTGGGAGCGATCAAGTAAGTCACTAAGAATGCTATACTGGTGTTCTCATGAAACATTTTTTTGAGAGCAAAGAAGGCATCATGAGTTACCCTGATATTGGAGAAGTTGCTTTTGGGAAATTTTGATGTCTTTTCATATCTGCGAGGTTCTGAGTGGACATCCTCAATTGGCTCAATTTCAAGGAATTCAACACGACGGGAAGATGTCACAAATAACTGATAAGGCAACAAATGTCACATTATCCGATGCATAAACACCACACCATCAAGTATTTCAGCAGCAAAGACAGCAAGTGCCTTAACACCACAAAAGATTATGTATCAACAAACACTCTACGGGCAAAAAGTTTCACATAGGCAGCCCCCAACAGACCACAAATAAACAAGGACCATAATATCCGCCTCAAAAGCGAAACATTTTTCATCTCAACAAGGGAAACTTTTTTCATCTCAACAAGGGAAACAGTTTTCGTCTCAACAAGGACATCATTCGGAGTATCTTTTCCCTTATTGACTGTATTAAAATGAATTGAATTATGACTTTGTGGTACTTTACTTCCAATATCCCTAATTGGAGAGCCATATTAGTGTAGGTTAGTTTTTCTTAGTGAGAAAGAATTGGTTCTATTAAGTGTAAATTACCTCAATTGTTTGCATGACTTTGTTAATTGTGCATTTTACAGTTTGTTGCATTTTAAGTAACGTATTCCATCATATTTGTTTTTAGCTGTGAACACATTTAGCATGAAGTTATTCATGGGCTGAACGTAATCAGTTGAGTTTGTTTGCTATGGTTGAAGACAGATAACATAGTTTGTAGCATTTAAAGCGGCAGTTTTTGAATGCTGCGAGCGTAAACCTTTTTCTTTGTTTTCAGTCTTAAATAAGATAACCATAGATCGTTGTGGTTGTTAAGATAGTCATGAGTAAGCTGAGCATGATTTTTTGATCAGTTTCTATGCTATGGTTGAGATCAGTAAGGTTGAGATCAGTTGACATAGTTTGTCGCAGTTAAAATGATGTTTATCATTATGGCAAAGCAAATAATTTATTTGTCTTATGTTTGAGTGAGATATTACCCATTATGGGTAATCTAAGGGCGTCCACAGTTATGGGACCAAACCCAAAGATCAAAGAGTAAAAATTTTATTTTTTGATCTAGCCCAAACGTTATGGGTTCACGATTAAAAATGATTGGGCGGTTGTCTAGTATAACGTATAATGTTTGTTGTTGGGCGGACGTCTGGGTATACGTTTGTTGAGACGGGCGGACGTGTAAGAAAACGTTTGCGTGGGGCGGATATTTGGTTGAACGTTTGATGTGTGAAGCGGTAACGAAAATTACGCCTGATAATAGACGGACTCCTACACGCACGCCCCAGACGGGCGCTTTACTAGACGAATGCCTGATGGAGCGGTTTAATAGGCATGCGCTTGATCAATTGTCTACACGTGCAAGTGCAGCGTGTGCGGAAAAATACGGGCATGCGACTAACATTCCGCTTGAAGAACCAGGCGGATCCGTAGACGAACGTCTAGAAAACCAAGCGGACGCTTGGTCTAACGCCTGATGTTTCAGTGGTGCTCATACTGTTCAAAGATAATGGGCTTAGCATGAGTTATATGGCTGGACGTCCCTGTATAGCTGAAATGAAAGGAGTATGTATGGTGAGTGAAAGTTACACAAGGGCTCTGCACGTGTGGCTAAGAAAGAAATGAGATTTAGGTTTCCATACTGTAATGCTTTATTGGGGCGGAGCTTAGCATTACGCTTTATTGGGGCGGAGCCTTAGCTTCATGTTTCATTGGGGCGTTGATTTAGTTAACGCCTGTAACTGGGCGTGCTCCTAGTATAACGCTCATCAAGCATAATCTTAGGTGAACGCTTTATCAGGAGGACTTTTGGTTAACGCCCGTGTTTTGAAGCGTTACTCTAGATGAGCGCCTGACACCAGACGGTTCACTACATGCCCGCCTAGAATTAGACGGTTCACTACACGACCGCGCGACTATAACTCGTTTAGTCCGGATTTCAGACCATTTTTGGTCGTGAACAGTGTAAAAACCGGACCATCGACAATTAGTGCTCGTCCCATTATGGTTGGAATATGACGGACCAAAGACCAAATATGGGTTTGGTCCGTCTTTTAGTCCAACGACTGTGGACGCTCTAAACGAGCATAATCATATAAAACAAAACAATGTTCACCACTAAATCCTCTAGATTGGTAATTTCCTATGAAATTTGATACCCTTATATCAATCATGCACAAATAAGGATTTTCAAAAGGGAATGCAAATATACATTACTAAATTTCTTTCTAAATAACTTATACCAAGCATTGGATAAAGTGTCAAGAACTAATTCATACTCGTGTCGTGACAGTACGGGTTAAGCCCTAGTCAAGAATATAAAGCACACCGTATATATAAGTGGTGGCCAAGATTTCATCTTGGGAAGTTAAGGGGGATAAAGAGTGGCCTGGATTTCATCTTGGGAAGTTAAGGGGATAGAAAGTGGCCATGATATTTATAATAAAACCAGATTGGGTTATAAGTGGTGAGTGATATTTCATCTGGGGAAAAATAAAGGGTTATAAGTGATGGTTGGGATTTCGTTTGGTGATAGATAAAGGGTGGTTGAGATGGGTTTTAAGGGAGGTAAAGGAGGGATAAAATCTGTCCAGGGATGTGTAAAGAGTGGTCAAGATTAAATTATCTGACGACCAATATCTTTTCTCGCACTTAACCCTCCCTTCGGTTACAAATCATTATCACCCAATTCACACGCCACTTAATCGTCTATTCAGTTACAAATCCATTATAATCCAATTCACACGGCACTTATTCCCTCTTCTGTTGCAGAAATGAATTAGTCTTCGCTTTTGAAACCTATAACTCCAAATCCTTCTTTCTTCTTCAGCTTCCCCCTTTGATGCTTTCAAACTTTACTCTCTCTCAATATAAAAGTAGTGATTTTGATTTAATAGTGAAGATTGAAAGAGAAAAATTAGGACTTTTTCATTTCTCTCTGGTTTGTAATAAAGGTGTAATTTTGTTTCTTTGAAGGGCTTTAATTTTGGGTTCTACGATTTTTTATGGTTGTATGGGTGTTGTCATAACAGTTTCAAATTTGGGAAATCTTGAGGTTTTTTTTCTAAATTATTTGAGTTTCATATTTACCACTTTTTAAGTTATCTATTTTAATTGGTATTGGCAGGGGTAAAATTTCATCTAGAACGGTTGTAGTGGAAGCATTTGTCCGAAACGTTTTCTAGGACGATATCATTTCTGCTCTTGCTAAAGGTATTTATCTGTTTTAACCATTCCTAGGTCTAATGGTTCTCTTTGTTGTTGTTGTTGCTGTAATGGATTTGTTAGATTTTTTGTATGTCCTACTTGAAGAAGAATTTGGGTGGATAGCGCTGTTTGGATATCGTATTGTTTATTGATTAGATATTTGAAATGTGAATTAAGGATTCTCTCAATGTGTTTGGTAAAAGGTTTGAACCAACTTTAAGATGATTGACTGGAAACTACTGAGTTGTTAAAGATGATTATTGCAGTAAAATCCCACATAATAATATGTTTTGAATCCTATCTTTTTGTAGTTGCTTGCTGTTTACTCGAGAGAAAACGATATACTACTTCAGTCAGTATCATAGGTGGTGGTTTTGGCGGTATATCACTCGCTCTCGCTCTTCATGATGCCTCCATTCAGGTGTGTAAGGCTTCTGCCTATTTGTTCTGGTGTATTTTTTATGGAGGGTTGTCAATGGTATTTGCCATTGTTATTAGCATTGGTTTTTTTTTCTTGGGTCAATTTTTATCATCCTTGGTATTTTTGGCGAGAAAATAATTTTATCACTTTAAATAATTTTAACAAAAAAAATTTTTTCCTCAGAATAAACTTATAGTGTTAAAAAAATTGGTCACATAAAACAACTTTAGCATCGAAATTTGTTCATCTCAGGAAAAAAAAATTAGCATCAAAATTTGTTCGTCACAGAAAAATTTATAGTGATGAAATAATTTTGTCACATAAAAATTTAACAACGAATAATTCCTTCTCAGAATAATAAATTAATAACAAAAAATAATCTTTGTCTCTAAAAGTACTTATAAAGACCAAGTAAAATTGTCTCTATAAATATCATTGCCTCAAATAAATAAATTATTATATCTTACCGACCAAGTCATCCTCAAATAAATTATTATATACGGAACATTACCCTCACAATAACTATTTCCTGACCCAAATTATTTTCACAACATGCTAAACTGGTCACCAAATTTTTTTTAGTGACTAGCCTAGATTATCATCCTTTATTCTCAAAAAATTTATTACACATAAAATAAATATTAATAAATAAACAAAGTATAAGCAACTTACCTTAGAAAAAAGGGGTGGGGATTTAATTTTGGAGGATACAAAGAGCGGCTGGGATTTGTTCAGGGATAGGGCGTGGGTCTGGATCTCTCTATGGATAAGATAGATGAACGATTGCTGTTTGTTTTGACAAAAGACACAACCGTTCAAGGGAATATGTAGTCATTTTATATTCGTAAAATCTTGTCGGTATTGTTTCAGGAAGAAGAATATAGGGTATGTGTAGAGAACAATCAAGAATACAAAACAAAGTGTAGACAACTTACCTTAGATAAAGAAGGGTCAGGATTTAATTTTGGAGGAGAAAAAGATTGGATGGGATTTGTTCAGAGATAGGGTGTAGGTTCGGATCTCTCTATGGATAAGATAGATGAATGACTGCTGTTTGTTTTGACAAAATATACAGTCGTTCGGGGCCATAGGTAGTTATTTTACATTTATAAAATCTTTTCGATGTTGTTTCAGGCAAAAGAAGAGAGGGGATGTGCAGAGAACAATCAGGAATACAAAACAAAGTATAGAAACTTACTTTAGATAAAGAGGGGTCAGGATTTAATTTTGGAGGAGACAAAGAGCGGCTGGGATTTGTTTAGAGATAGGGTGTGGGTCCAGATGTCTTTATGGAAAAGATAGATAAATAACTGATATTTGTTTTTACAAAAGACACATCCGTCCGAGGGCATAGGTAGTCATTTTACATTTGTAAAATATTTTGGTGTTGTTTCAGGCAGAAGAAGAGAGGGGATGTGCAAAGAACAATTTCATTATTAATCTAGGTTCCAGTTTCTTCTCTGTCTTTCAGTTGCTATACTCAAATGTAACCCTAAGCAGAGAACTCGGTGAAGATACTTAATCAGATAAATATTTTGATATAAACCTTTATTTCAGTATTTTCTTTGAGAAATTTGATTTTATCAGCTCCAGGTCAAAGGTTTCTGTTGATATCGATTGTTTAAGACATGATCTGAAGTTAGGCACATCCTTTTCTCTCTAGATTTAGGGTTTGTCACTTTATAAAAAAAGAAATTGTGTTCTGTTCACCTCCTATTAGACTGTTCTTCATTTTTTTCTCCTAACTAGGGTTTTTATTATAACTAGATTTGGGGTAAAAACCATATCACGCAATATCAAGGCCATGAAACCCCTTCACAAAAACACTATGATCTTCAGGCTCACAGTGTCGTGATCACTTAAAGCAATCGCAGTTATCATCATTTGAATGCGGAACCAATATAAAACCCATAACAAATTGACTTCAAGAGTTGAATGTTATACACTGGAATAGTAATACCCTCAAGGATGATAACTTGATTGGCAGCGGGAAGTAAGTTTTCTTTAGCTAAACATGTAACAAGAAAATCCCTAATGATTTTTAGAGTGTTCTAATAGTTATTTTGTGTTTGTTGTTTGAAGAGTTTAACTCCAAAAGGTTCTTTCTCAAGGTCTTGATGATTCAACTTGGCTAATATCAAGTGTAAGGGGGCAGGTAATCCTAGAAATCTTTCTTTTTCTTCTATAAGTTGTTCACTTCATTTTATCTTAAAACAATATGTTATTTTGAACATTTCATACACATGAGAGAAGTTTGTCTCATAATTCAGTACCCCAATGTTGTTGTAAATTCGATCTCTATTTCCACATTTCAGGGAGTTTATTGATCTCAAGTGATGCTTACTAGAAAAATAAAGTTTAAACTTTATATTTTATATCCTTTTCTATTGCTTCCATGTATAACTTGAGAACTCTTGCTGGTTGTAGTGTTACTAAATTCATAGTGCAGCTTTACTTTGTAAAGATATGGTGGTATTTGTGGTGTTACATATCTGAGTTTTGCACTGCAAGGTCTGAAAGACGTCATTTTATCTGGTGAAGTTCTTCTGATCGGAAATTGATTTACAACAGATTCTGTCTGTAGAGCATGCTTCAGACAGTTTTTATTCTTGACCGACTCCGGAAGAGGAGGGGTAAGCTATCTCATTTGATTATTTAGAATGTAACTTTTCATTTTAATTCTTTAGGGAATGTTGATATTGACAGATTTTCAATTCATATGTAGGTTCGTCTACCATCTGGCGAGATATTTTTCTGCCATATAGTAGTATAGTTGATAGCAGAAATATCAGAAGTTTATATAAATAGGTGTAGGGCAATTTTATTTTATACTTTACTAAAGAGTTGAAGATAAAAAATTAGGTGTTGAATATTGGAATCATTTGCAAATTTACTTAGTTATATCTATTGCCACATCAATTGTTTATGCAACTCGATCTCTTTCATTGAAATTTCGTGAACATTATTTCAATATAAACTACTTATTTTCCTATATAATATTATCTTTCCTCTGGTTACTTAAACTATTGATTTGAAATTTACATACATATTTGTCTTCATTGCCATTCAAATACACATACCATAAGTTTCGACGAAGGTGTTATTAATCATAGGGTACCATCGAAACGATTGCAGTATAGGGAGCTTGGACTGTTGATATGGCATGGTTTCACCATTCAAGAGTTTTCAAACTAGTGCTTTGGGAGTATGTCTGATTATGCAACAAATTATTTCCAATATTTATTTCTTTATATCATACTGTTACATGTTGTATGTTTAAACCCGTGTTATGAAACCAATTATCGTGTATTCATGTTGCTTTATTTCTTAGTAGTTGTAGTAAGAAAATATATTTTCCTTAGTTTTTCTTTTCTTTTATTTTGAGAATTGCGTTATCGGGGCCGAACCAGGAATGTTATTGGTGGGCACCGACTAGGTTTTGGTTTGTTGTAATGATTCGGTATATTATAGTTGTCAATAAGTACGAGTTTCTACTAATCTATTAAGAATAGATGATTATATGTAGCGGAAGGACTCAAAATATCTTACTTATGTGAATAAAAATGCATGCATAAAATTGTTTTAAAAAATGATTGATATATGAGGGTTAAGATTTACATTACGACAAATATCAGTTCCCGTGTCGTTATGGCACGGGTTAAACCCTAGTTAGATTATAAAGTGTGTATATTTTGCTTAATCTGAGTTTGTAAACAATTTTTTTTCTGCTGATTTTGATGTGTCTAGGGGGATGTTAGTAAAATGTGTAGCCGGTATATCAAGTTCATCTTTTGTGGGCTTCTTTTTTCGGTATGTGAAGTGTCATTTACATTGGACCTCTACCAAGATGGATATTACTGAGATTTGTTAATTACATCTTTAGGTCTTGAATTTCAAAGAATTAGGATGTATCTAGATTTTTACAATATTCAGTTTTTTTTGTTAAGCTTAATATTCATGTCATAAAAATCCTTAAGTTGTTAATTTTCATATATGTATTTGATATAATTTTGATCTCGAAATCCTTGCGTCAGTTACACTATATTTCTTTGACTGCTAATTAATATTGGTTGGTCCCTAATGTAGGCTTCATTCTTTCATGTCTTCCCAGTGCTTTGGAGAAGCTGGGAGCTTCATATGTAGAAAAAGAAAGAATCGGAATGGATCGATATTCGGTTTGCCTGAGCTCCATCTGGTTTGAAGTCATAATATTCTTATAAGGAACTTGATAGGTTTCTCACTGAAGTTAGCGTTGGAAATGGGGCACTCGATGCTGCATTCCGTGAAGGAGTCTACAAGATCAATCGTCGTTTTTATATTTTGTCAAAGAAGAAAGGTTTATCAGTATGAGGTGCACATCACATTATGTCTTACGATTTTATCTAAGAAAGATTTTATCTTCAGACCACCTTCAATTATGTCCTTTGAATTATTTTAGTTAAAAATGTTTTGAAAAATATATTCTTACAATAGGAATGGATTATGTGTATTGGGATTTATGGATGATCATTACCCCGACCTTAGTGCTTTTACCAATTGTATGTATCGCAAATTCAAGATGATGCATCAATATTGCATCTCTTTGTAAGTGACATAACAAAACGATGTGTTTGCATCATGATGCATCCTCGGGTATAGCCAATATGATGCATTTTCGCTCTGATGCATTTTTAGCCAACATTCATTCATTATATAAGTCTTACTCATACTTCTACAAAGTAAATCTGGGTAGAGAGTTTGACACTCACTACCTCCCACTTCCTTGAAATGCAACATTAGACTAAGTAAGCATCATACATTCGAAAACATGCATTCTCGAATAAGTGATCTAGCATAATGATGCATTCCAGGGGAAGACGTCTCCACCAAAGGATCAGTCTTAATCAACTATGCAAAAAACTGATTTCTGTAGTAGGATTTTTACATATGTTGAATTTCTAATCTATAGTTTGTTTTTGCAGGGTTTTTTGAGATGGAAGGAGGTGAATTAAGATGAGGTGAATTAAGATGTTGGGTAGTTGTTTTCCTAGAAAACGTGTCGCAAAGCATGGAATCTGCAGGTGGGCGAAGCAATGAACCTAGAAGAATATCTGATGCAAAAGGAGGAACTACCATGGAACCGAAAGTTCTCAAGCGCACGAATAGTCACAATACTTCCTTTCATAGAACACCCCACAAAAGCACCTACAATAATAAAACCATGATGAGTCAGACTAAAAGACAGAAGAATTATTTTACCTCACCTTAATACACGCTTTTTACTCTCTTTTTACAATTTACCTCTACTGAACATACTTTTATGGCCAGGATCTTTGTGTGTAACTGACAAAGGTTATGAACTTATTATGATTTTCGCTGGCATTAGAAGAGTGTACCTGATGGTCAATAGTAAGAAAAATATTAAATATCTCTTACTAAGTATAAATTTCTTAGAAGTTCCTGCTTTTGGCATGTCATATATTACCTGATTCTTGCATGTTCAATTTCCCCCATTTAACTGTGTTATTTTATAAATGGTTTTTGAAATTTATATCGGCATTCTCTCCTGTGAATGAAATATAGATGATTAGTTAAGAAAAGAAAGTGATCTTTTATGCACCTCAAACCAGAGTATTTAACTGGTTAAACCTTTCTTAAGTTGATCATTACACCAGCATTTGGCGAAGATTTTCTTTTTCTCTCACTGTTCTAGGGTTTCTGTTTTGTGTTAGGGTAAATTTGGTTTTAAATTCTATATTATTTGACAATTATTAACCTTCATTTTACCTTTTTAAATGACAAAAAATATCTTACAGATGAAATGATGATGTTGCTTCAAGAGAAATCAACCATAGTACCTATAAAGACCAATAAATCTAAATGGCTCTAAAGCTTCATTCATTCACAACTGCCACCACCCTACCCCAACCACGAGTACGTTCACCAAATGAATTCTTGTAATTATCATCTTATTTGTGATTTTTCCTCTCAACCTGTAAGTTTTAATCTTTCATGTTAATTGTTATTGTTTGCATTCCCATACATTCCATAAAAAATAGGATTTGGATCTTAAACTTTTATTTTCTTTACGGTGATATTTTTTCCTCTACTTTATTATACAAATTTTATCAATTTGATTTTTATCAGGTCCTTTGAATTTGGTAATGTAGGACCAATTTTAAGGTAATATATATACAATTAAGGTATATGTGAGTGATAGATCTTGAATTATACATATATAATCGAGAGTTTTCGATTCTCATAGAACATTAAATGTCATGCCTCCAACACTATGAATATTTTCATCTTTAACTTTAAAGTGAAAGCAATTTAGTTTCGTAACAGTAAGGGTGTATAACTGAATATGTATGTATCGTTTCCTTTACAACATATAGGATGAATATTTTTATGGATACCGTCAAGGATCTGACATCATGAGTGTGAGCTCTTACATAACCAACATAGACCCACTTCTTCACTACTGCTGTAGAAGAACTAGAGTGATCCTATAGTGGTTTGTTTTGTATATTTTTATGGACCTGAAATAAATCCTAGAGTGATTAGACGATTATAGGGTAAACAGATTGTAGAAATTGGTAATAATGCTACAATCTACAACTCCGAACTGACAAACACCTTCATTGTCCGGTTAAAGTTTTGTTGTAGGAAGTTACAATCAGGAGATCATATATAATCATGTCTTTCTTTTTCTCTTTATGAACATGTTTTTGTCGCCATGTTCAGTTTTTACACGACGGGATTTTGTTGGAGATAAATGTTCTTCAAATTGGAAATCCCAACATCCATCTGCATATTTTGATCGTTAGCACAACATCTTTTTCAAGCACCTAAACTGTCTCCTTCTAGCTACACACGAAACTGTCATTCCTACAAGAGATAAAGGCTGACTCAGTTGGTGAATGCTCCAGAAAACATGGTGCACCAATGTGGTTAGACAGCCACCTTGTAACTTTATCATCAGTCAAAGCATCCCAGACGTTAGTGGTACACAACTGATCAACCTGCCATAGATTACTACATGGTTGTTTCGTCACGCTTCACTAAACTATTTTTCATAACTTCAACAGTTCTTTACTATAGTAATTTATTTAGAGGAGTTTCTGGTGCTCTCTTTTGGAGTCATACCGATCAGAGTGCTTGGTCACTTAGCCAAGCCGCATCCATCAGGTACATTTTCCATGTACGAATACCACAAGTATTATTACTAATGCTAACTACTTTAGAAGGTTTTCATACTATACACATTTCAGAACTTTACTGAAAATAAATCAGGTGGATAATATCCGAGGATCGCCAACTGAGGATGGCAACAAGGCAGATGCTGGAAGTGGAAAACGTCCATTTGATCTTCTAGTCCATAGCTTGCTCTCTAAATACCAATACGATCAGTAGTTGTTGGAGGAATAAGTCGAGTGGCAAGACTCTAAAGCCTAGGAAAAATTGTCTCGAGCCTTGAACTTTATATATTCTTCTGATACCTATGTCCCTACAAGTTTCTGAAAAGAAGAAAAAGGAATAACGCTCATCCAAAGGTGACATTCCCTACTTTGAGACCCCATCTAAAGAGGATCAAAACATGGATGTTGCAAAGACTTCACTGGCCAATGGACAATTGCAGGATGTGTAAATACAACTTCTATGTTATTGTTTACAAATTGATACCTGCAGCCTCAAATCTTTTGAGTACAAAGCATCACTGTAAGACGCTAATGTTAAAATGAAACTGAAGCAATGATCTTCCTCTTCCAGATATTTTTGGTTGAATGTCGGACTTATTTTGAGCCACCTATCGGTGATGATGTTTCATATAAATTATTTTCTGTTAAAGTCTCCCTAACCTAGCTCAGTATCTGCAGAAAAGAATTTATTTGTTGCACTTACACCATATAAGTAGATAATTTTTATCCTACATACAACACCAAAAAGATAAAGTTATGTACTTTTCCATTGCCTTTTTTTAAATAAAAAATTATTAAAACTGGCAAAATACACTATGATAAGTTATATACTCAAAGGTCTACGAATTATTTTAGTGTTCTAACTCTTCTCTTTCATATGAATTATATTGCGGTCATAACTTAAAAGTTATTGAGTTTGTTCAATAAGAGTATACCTTTACATTGCTAAAATTATTATTTTTCAGAAGTCTTATCTAGATTGGGTTCATATTCAGAAAAGGGATCTGAGCTTGCATATTCTGTTAGGGAAAATGTTTCAGCATATAGAGTTACGATGTTAGTTGCCTAATTGTGCCATTACTGTTATTTCCACACTCTTTGAACACTAATGCCCAAAATGTTGTTACAACATATGAGAATATGTTTTTAATTATTGATTTTTGATTATAATGCAGTGTTACAGGTTACTAGTTTATCACTATTCTAGGGTAATATGGAAGATAATGGGACAATATTATACATAACAATGATTTATGTTTAGTTGAGGATAATGTAGTACCCAATCATGTAACTCAAGTTGCAATGATTTTTTTTCCTTTTGTAAGAAACATTAACGCATTTGATAATTGCAAGACCAAGGTTTCTTAATATCCACTGTCCCATGATGAAAGGTCTGTAGATTATTATGCAGCATATAAAGTTACAATATCAGTTGCCTAATTGTGCCATCACTGTTATTTCCACATTCTTTGAACACTAATGCCCGAAATGTTGTTACAACATACGAGACTATGTTTTCTATGTATTAAATATACAACAATTGATACTCCTGGAGGATTTTCTATTTGAGTGGTGTTCTGTTTTCTGGGATATTTTCATTGCTAGAACGAATGAGAAACATTCCGAGGTTGCTGTAGCTTATATTGAGGTGTCTTTGTAGTTGTTTCTTGTATTTACACTTATGGACTGGTGGTTGTTGATGTGTATTCATAGTGGTTAACAAAGTGGTTTGATTTTTATAATAAATTATTTGTTTTGTTAGTTTGATTATTTTTTTGGTGGGTTTTCAGTTGAAATAGGGTTTAAGAGATGAAGATCGAGTTTAGTTGGAATCCTGGATTGATAATGTAGGTTAGTATGCACTTAAAAAGGTTATTTTATGTAAGAGAATTATGAGAAAATAAGATTGTAATTGACCTGTGAGGATGAAGGTTCGATTTGGAGTTTTGATTTTCTTTTACTTAAAGATCTTTAACAGAAATGATAACTCTTTGGTTGATGCAGTGGATTGAGATCTTACGTGTAAATAGACTTTCCAATTTTATGTTTATTAGTTTGTTGAATATATCGAAGTGTTAAAGTTTATTTCCTGGCAGATAAGATTCTATGCAAAATGGTGTAGATGTTTTCCCTTTGTTATTGAAACAACTTGGATGACAATATAATACTACCTTCGTTTCTATAAAAAAGTTACTATTATTTTTTCATTTTATCCTAAAAATATGTTAAATTAAAAAAGTGATAATAACTCTTTTCGAGAAACTAAGGGAGTATTAGTTTCTTTCTATTTAAATTTTATCCTCTCATGATTTTTTTTTTCCCAATACTTGAAAAAAATATGCAATGACCTGATTTTTATGAAATCTATTACTCCTGCCAATAATTTCGAGTTGCATCAATCCAAATTCCATATTCTAAACAATTTCGATACAAAAACTATTACTAACATCACCAAATGCATGGAAATATATGGATCCCATTGATGGGTTAGTTCTAAGGATAGGATCCTCTGATAAGTTTCATCATCTACGACTGATAATTTAATCTGGGGAAAGATAAAGGGTTATAAATGACGGTTGGATTTCAATTGAGGATTAAAGTAGCATTATAAATAACAGTCCTGATTAAAAGTGTTTTGGGATTTCCTGATGAGTTTCATCATTACGGCTGCGGTTAAGTCATTCAATTATGTCTTAATTGTTTTAGTATTACTCCGGTACACACAAATGAATTTTCTCACCACCGAAGAGACTCTTTCATTTTCTATCTGATTGAGTTCCAATTCGTTTTTTCGTTTCTTCTTCCCCAACTCTCTTTTGGTGCTCGCTGTTTGGGTGTTTGATTAGTAATGAATATATTAGAGTCTATAATGACTCACTTGCTGACGTATTAGTCTAGGTTGTTCATATTAGATGTAGACAGCTGTACTTTCTATTAGTCCTGATAGTTATGATAGTTTACCTGGTTGTTACACTCTCTGTTATGTGTAATGCTATATATAGCAGTGTAATGAGTCTTTTTCTGTAACTATCAATAACACAATGTATTACAATCCTTAGCGTTTCTTACATGGTATCAGAGCCAAAGAGAATTCTAACTTCTCTGGCTTTCTGATCTTGTACCTTCAAACCTATATTAATGGAGTTTTTTCTTCTTCCGCTGCTACTCATTACAACCTTTACAACAACCATTACCAATACAACCTTAAAACCACAGATCAAAAACATCACCAACAATCAAACTACAACCACAACAACCTCAACAGCCACTATCACAACCTCTAAAACAACCATCATCAGTACAACCTACTACAACATTACCACTGAAATAAAGTCTAATTCAAACTTAGACAACTTCAACAACCAAATTACAAGAAATTTGATTTCAACTCAGATACAAAACAAGAAGAACAACATAAATCGACAACAATATATTCAAAACAAGAAATACAACACAAATCGACCACAACAGATCACAAGTTACAACTTGCTGAAGAGAAATTTTAATTTTCTCAAACCTAAACTTTGTTTCTTTCTTCTTTTAATTTTCTGTTGGCGTTCTTGTTTCCTTCGTATTTCAGTTTTTAAATCTGAGTTGGATAGTTCTTGTTTTGATTTCATCAAGTGACAAACTTAATTTCGAGTTTGGGATAGAGGAAGGATTCAAGATCTCCTGCTACACTAATGAATCTCGATTCGATTATCTTCCTCCTGGTTTACATATGCTTGGAGAGTTTTGTCGAAGATTTGTTTTAAATAGAAATTGGTAATATAGAGATTCTGCATATCCACGGTGGTGCTTGTGGAAATAAAATTTGGGGATAAATCTACTACATATTTCAGTATGGCTTGTAATTGTGATTCTTAGAAACTGTTTACTTCTTGAATTACAATTCCAAAATTTCAGAATTGGTTAAATCAAGGTCCAAAATTTCAGAATTGGTTGAATCAAGGTTCTTGCGTTTGAGTTCAAACACGCTTAACTGTGACCAAAAATTTAAGAGAGCACTACCAGATTGGGATAAATTTGTGGAATGGTTATGTGAAGATATATATAATTTTTTAGATTCTTCCAAGTTGATGATTAGTGTGTTGAATTGGATATGGTTCATATTGGATTGTTAGTGTATGAATTGGCTTGTTGAATTGACTCTGGTTCACAAATGACAGTTCTCATTAGGCCTATGAGTGTATGAATTGTTGGTAGATGGTGTTTTTGAATCTAATTAGAGGACTTCGAAGATCAATGTTACCATCTATGAGTACCAAGCTACTTGTCATGCTGAAATTCTCTTTACCATAGTGTTTCGCAATCTGTCGTTACCTCAAAGTTTCTGGATGTACTTAGTTGGAACTACTATTCTTGTATTGCTTGGGTAACATTGTGATACAGTTTTCCATTTCTTGTCATATACTTCACTTTTCAACTTGGATTGTGCAATCGTTGATCATTAAGGCCAAGGAAGCGTCTCCATATTGGGTATTGATGATATTTGTTTTCTATAGGCTCCATTGTTCTCAGCTATGGCGATTTGTCTAGTGGTTCCGATTGGATATCTTCAGTTCATTGACGACAAGTTTTAGTGGCTACTGGTATACCTTTTTCACAACCTTTATTCTACTGATATTCTAAGGCAAACTGATGCACTATTCGAGTGCTCATTTTGAGGGGGATTATTAGAGTCTATAATGACCCATTTGATGACGTATTAATCCAGGATGTTCATATTAGCTGTAGACAACTGTACTTTATATTAGTCCTGATAGTTGTGATAGCTTACCTGGTTGTTACACTATCTGTTAAGTCCTAATGCTATGTATAGCAGTGTAATGAGTCTTGTTCTGTAACTATCAATAACACAATGTATTACAATCCTTAACGTTTCTTACAGAATCGATTACAGTTGATACTAATAGGATTACCACCATAAGGGGATTATTACATACCTAATGATAATTTCATGAACTATTCTCTAACCCTAAGCCAAATTTTCAATTTTCGTGCTTAGCCATGGAGGCCTTTGTGGCAACAGAACAACTCGGAGCCCCGGATTTATGGAAAATGGCTGATTTAGATGAAAGTATGACTAGATTAATGGTCTCTTCTTCATCTATGAAGAAGAATTCTACTCTATCGTCTTCTTGTTCATCATCTGGTTGCGTATCGATGAATCTACAGAAGCTCAAGCTCTTACTTCAAATAAATCATCATCCACTGAAACGAACAAAGGAGTAATAGTAGTTTCTGATGATTCTAATTAATCAAGTTGATCAATACCTCAGAGATGCTTTGCAGAATTCCCATCAGAGATTGTCAAGTACGTATAATTTTTGGTTTTACTATATGTTTTAGTGTTAGGTTTTGTGTTTTTGTTACTGTTTCTTGATTCTATTGATAATTAAAGATATTATGATAATAATCTGTCTTAATTTGTTTCCTAGGTTAACTCGCTTTGAGAAGGGGGTTTGTGTACTAATGGTGAATCTTATTTATTTGATCGGTTTTATTAGCTGGGAATGTAAATATAGGAGGGAATCCAATAAAGTTTTTCCAGGTAACTAACGAATCCTAATCCGTGTTTTTCTTTCAATCTTTTTTTCTGTTATATCATTAAAAAAAAGTAGGTTTTAATTTGATTTTTCCTTCTCGGGTTTAATCTTAATTTTCGGGTTTTCATTAACTCCTTGAATTCTTGATTTTACATAGAATTCTTGAATAATTTTGTAAAAAAAATCAATCCCAAACGAGCTTACCTAGAAGCAAACATGACACATAATTTTTATTTTGTGCGTGTTGGTCGTACACTCGAAGAACCCCAGCGTTTACACAATTAAAGCATGTCCCTCCCCTTTCATATTTTCTCAAAAGTGTTTAAACTTTCCTTTCTCTTCCTCTGCTTCTGCATGAATCTATATAAGGCGTCGTTTAGTATTTAGTGATCATAAAACTATACTCACTAACTCTCAGAAAACCCTAGGTTTTAAACGATGATGGTTACTTATTAAACCAGAATTTGAAACCATTTATGAATTCAAATCTCATGTCATCCATACTTTCCGACTACACAAATCTGGACCTAATAGCTTTCTTCTTTAAGTTATTCTCCCTCTCCCTTTCTCAGGGTTTAATGTATTGATACATATCTATATGTGTGTTTAGGTAAATCTTTTGTAGATTGTATTTTGCAAATTGACGGATCTGTTTTGCCACATTTTGAATTAACCAACATCCTTAAAGATAAAGATATTATCAGGTCAGATTTGGGTTTTTCTCTTATGATCTTAATTTGGGGCTTCTTTATGTTGACGCATTTTGAAGTTAATATGTATTTTTGTGTGGAATGCTTCAATCAGAGTTAAGAAGAAAGTGTTGGAAGATGCTTTTAGGGTACTTGATGATTAAAATGAGGTTTATGAAGTTCTAGGAGACCAAAATGTACTTTCAGGGGTTACACTTTTAGCTCTTCATGCGTTTGAAAAGGAAAATGGGTGTTAAAAAAGTGAAGAAAAAGACTCTAAAAGTGATAGTCGTGGGAGTGATTTTGCGGTTGAAAAAACTCCCTCACATGGGAAAGTTATCTCGAAGAAGCGGAAGTTGCTGAAGAAAGTTAAGGGTGCCAAGTATGGTTTCCTATCTTAGATTTTTTCTGCATGAGTTACGGTTTATTTATTGTTCTATTAATGTATTTCAAAGTTGTGTTTTGTTTGGTATAATTTACATGGCAAGAAGCGGATTAAATATAGTAGCCCTCAGAAAGATGAAAGTGTACTAGATGAAGATGTGAGAAAGAATGTGAATGTAGAGTCATAGGAAGACTGTAACGACATCACAAGAGCGACATCTGGTAAATCTTCTCAGATAACCCCCCAGGTATTCCAAGAAAACTGGCCAGTTGAAGAAAGTGAAGGAAGTCAAGTTGATGATACGGTTAAAACACAATCGATTCTATGGTCAGTGGCGAGAGGTATAATGCATGCATATTCTGTGTCGTTACTTGAACAAAGCCTATTATACTAATGTTATTGTTGTACTTAGATTTAACACCAAAATATGTAGGATTGGGCCAAAGAAACTCAAAATATTTCCATGAATCAAATTTAGCAAATCAATGCACTCACAAGTCAGCTTATCCTCTCTTATTTATATACTTAATGAGATTTTCTTTGTACACAATTGTCTAGCTTGTGACTCTTTAACTAATACCAATTGATACCATTTTAATAAGTATAAGATTTATATCGAAGGATCTTCTTGGTTTGTAAGTGAAAAATACATTCTAGCTTGTGACTCTTTAACTTTACTGATAAATCCTAAATATCATGATTTCTATACACAAAGTTTTTTTTACCTATGAAGCATTACTGGCCGATCAAGTATGGTAACAACTGCAGATCTATCAAGTTTGTTGTTAAATGCGGCAAAAACCATACAAAAAAGGTAACTCTTTTTCCTTTTCGAATCGACTTAAGGATTGCATAAACTGCACTTCCACCTGGGTGGCTTCACTTCGTACATTATATTTCAATAAATAGCATTCTGTGAGGAAATCACGTAGCTTGGTATTGTTAAAAAATATTTAGATAAACATGTGTGTTAGGTTCTTTGTTGTTCACTTTTGGTAAGTTTTTAATATGTTGCACAATTTCTCATAGAATACTAATACGTTGTACAAAATACTATTCACTATTAAATACATAATATTATTATTGGTGTAATATTTCTTGATGCAATCCTCTTTTGTAATTTTTTGTTACTGAAAGTTTCACACAAAATACAATTTTTACTATATGCATGCAATCAATTATTTACCAGAAAGAATTTGTCAATAACATAAAATGAAAGTGATATTTTGCATCACTTTATTGATTATTTATGTTCTTGAATCATACAACATCATATTTGATAAGTTATCAGAAGATGGAAGACATTACGAAGCATAAATCAAGTGGACATATGAATGTATATGGAGAATGTGTTTTGCAAACATTGGCACTTGCAGATATGAAACTTGATGAATCCAACTTTCCGAGTATCATGACTGGTGTAATAATTTATAAAAGCAAAGCCTACTGGGGATTTGATCGATAGACAATGCTACACAGTGTGTCTGAAATGATGTAGAAGGAATTGATTCTTGTGGTTGCCACTGCCGTCAAGGAAAAACTAACGAAAGGGGTATGATTCTTTCACTTGAATCATCATAGGTGCTTTAGTTTTGTGGGGCAAATGCTTTGGATTTATCTAACATGTTCTTTGTTTTCCTTTGTAGGTGCCTCAGTGTGGTTAAACTAGCACAAGTATTAACGGTATTTGCTTCACTGTATAAAACTGGATCATTAGTTCTCGGTAACTTTGCAACCCGTGTAATCATGCATGCTACGGAGTTGGGTTGGAAGTTTAGTTGTATTTATTGTTAGATGACATACGTTGTTCCTGTATTCGTCTTTTTACCTATTCTAACTCTATTATGTTGAAAAATGGAAGCAACCCATAAGATAACGAAGTGGAGCCGAGCCACCGTATAATATAGAACTTTGGCTAGGTGGACTATTGAGCAATTCCAGACCACAAATGATCAACGAAGATTGATTGATTTCTATGTACAAAGTGAGTCGCTCTAGCTAATTGGATGTTCTCGGATATCCAAATTCTATACCAACCGCGTTTAGCTCAAAATAGTTGTTGTAAACCTTGATATCCCCATTAAATGCTTACAACCGCAGTAGTTATATATAGTTAAAGACATATAATAATGGAAAATCCTACCATTGGATTTACCATGGGATATTAATCTTCTAACGATGGTCGTCAAGTGATTTGGAACCAAATATAGATTTAAAAGGGGAAACTTTATGTGGTGCAATTGATAATTCAGCTCAGAAGATATGAAGATATCCTTAGATTCCTAATAAATTTGGTTTTTGGTTTTTGAGTTACACAGATAATAGAAAAGGTAAAATAAATGATACAAAAAACCTATCAATAACTAATAAATTATAATCCGTAACTCTTAATTGGATAAAATATTCTTTTTGAATGAAATTTGAACGGTAAATGTTTTTTACTAACCGGGAACAATATCTACTGTTTTTTTATCTTTCATGTCAAAACTTTATTTTTCCAAATACTAAATTGTAATAGCCTGCTTATGAGTTAAATAGAAAAAAAGGGTCCGGCAACACATCATTTTTCTGGCAACAAAAATACAATAAATTTATACATAGACATTATTACTACCTATGGCCAATTCTCACCGAAAAAAACCATGTTGGATATTAAGACATCCCGTGTCATTATAGCACGGGTTAAGCCCTCGTCCTTGTATATATTACAGAGACAACAGATTTCACATTTCATGTCCAATCAATAACTACAACTAAATGGGTCTGCCATCACATTTTGTTTTCTTACTCTTCTTTTTCATCATTTTCGCGGTAGTCTCTGAAGGACAAGATGTACCTGAAACGAAGACTCTACAAGAAGCTGATCTTGTCTATCAAATTCCTGGACAACCCCCAGAAGATTTTAAACAGTATGCCGGATATGTTACGGGCGATGAAGTTTACGAAAAGGCTCTCTTTTACTGGTTCTTTGAAGCAACCAAAAGTCCTGAACAAAAAACTCTGTTATTGTGGCTCAATGGAGGTGTATAATAATCCTTCGTATATTTACTCTTTTCTAGTATTTTCAATTTGATGTAATAAATAAAATGAGCACAAAATACAAGTGCGAATGTTTACCAAAAAGTCAGTCTTGTTTGACTAATTTGTTTAGTTGAGTAATTGTAAAGATATTTTGATTTATTTTTTCTTAATTGTAGATGGATTTTCTTTGAAACAGGGTCAGGTTGTTCTTCAGTTGGGTTTGGAGAGGCACAAGAACTTGGTCCCTTCCTTGTAACTAAATGTTCTGAGTTAAAGTTCAATCATTACACTTGGAATAAAGGTGAATTTCACATTGTTTAAATGTTTATTCTATATTTTTTTACTAAGCGCGGGAAATTTTCCCATGAGAGGAAAGCTTTTAATGACTTGGAGAATTTATACTTCAGCGGCCAATTTGCTATTCTTGGAAGCTCCTGCTGGGGTTGGGTTTTCGTATTCAAATAAAACCATCGATACTTACCGAGACAACGTCACTGGTAACATCTACAAAAGATTGGTGTCCCTTGATTTTATTTTCTTTGAAATATTTGAATTAAGTTACAGGTATTAAACTGTATTACATGTCTTCAATGTTTTCTAGCGCAAAATTCATATACATTTCTCTTAAACTGGTTTTAAGAGATTCCCACGGTATAAATCAAGTGAATTCTACATAGCTGGGGAGAGCTATGCAGGTACATTTTGTAAATCTAATCGCGTTTCTGATAATGCATTTTGTAGTAGTGTTACAGGGTGTTTGTTTTTTGCTGATTCAGCGTCTGGATCTGACTCGGTCCGAGTTAGATGTCAGATCGTTTATTTCTAATTTTGAGTCAGCTTTGACTCGTTAATGGGTTAGACCTAATCCTTGACTCGGACCCGTTTGAGTTAGGTATAGAAATACTCCTGACTCATTAGACCAAGCTACTGACTTACATATTTTTGAGTCAGATAAGTCAGATCTAACTTAAAAAATGAACATATTAAGTCAGATTCAGATAAATCAGATAAAGAAAACATGATGTAAAATTATCTTTTTTTTTACAGAGTAGAGCATTATGTACCACAACTTGCTGATATGATTTTTGATGCAAATGAAAAGGCAGCAAAGGAAGATTATGTTAACCTAAAAGGTTTTAAGGTAAGTAAAAAAACTAACTTCCTACTAGCTAATGGAAACATTTAACAGCCATTAGTTGGATAGTTACATATACAAAAGAAAAAATGATGTAACTAAAATGTTTGTATATGTTTTTGCAGATAGGGAACGCGTTGTTGGATGACGATACAGATCAGACTGGCATGATTGATTATGCATGGGGCCATGCATTAATTTCAGAAAACTATACAGAGATATCAAAGAAAATTGTGATTTCAGTAAAGTAAACTACACTAGAGAATGTCTGGATCCACTTAATGGATATTACGGCCTTTATTCCATGAATATCGATATGTATAGTTTTTACACTCCTACTTGTCCTCAAGGAAACCCAAGTTTTCCCAACAACGTTGCTGCAGCATTAAGCAGGCTTCCTTCCAAATCTCCCTCAAGAAGTGTACGCACTTTTATCATGCACATAACCATGATCAACCGCCGCCCTAAATATTGTTAGTAACTGACTTGTATAGCTATAGTAATTGCATTTCGTTTTAAGTTCATAGGAGATTTTACGAAAAATACCAGCTGGTTATGATCCGTGTTCCCAAACCATGCAACGACGTACTTCAACCGGCCAGATGTGCAAGAAGCTTTGCACGCAAATGTCACCAATATCTCTCGTTCGTGGTCGCTTTGCAAGTGAGTGGTATATATGGATTGTATATAAGTTCGTTAATTGTGATGAACAATATTTTTTCAGTAATGTTGTAAATAATAGATGGAATGATTCATCCCCTTCAATCCTCCCGGTTATAAAAAAACTCATCGATGGTGGCTGTGAGGGAATAAATTTTGAGGTATACGTGTGTAAAAACTATTGGAGAAGTAACGAGGTATGATGAGACGAGAAACACTGTAACAAAGTCTTTTGAAAGCGTTGAATTGACCGCTGCAAAATCTTTAAAGTTTGAACCTGACAACATTAATGCATGATCAACACGTGGGTTGTGGGAAAGTAAGGCACACTGCACAAAATAGATAACCTTGCCGCCTGACCGACACGTAGGTTGCGGGAAAGCAAAGTGCACTGATCAAGACAGGCGGCTTTAATTGCTCGACTGACAATAGGTTGCGGGAAAGCCTGACACAATAAAGAGTAATAATGAATATTGATGCATGACTGACACATATCGACTTTGCAAGCAGCGGAACACAAAGAACTAAAGCATGACGATTCACTTTAAAGAACTACGTGTGAAACATGCCATGATTCAAGTAAGATCGCAACAACCATCCCAATCCAAAAAACAATAACTTAATTACAAGACCGCAGAAGAGCTGCGAGATAACCAGTTAGAAATTATAAGAAGCAAGCAGTACTCATGTTAAGATTTGCGGGAAGAATAATTAGGCCTTGCGGAAACCGCAAATAAACTTTGCGGAACTATCCATCGCAGCAAGAATGGACAAGAATAAATAGGTGGAAAGGAAGATTGACGGGACCCATCAATTTGGCTATAAATACCAAGCTCATAAACATGAGAAGGGGTTGAAAATTTTAAAGAGAAATTAGACTGAAGACATTGAAGTGATAGCAAAGAGCTTAGGTATGAAATTTATGTAATTGTTTAGTTCGTTTGATTCATGATTAACATGATTATGATTTATATGAATTCGTCTCATTGGTATATATTATTCCTCTTCTCTTTTCTTCTGTATTTATGGGAATATGATCATACTAATGAATCCAATTATTTTACTTTTGGATGTAGACAGTTTTACTGTTGAATCACATAAATCCTTGTATCATTTCATTTATTTTGATTGTTTATCACCTTCAAAATGTTATTGTGAGAAGATTTAGAATAAGGTATCGTACTTTAATGGATTTCAAACACTTTTGGTTGTGATCCCAAAATCGTCAGATTTTTAGTAATCACAGTGGCCTTTGTGTATGGTTTATAGGTAAAAAGAAAAGCTTAATCTTCATCTCTCAGCGAATATTGTCATATACAGTCCGGAAATTTTACCTCCATTTTTGTCAATCGTTGCCAGTGGAGATACAGACGGAAGAGTTCCAGTGACTTCAACTAGATATACATTAAACAAGCTTGCTCTGAATATAACTCAAGATTGGTCTCCTTGGTACAACCATAAGCAGGTAATTTATGTCCAACTCAGTAGAACATATGCTTCAACATAAAAAACTCAGTAGAACAAAAATAATAAATCATGCGAAGCCAGCGCTCTACCATATGAGCTACACCCCTTAGTTGATTCTCAATGATAAACTACCATTAATATCCAATACTTCAGGCAAGATCATTGGTTCATACTTTGGTTTTCTATTGGATTTGACTATTTGTAGATTGATGGCTGGACTATCGAGTACGAGGGTATGTGACAATAAAAGGATGATAAGATCACGTCTTATGGACCATATCAACAGTGTTGATCCAACACGTTATTTAAACATATTTGACGTATATAGCTCTTTATAAGGATCAAGTCTCTTAAGATTATGGAAACCATCCTGGATAACAGGTGTAGGACGCGACGAGTACACAAATCTAATGAAAGCACAAGAAATTGGATAAGTGTAAATTCTTAACTATTATAGATAATATAGTTTAATTAAGTATTTTATTATATTTATAGTATTTATTTATTTTATTTAGAGTTTATTAGGACTTAGCATCTCCTCTCCCTCACGTGTCATCTAGATTAGTTCATGTATTTATGCCTACAAAAATAAAATATATTGACTAATATCTTAACAAAGAATTTTGAATTATAAAATTCTCTAAACCCTTGAATTAGAAATACAAATAAACATGTGTAATTGTTACATTCTTTAAAATATACCCAAACTGTTTTTGATCCCCAACACATTCTTCTCAATTCGGTGCCACCAAAATGACAACTCAGTAACGAAAAGTTCACCCAGCTTATGTTTCATGAGCTTTATTCCATAGGAAGATTCATTCAAGGTTTCTTGAAAACCTTTGATATTACAAAATTTAAGTTTATCATATGTATTTCACCAAGTTTCTTATATTTGGTCTTTTGGTACAACTCTTCCTCCAAGGGAGGTGATCCACAACTGTATATTTCCACTCAAGAGCTTATTCCCTTCACTGTGCTTAACTGCAAGGATTTAACTGCATTAGATTTGGTATACCTGAGTTCATATAACTTCATGAAGTCCAGCTTCCTCATAGCATTCAGCAATTTGCTGCTCAAAGTCTGACCAGGTTCCATCAACGGAGGCTAAGTCCAACAAAAACACAGCTTCATCCAAGGCCACCTGCACAAATCAAAATGAATTAGCAATGAAAATACTGGAATCCAATGGTCTTCTTATCTCAATATTCACACACTACATATCAACTTCAAAGGATAAAATTCAATCGTGTTAGACCTGTGCTGGGGCCTTTCCCTTCTGGAGATCTTCTTGTTTTCCCTGTTCTGACACGTTCTCCTTTATGTACTCAATTTGTTTGTCTTCTCATTCTCCAATTTCAGCAACTTCCTGAACAGGAAGAACCCAAAATAATCACACTCAGAGAACATGCACATAAATGGACCAACAGAGAGTAAATAAGAAAAATCCAATACCTGGTATATGCACCCTCAACGTCCACAATGGTGATTTAAGTGCTACTCTTGCAGCATCCTTTGCTTCTAAGTTACGCCCAACCCTGCAAAGATCCATTGATAGGGGTTCTTATGGTGGTGATAAATGTTGTATCTGTCATCCACAAAGACTACGCAGAAGAGACTAATACGAACTTCAGCAAAATTAAATACAAAAGGTCGTCCAAAACCAGAAAAATGCTTCTTGTTCATATAAAACTCCCCGGTCAAACCTTCCAACAACAAACTAAAGTGATTGAGGGAAGTACACCGCAAAAAGGAAAATATCCTCTCAAATCAAGAATTTCACTAAAGTCCTCACATGGTCGCCTTTCTCAAAATGTTTCAACACTTGGCGTTCTAAGATGTTCGGGAACATGCCAACCTTAGAAATACACAATTTGTCATGGAAACTCAGGTAATATCATCCGTGTTGCACACTTTAGGTACCTCTTTTTATAGGTTAAACCAATAAAAGTTAAGACCACTCTTTTTATAGATTAAACCAATAAATCATTTGATTATGAAGCTAATATACAAAGCATTACATTCAATATGGCAAATGAGCATCAACATGACAACATGCTAGCATTGAACCCACAATGAATTACTGGAGCTAAATTATCACAACAAATCGAAACCACAAAGAAATTATTAACAGAAACCACAAATGAATACTTCAAAGTTCAAACTATAGATTCAAATTTTTTTAGCCTTATTTGAGTTTGATTAAAAGTCTCGTCATTGTGTATATGCATATTAAGTTTTCTTTTCAACTCAGTATAATCCCTTGTTATTACAGCCTCATGCACCGAACTATGCACATATTTTGTAATAACATTTTTTCCCTTTGATATTAAGTCATCGTATGTTTCCCAATACACCAACAAAGATTAAAATGGAATTCCCACGTAATTGACAATAGAAACAAAAAAAATGAACAATAATGGTATTAATAGACATCAATCCACCCTTCTCTGGAGATTAGTAGCATAGAAGCATTATACATCAAAATGCTTACCTTCTTCATCAGAGTGGGCCAATTGATGTTGCGCAGAAACCTTAAATACACTCTGTGCATTTGGTGTCAAAACTTACAATTGCAGCGTCCGGTTTTAGCATTTTGGGCTGTCCGCTACATGCAAGAATCAAAGGGAGAAACACCCCTTCAACTTTGTATGGTGTGAAGGTCGGGACATGATACCAGCACCAATTGAACTGCGTGTGAACCATTTTCTTGTCCCATACTCTAACCAAAACAGACATGCACTCAATTTAACAAAGGAATAATAGAGACAATTAACACGTTAAGAACCAAAAACGCTAGGAGGTAGTTAGACTGTGGTCTAAGCTCATGTATTACTCTCGAAACATCATTAAGCGAACGTTCTGTTTTGCCGGGAAAACAAAACAACCCAGTCACAACATACTGAAATAGGAAACACTGACCACCAAAAATGATCAGAACCACTTATACTGTACCAGTGATAACCGACCATGCAAACAACAAACAATGCTACATGTACAAACTTTTAGGCGCCAATTAATTTATGTAATGGAGTTAGAAATTCATATTTGCAGGTAGTACCTAAGGCATCACTTTTAATGGGATTACTGAGGGAATTGTCAAAGACTCTTGATTGTAGGCATATATGTTACAATGACTACGTACTGGATCCAACTCCTAGTGCTTGTTAGATTTGGAATAAAATGATTATAGCACAATGAATTGCATATGGGATATGCAATCAGGCATGAGCTTTCAAATGCAAGAAGAAATAAATAAACTAAATAATTAAATTGATTTCATATTTATTATTGCAACCCATGTCAGATGTAAAGATAAAACATAAGTAATTCAAGCTCAGTGGATCAGTATTTCACATGTATGAAAATGGAAATTGGACAGAATAAAAGGGACCTTGGAGAGTAATTGAGCCATGGAGATTCTTGAATAAGGAACAACAGCTTCAAGCACTGTATTTGAAGCACTAGGAACAGAAATCGACCACCCAAGGGGCTATTTGTGTCATCAATTTCAAATTGAGTATAATTCTGAAAAAGGATCTAACTGCAGAGAGAGAGAAGAAGAAGTAACCTGAGAAGCTCCGCCAGATAGATAGAGAACAACTTGAGTTGGGTTAGCGTGTATTTCTTCAACGGTAGCTCGAATCATATCGTCCTGCGTCATACTTCTCTTAATTTGCCCTTTTTTTTGGCAAATTTTCGTTCAGTTCAAATTACTGATAGAGAAATAGTGAATAAATTTGTATATGTGTATCACTGTGACAAATTAAGCAAAAAAGGTCTTAACTCTGCCAATAAATGATACTACAACAGCTGCAACATAACTTAAAAGACAACTGAAGATAAAATTCAAGAAAGACACCTTTTTGAACTTTGACCATAAACTGAAAACTTCTATATGTTTGTCGCGACTACACCGTGTCTGTGGATAGAAATACATATTTATCATGTTAAGTACGTTGGGATTTCTAATGAAAATTTTATAACACATTATTCATCTGTAAAAGTGTTTGAGAAACATCACACTGAAAAATCATGTCCTCAACTATATAATCGATTCACTATACTAACAAATATTCATATTTCCTAACTCAACCTCAAAATGTTGCAAAAAAACTATATCTAGATGAGTATTTATATCAAACAGCATATGTGCATTCATAACTCAATTGTATTTCAACACTGCTCTTATAGTCCTAACAATCATTTAAACCATTCTTCCATGAATATCTCCCAACCAATCAGATATTCAGTTTTATAAACCTCCATTAGAGGAACACCTCATGAGAAGATAAAGATGATAGTCGCTGGTACACTACTCTTATAGTCCTAACCATCGTTTAAAGCAATCAGAAAATTCTAATAAACCATGTTCTAATGAATCTTTTATAAACCATTTTCATTATTCTCCAGTTTTTTCTTTCTTTAATAATTAATCAGATTAATTGCAGAATCGAGGAGGCTTCATCAATTGATTCAACCTTGGCTGCTAATAACAAACGGTGACATCATATAGATACACCCAGACATAAAGGTCAAAAATCTTGGTGTTAGAAACTATTGCACCACCACCTGTGACATGCAAAATCTCATCCCCCAAGCCCTAAACATGATCTAAGCATACTTTCCTTAGGATAGAGAGAAATGAAATTAACCTTGTTGACATCTGAACATGACTTGAGTTTCATGTCGAAAAGTCTAATTGCAACCGAAATGAAACAGAGAGAGATACCCTGATCCCAGCAGTGGTATCCTGGCCAGACTGAAAAAGCAATGCAATATCACGCCTCATATGCTTCACCACTACTTCTCTCTTGTTCCTTAGAAGCTTTATCCTTGCTGTAGCCAACCTCGCCATAATTTTACTATACCCGATAAACAAAAATTAGGGTTTAACTGTTTTTAAGAAAGAAAAAAAAGAGTATAAAAAAAGAAAAAAATGATTGAAAAAAAAAACTAACCATTTCGAAGATTTGAAGCCTCCACCGAAAATTGAAACTCCGAACCTCATTATCTTCTTGCAGGGTAATGCAGCATCTATAGTCATGGCGGGGAGATAGATTTATAGAGAGAGAAGGGGGTGCAAGAAGTTGCGGAGGATTAGAGAGAACTATCCATCTCAATTGAGTTTACGAGCTTCAATTCAATTTATTGGAAGTGTTAGTAAATAAAAGAAGCATGACACGTGGAAGAAGATCGAGATAGGAAGCAACTAAATTAAAAAGAGCGAAAACCACACAATCAATATTAAAAATATCAAATATCGAAAAGACACGAAGCATCTGACCAATGGATTGCATGAAGGACACATATGATCGAGAAAGTTGAAGTACA
>JAJJMC010026829.1:593140-660105 GCA_023531435.1 Papaver californicum
GAGAATATGATTGGTTGTTTAGTCGAAAAGATTTTTTGGCTTAAACAGGAAGAACATGAAAGGGATGTGACTTTGATATCCTTTTTATCCGTTTTTCTTTTCCAGCGTGAGGGAATAATGAACATCGTGACAAATCATAACCCTTCGGTTGATCTTCATCGATGGGAATGGAAGCGGTTTTAGAATCGATGGGAATTGGGAAATAAAAACACTTGGTTGTGTGAAAATTGATACTGGAATTCCGATTAAACCACATCCTCTGATCTATAATAACCCCTAAATATCTTTTAAGACCACTCTTTATATATCCCTTTCTAAAAACAGATCATATCAATTTTTTACACATTTTACAACAGATCATAATCCTTCTTTGTCCCCCTTCCAAGAACTCATCCTAACTATTTTTTATCTTTCCTTGAATAAAACCCTGGTCATCCTTTTTACTTATGTTGTGTTTTATATTCTTAATATTTGTTAAGGATAGTATTATTTTTTTATTTTTTATATAATATATCTTATCATTTTATTAATTTATCAGTTCATTAATAAATAATAAAAAAAACATTAAACTTGCTACCGTTTGGTTTATTGATTCTTCGAATCATGAACTTTTGAATTAAAATCTGCTGGCCATTGAATAAGAAATTAACTGTTTCTTAAACGAGGAGCAGTTTCTTAAACGAGGAGCAGGGCACCAAGTTCCTACCTTTGGTCCAAAGCGTTCTCTTCAGCTTATTAGACATTTCTTGGCAAATAAGAAGCTCTCATTTGTTCCGTTCTAAACTTGTAAATAGTAAACTCCCTCGATATCTTGCTATTTCATCTTTTCCTCCCTCCCTCCGTAGTTTATCGATATGTGGGACAAATAAAATGTGGGGCAAAAGTTCACCCACAGCATGCGCATAAAAAAAGGCTTAGCACTTCAGGGTTGTTTCATATTCTTCCTTTGAGTGTTCCTTGGTATGCACTCATTTAGTCAGTGTCCTTGCTTGACTTTTCTCTTCTATCTTTTCTCGATTGGAATCTTCTATTCATTGTCTTACTGTTTTGGAAGCATACCTTTATACCAATTACTTTTCTATATTCTTTTTGTTCTTTCTCTTCTTTAAGCTTCCTTCGAACAGGTTAGCTCCATTCATAGTTTCATTTTTTGGACGGCAAACGCTAAGATAGAATCTTGTTTGTCTACACGAATTTTTGAGCTCGTTCTTAGTTTTTTTTTCTTTTTTTAAAGCATAAAAAATAAATAAAAAAACGTTCTTATTTGTTTCTTATCTGAATTAGCTTCTGATAAAAACCAAAAATATTTAAAGTTTCTAGAGGGATGTTTGTTTTCTCAGCCCATTTTGTCTCTTTTCACCACTTGACTCTAAAAAGCTAAGGGTTATTCGGCCCAAGCCATTGGACAAGTCTGTACTCTTTACTTTAGTGGTGAAAACAATAATTTGAAATTTTTGAGGAAAAAAGAAAATCAATTGTTGAGGTGAATTAGAATAGATAAACTTTCAGTTTACTAATTATCCATAACATGCTCATTTCATAATTTTCTTCTGCTCACCTCGTACAAATAAAGGTGATGGGTTGCTACATTTCCCGGCTAAGAGCAATTACCTCCTCGAAGGTGTGAGTCGGCGTGACTTTTTGCCTATAATATTCTAGTACCAACTAGTGTCCCAATAGTATCGGGTATTTAATTTTTTTTTCCCGCATTATACTCCCTTCATTCCTCATAAATCGAGCTATTTTAAATTTACACAATTCTTAAGGTAAAAATAAGAACATATATTTTTAGATATTTCTTATAATTATACCCTTAGGATAATAAAATAATAAAATTTAGAAATACCGTACCTCTTAAATTTTGTCACGGATATTTGTAAATTTTATTTCTTTGGAAAATATTTTGAAACACCTGCGTAACGAATATAAACATAACTATCAAATTATATATATTTCTTATACTAATAATAATTAATTAAAATGATAATTTTAAAAATATTGTCTTGTTTAATAAAATAGTTTAATTTTTAGGGAACACAATTTTAAACCGAGTAGTTCAATTTATGAAGAACGGAGAAAATATAGTATAGTCAGACAATTGTATTAATTTTTTTTTAATCTCTATCTCTATAAAGAGATTGAATCTATCGGAAGGTGCAATAACATTCTCCCACTATGGCGATTTCTATCTATCCGTTTTGTATATTTAAATTAACTTTTGGCCCAATCCGTTGACCAAGTCGAAGTGCCGGACATAGTGAATGAGAAATATGAAGATGAGTAAACGAAGACCCTAAGGGCAATCCCAATGGATTAAAAAATCACCCACATTTTATATTAGTATTTTTTATGGACGGAAAATAGTATTTTTTATAAATTTATCATTCATCTCTTTCTTAAAACTCAATCATGTATTCGTTCTCAGGTTGAATGGTAGTGAAACCCACTGTCCCTAGTGGTTAAGGAAGGGGCTTTGGGCATTGGTGATTCTGGGAGGGACATGTGGCAGCATCAGATTGGCTGGAACGGTTCTGGGTCATCAAAACCTCTCATAGAGTGGCTGTTCGGGATAGATATAGTTACACCATCTTTACACCAAATACTTAATGTACTAGGTTATCTTAACCTATAGTGGGTAATGTTCACTTCGGATAGACGGTCAAGAATTTATATTCTTCCATCAAACGGCTAATATCTTTATAGTAAACCCTAACAACATGTTATTCTCTTCCCTTCCTTTAGTCTTGTTTATACTCTCTTTTTTTCTTTCCTACCGCTATCTCAAACAGTTTGGTTGAGTTCTTACCTTTTCACGTGCTAGGGTTATTATTTTCAGTTAATTTTTATTCTTTCATTTTAGATTCAGATGAAGAGAGTGATCGAGTTGTTTGAGGTGATGAAGATGATGGTTTTTGAAGTGATGTAATACCAGAAACCAATGGAGTGTAATAGGGTTTCAACTGATTTCTTAAGGTATTGCTTAATAATCCATGTTCTACGTTTAACTGATAAATTAGTTTCTTTATATTTTCTGTTTATAGATGTAAGTGCACGAAATTGGTTATTAATAACCCATATTCTTTTCTTTGAGCATCCACAGTCATACGACTAAACCAAAAGACTAAAGAGTAAAGTTTTTTATCTTTACTCCGCCTGAAACGCAACGGCCAGGGAGTAAAATTTGATCGGGCGGTTGTCTAAGCTAGCGCCTATCGTTGGGCGCATGTACAAGTATGCATCTGATGCAATTTTGTTTTACGGGCGTACGCTGCATTAACACTCGGTGGGAGGCGTAACCTAAAATAACGTCTGATGATAGACGCACGCCTAGCGGGACGCCCCAGAGACAGGCACTCTCTTAGCCGAACGCTTGATGGAGCATTATCCTAGACACACGCCCGGTCACTTTTTTACACGTGTAGCTGGTTCGTGTTTCAAATAAGACGGGCGCACGCTTAGACATTTGCTTGAATCATCAGGCGCCTCCCTAGCCGAACACATGTCTCACCAGGCAGAGAGTTGGGTGAACGCCTAATGAGGCAGAGCAATATATTCCCGCACAACTCTCTTCTCCTCTCCATAATTTTATTTTCTCCTGAACACTTCACAGACAGATGCATTCCAATCAAGGGCCTACCACTCCACTTGCTAAACCCATTTCTCCCTCCAAATCAAGCTCAACCTCTTTTTAAATTTGCAAAAGCTTGGCAGATTTGATACCAACTAATCTAAGTTAGAATTATTTCAAAGCAAGATAATAAACTCAAACTTTGATATAAATTGTAATGGATTTCATAAGTTTAGATTATGATTTATTGTATTATTTTATTAATTAAATTCGTATATATATGTTTAAAGATTAAACATATGATTATGAAATAGCCATATTAGGTTTTACAAATTGTAATTTTGGAAATGGGTATATTTCTAGGATTTATGGAAGTTGTAAATTAGGTATAAAAAATTGATGAGAATTTGTTGAATTGAAGTTAGAATTGATTAAGTTGTTGGTTAATTTGAGTTAGGTTGTGGTTAATTTTATGATTAATTGACTTGATTGTCTTTGAAATTTTGGAATTAAGAATGTTTATGTTTTATAATGAATGTTTATGGAATTATAGAATTAGGGAGTTATGATGAATTTTTGTACAATTGATGATTTGATTAGTAGTGGACTATTTTGTGAATCATGAATTTTGTATTTTGGATGATTTATGAATGTTTGTACATTTGATTATCTAATTAGAGAATTACTTTTGTAATGATGAAATTAGTATTTTTGTGGATTTATGGATTAATGTAGAGTTTTATATTTGTGCATTGTGAGGATTACTCTTGATTTTGAAACTTGTATGTATCGTTTGCACAGATGTTGAGCAATGCCACGTCGCGATTCGTTGGTCGAAAAAAGAGGAACAAGAAAGCTAAAATTGTTGAGGATCCATATGTAGACCTTACTACTGAAGAAATGGTCGATGTTCCCGGGTTGGCGACTATACTGTCATGGAAGATGCTCAGGGTCATGCTTCGACGAATATTACATATTCAACCGATTCAAAATTCAAGTATTTACATCGTGGTTCCCTCAAATCGGTCATTCAGACCTATGCAGGTATTACTAAACACAGCCCTAGGGTTAAATACATTATTGAAAAGGCAGGATGGGGCCGTTTATTGACCATGGATGTAGTAGATTCGTCACATGCATCGATTGACTATATGTTGAGCGTTTTTGGGATACCACGAACACTTTTCACTTCTCTTTTGGTGATATTTGGTTCACACTGCTTGATTGGGTCATGTTGACAGGATTAAGTATTGGTATTAGTAGTGGTATTCTGTATGACTCGGCGAAGTACCAATTTGAATATGTCCGAGCGCATATTTTTCCAGAAATTAAAGATAGTGAAGTTTGTAAAAGAGAACATATTCCCGCCCAGTGGGTTTCATATGAAATTATGGTTGTATTTTTTAGCACATATTTTGAGCCAGAAACGTTGGTTGCAGATAACGATGATAACATACTTGTTGAGAGAGTGGCGAGAGCCTTTTGTATGTATGTTTTGGGACAACTTTTCTTTTCAAATGCAAAAAACTATATTGATGATGGATGGTTAGCTACTTTTGAGGATCTAAATGCAGTTGGAAATTATGACTGGGGTAGTGGTGCTTTTGCGAAATTGTATTCTGGACTCGCCGTATCTGGCAGGGGACAAAAGTCACTAGTCGGACCTTTCCAAATATTTGAGGTAAATTTCTTAGTCTTACTTATATTTCCTTTAAATGTTTATTTGTTGGTAATTTATTTATTTCGTTGGTTTCTTCACATTCTAGTTTTGGGGGTACGAATATCTGGGCATATGTCGACCAAAGAACCCAACGAGTGAAAGTGAAGCAGTATGGCCTATAAGTTCTCGGTGGAAGGGTACAAGAAGGAAGAGTATTGATATTGTTCGGTCTAGGACTTTTCTTAATCAGTTGATTGTAGACGATGTGACCTGGCAACCATGGGATTCCGCCATCTTAGTCCTTGAAACTGATATTGGACGGAAAACAACGGAGCTCTCAGAGAAAAGGGTTATATTCTCTTAGCTAGGCACTGTGAGTTGATAATTTATTTTGATAGGACTGTTTTTTATTTTCTTGGAATTTTGGTTAGTTGATTGGTTTATTTGTTGATAGTTATTTTCTTTTCACAGTATAACGTGTACCTCGGAGAAAGGTGTTGGAGGAAAAACTATTCTACTTTTGGCGTTCCCAGCAACCCGCCTACTCGTATTAGCAACCTGAACAATGACGAAGCTAACGAGCTGAGGGAAAACGATGTGGTCCCTGCAGATCAGTTAGTGCATGTTGTTACGTATGATTTGTATATGGAGTATTGGCGACATGTAACTAACTTACAGAAATATGCCACCAAAGTTGATTTGGAGGTTGAAACATACGTGTATGTTGGTGACAATATTAAACACAACATCCAAGAACCTGATGAACATATACCCATTCCGCCCCAACAACAATTGTCATACGTAAGTATACAACAAAATTTTTTTTTAGTATATAAAAATAGGTGAGAATGTGATTTAATTTTTTTCATAACAGGTCGAAGCTTATGGTATGGTTCAACAATATGTTGATTTTACGCAAGAGTTTCATAAGTTTACGTTAAATGAAACGAAGAAGAGGGATGTAGTTTATCATGGAAAAAGATGAAGAAATATCGGGTCCACAAAATCACATCAACAATTTGGAGTTACAGCTGGCCCATTTTTGTCAACAACAACCACCCATTGGGTTTGACACTTTTTCTCAAACTATGTGGAATACCATGGGTCAGGGATCATCATCAATAACGCAATCAGTGAACTACACATCCAGATCATCTTTGCCTCCTTTTATGCCCCCGCGCTCGGCGCCCGGGAATCAAGATACGGATAGGTAGTCTTTCTTTTGCATTGTATTGTCATTCGAACAAACATTTTTTTTCTTTTATATATTTTTATCTGATTTGAATTGTCATTTCAAAATACTTTTCTTATCTTTGTGTTGTCTTTTACCTGCTTTGTGTTGTCATCTCCAGAGATATTTTTAATCTTTTCTTTATCCTTTATATTTGCTTTGTATTGTCATTTCAAAAAGATATTTAATTTTTTCTTTGTCGTTTTTTCTGCTTGGTCTTGTCTTCTCAACCGACAATTCTTATGTTTGATGCGTCTATTCACCCCACTTGCCTCAACTCGGTTAATTTTTAAAATACCAAGAGATTGTAGTCATATCAACACTCAAAGACTAGATTGAACACTAGATTCTCCAATTATCTTAATATGCCAATAAATTGAACATTAGATTCTCCAATTATACAAACCAAAACTGCAAATATCACCAACCAATGGCATACTATGAGAATAACAATCCCTATTATGTTTTTTCTTCTTCTATTCCTCCTCCTCCTCCTTCTTCTTCTTCTTCTTCTTCTTATTATTCTTCTTCTTCTTCTTCTTCTTCTTCTTCTTCTTCTTCATCTGGTGATGATGATAATAATAGTTTGTACTCATCAGACGAAGATTTAGTTGCATTGAGTCAAAATAACCAAGCAGTCACTTTGGGATTGATCGTTTCAAGTATGAACTGGCCACATACTCGTATCCAAATACCAAGAGAACGTGAGGCCGGTGCAATACTTCTATGGAAAGATTACTTTTGCAGAAACCCTATGTTTCCATCTAATGTATTTCGTAGAAGATGTAGAATGCGGTACGAATTGTTCAACCGTATATTAGGAGATGTTGTAGTTATAAATAATTATTTTGTTCAAAAAAAAAGATGTTTGTGGCGTTCCTGGATTAACCCCTCATCAAAAAATTACTACAGCAATACGAATGTTAGCTTATGGCTGTGCAGACGAATGTTTCGCTCACTGGATGCTTAATTCAATTTGTGTTAAAATGTTATGTGTGGGGATGTTATGGATGTCTACCTTCTTATTTGAGTGCTATAGGTAGAACTGATCGATCCCGCTTTGATAGGAACACGTAACATATTAAAGGCATGTACTGAAGCAAAAGTTAAGAGGGTTGTGGTTGTGTTATCTAATGTCGCTGTTATGTTAAACCCGAACTGGCCAAAGGGTAACCCCATGAATCAATTGTGTTGGTCCGAGAAGGAATACTGCAGAACAAGTGAGGTGATTATACAATATTTAATCATTTATACATTAGTTGTATAAGAAGCTTGATATCCTTGAAAAATATACGGATTATATATTACAGTTCAGCTTTTTGTTGTTCATGATGCAGTGAGAATATTGTTAACTTCACTAACATATCAGCGGTTTGGAATGCAGGACGCGGACGTAAAGGCTGTAACAGTATTTATAACTCAAGACTACCTCTAGCTCCAGCTACTATGATGGAAAGGTTTGTTTTCCTTTTAAATAAAAATTAATTTCTGAAATATATTTTCGTTTAAGTGTAATATCAGTTGGAATATTTGGGTCTTGCACATTATGGATGTTAGGGTTATCGCTATACTGACTAGAGTATATCGTGTGCTTAATGCGCTCAATATTTGTTGAATACCAAATTGTTGAGTACCCAACTCATATAGTCCTTAACTGGATAAATAAAAAGAAAAAGGTAGGTGATTTGCACATTCCAACAATACCACTGTGCTTATGGATAAACCTTGCCATCATAGTAGTGTTATAAAAATTCGGTTCCCCTTGAACATCGAAAATAGCCCCACCCTATAGCACCCATCAAGAATTTGTCTGAGACGCAAATGGTGAAACGAGTTTCCATAACTTGAAATTTACATAACATGCAAACTTGCAAAGACACAAATTGAATATTCCAATGTTGGTCAATTAAATTTGATGATGTGTGAGACTGTAAGCATGTGTTGTAACTAGGTTAACATGAATCTATTATATTATACCGTGTAAAACAAATATCAAATATGTAAGAATGCCATTTTCAAGGTAGATTCAATTGCTTATTGTTTCTTATTTGCGGTAAATGGTCATTGATATGCCTACTTCCATTCATATATGTAAGAAAGTTTAAATCCTAAGCTTACCCAAAGACTGTAATACTGTTTTTCTTTAGGCATTGTCCTTGATAGTGTAAGATAGAAGGGTGTTTGAAGGTCCACAAGGTTGCGGAGCTTGGTGATGTCAGAAACAGTGGGTTCAATTCACATATACCTACAATTGATGATTGCACTTCAATTCACATATGCCTACAGTGGGTATGAAATAACATTTAATTGTGGTGACACTTTCTGAAGAATAATGTTAAAGAACCAAGGTTTGTACATTCCTTGCGTTATTTCAAACTCAAATTGATGCATCTTTTATGTCTGTTGAAAGTTTTAAAATGTTCCACGGGTGGTAGATGTTGGTGCTGTGTTCAATTAATACTACTTGAACTTGGCCATCCTCGCCAATTCATCAACAGGTTCAAGTAATCAAGTCGAGCCACAAACTCAATCAACAATAAAGTGAAGGTTGCAAGTGACAACGCTGCAGTACTCTCTAGAGCTCTCATCTTTTGTAGAAAATCCATTTATATGCCACCCTCTGATTCAAAATCATTAACTTCTCTTGACGGCTATGAATACGACTTTCGTTGTTGTTCCTTCATTGATTCATTGTAAGATTCACCGGTTTGTGTTGGTCCAAGAGTGGATGAATAATTTCGAATTGCGGTTGGTTCTTGACAATCATAACCATTATTTTTGCTTATATCAGCCAATCGTTGGAGAAGTCACTGCTAAGAGTAGATAAAAGAGTGAGAAATTTTGGAGACTACTGGTTTTGATGATATGGTGTAGTTTTTTTTTCAATATTAAGACCATAAGTAGTACGTCTTTTTTTTAAAGAAAGATGATAAAGTGGCAAGGTTTGCATCTTTGGACGGGTTAAATAATGAGAAACTATATTTTGTTATTTATCTTTTCTTTTTATTTTGGTTTAATGATAAGAAAATATCTTTTGCTAAGATTTTGCTACTTATTTTCTGAAGACAAAGGTCCATATAGTTTGGCATTTTCTTGGCTACCAGATCCCTTAATGGGGGATTAATCAACTTTCAGGAGCTCTACACTCTAATTTTTCAAAGGGGAAGGTTGCTCATCATTTTGTTTGACGTAAGCTTAAGGTAAGTTCTCTGTTTTCTATTCCTTTATGTCTATATGCATCAAGTGTTGTTTCATTAAGTCTCATTATATCAAACCCCACTTACATTAGGTGATGGGATTTGCTATCTTAACTCAAATGGCAGAGTATATGGTTTTCAACCATGTAGTTATGGGTTCGACTCCCACATATGACACAATTATTTGAGTAGGCATAAACCTTACATGCATGATATGTCAATATTAGATCTACGATATACAGTGCAAAACTAGCATCATACACCCATCTTTGTGGCTAAAAAAACTAACCTAATCTTCTGAACTAAGATGCTTCATAACTACCTTGAAAAGATGTGCGAACCAGTGAATATTGAAGATGTTATAAGTATAATATTACCATCAAATGTCCTATCTTGGGATCTTAAAGAAGTGTAAACCATTTGCATCGGACCCTGTGTGTAGTGTAAGTTTCCAGTAAAATTTAGATTTATTTAATCACTCGACGCGTAATACGGGATCATCATATAATGTGCGAAATCATGTAATAACACGGGCAACTATAAACTTGTTCAATTCAAGTCTAATAATCTAGCTAAAGAATTGAAATTAAGTTTACCTCTTCAAGTAAGCTCTCACGGAACTGGAACGGAGATTGGCTTGTTGGAACGTGTGGGCAAAAATCTTTCTTACCCATGCCACAACTGGACAAAGGGTGCAATATTGGCATGGGAGCTTTTTTGAACTTATCATTGCTAAAATAGACTTGGGGGCAGCTAAGCTAGGTGGACAATTCCTGCCCCCATGGTGCACATACACTCACTCAAAAATATATAAAATTCATCGTATAATGCACGAGATCATCTATAATCATCTTATAATTTAGGAGCGCGCAATATACTCACACAGTTTCATTGAATTTTTTTTAAAAAGAATAAATTTAGTATATCCTTTGCGTAGCACGGGCACAAATCTAATATGTTATGAAGTCTAAATGTTACCCTCAGATTTGAAGGGGTCACTCTGGAATAGTCCATCTGGTTATAGGCTAACCGAATACCCATCCAAATATATATTTTTTCCCATCAGATCACTCAATAACCGGATGAAATAATATTATTTTATTTATGTGGCCACTGAATGACCAGAGAAGATTTTATTTTATTTTGAATGAATGTCATTGAGGACATATATTTCCGTTCCTAATTTATTGCCATGATATGTTCAAATCAACAACAGTTTGATAGTGTTTCTAATTTAAAATTTTGAAATTTCATTGAATCTGGTTATTGAAGAGTCTTATGAGTTTTTTTTTTTTTTTAATATATGGATTATGAGGGACTGGATGGACTAATTTTTTGATTTCCCCACGGTAAGTTTTAGCTCCACTAATGGTTGAGGGTCTGTGTATATATAAATACTTCATAAATTATGGGTGATTTTACCTCTATACCACAAGAGTTTCCATAATAATTCACCGATATTTTTTAATAAGCCAGAAAGAAAAATAATGTTAAGAGGGTATAGTTATCCGCAAAGTTTCTAACTATTAGACCAATACCACAATCCTTAGAAACTAACTTAAAAGAAGCATCACAGTTAGCCACCTGTTCTCACAATGCATATTCAGGAATGGATATCTAAGTGCGGAGGAAGCAGAGTGCATGGTTGTGCTGAAGGCAGTAACTTTGACTGGAGATCTGCATCTAGAATATATCATCTTAGAGACGGACTCATCCAATGTGTTAGCTGCAATCAATGGAACAAGCACAAGTTTATGCTGAAAAAATCTATCTATTATTAAGAATATTTTATTTTATTTTAAAAGATTTAGGAAATAAAAAATAAGACATGTAGATATAGTATAGGAGTATAATAGGATACCCGATGCTTTACCTAAACATTCTAAGAAGTTTAAGGTAATTCAACGATGGTATGATAACGCACCTGATTTTATACGTAGTTAAATTTTAGAAGATAAAAGGAAATACATCCTCTAATCTTCCCTGATTAATAAAATCAGTCTTTTAAATAAAATAAAATAAAAAGGGTATAGTTATCTTTTCTGAAAAAGATATAGAGATTCAGAAAAGAGCTGAAAAATGTGGTGTCATCCATCACGGATATATAGATCCGGTCAAATGCTTCGAGTATAAGCCATGGCAACTTAGAGAAGCAGCAATATCAAAATACACCGTTTTGAACAATCAAATTATATGCATTCATTTCTAGTTGTACTACACTACCACTACCTAAATTAAGAAATATATTGAGACTTGAGAGGGATCATTTAAAAGGGAGTTAGGACTTAGGAGAGTGGCACCAGCTAAATATAAACAGTGTGAAACATACGACACCTTATTAAACAATTATATTTTATGATGAATACACTTTATAACTACTTCTTTTTTTATTTATTGAATAAACTCATCACAACTTTTTAATAGATATCTGGATTTTGGATAGCATTTTGCTGGATCTCATGTTTTAGATATGGGATATCTTCCAAGAAAATGATTAGCGACCTCACCAGAAATAGTAGAAGTTCTTACATGGGGGTTTAGTACAGTAACATTTAATTGCCATTTAGGGTAAAACATAGTTCCAGTGATTTAGAGGTCACTTGAAGGGAGGATGATTTATTCGATGCCCGCATCTAAAAAGTCGGGAGACAATATGGGGGCAAATTGTTTCGTGGGCGTATATAAAATTATATGATAATTATTTATTTTATTTTTTTTCGGTTTGCAGATACTATTTCGATTTTTGTGGATGCACGTAGATGTTGAATAAATAAGTAAAAATTTTAAGACTTTTTCTTTTATACTTTTACCTTCTTATGGGATTGAAGATTAGTTTTGCTAAATATTATATTATTTTGAATGAATTTTCTTTAATTATGGGCTGTTATAATGGATTTTTTACTACGATTTATATCGTTATTCCTCTTTGAGGCAAGCACAAAAGGGTTTCTAAATGGGATAAAGTATTTGATAAGTTAATACAGTTGAGGAGTGAGAATGTCCGGTTTTCTCGCGGCGAATTTGGATCGAAGAGCATCTGATCATCATATCAGTGAAGAGCGCAGGGGAGAAGAAGATCGACATGGTAAGCATGAGCAAGGTACTAGGGAGATTGTTAACATGGCAAAAAGTTGGGTGGAAGCAGTTCGTGGCAGCAACAAGCAGCAACTTTCAAGGGAGAATGTTTCTTCTGATTCAATGGAAGGTTGGGAAACGGTAAACAGAAAGAAAACTCATAGATCTAAGCAGGCAATTTCTGAAGTTCGTATTGAATGTGAATATAAGGCTTTTGCTTTATCTATTCATTCAAATGGTATACTTTTCAGAAAGGAAACCAGAAATACAAAAAGACCAATTCATTTTATTCTTGAATTTTGTTTTTTTTTGGTTGGTTGAAGAAAATTTTAAAGAAAGAATCGAAGAAGAATTTTTAGGGCAGATGGGTCTGGGAGTCTAACAAGGGTTCTGATTCCCTTTTTATGGTACGTGATAGAAATCGTTATGGAGAATTTTTCAGCTAACCATTTCTTCAAAGAAAAGTAGGCAATTAATTACTTTCCCCGCTGAGAAAGGAGATAAAAGATTGTCTCGTTTTGTAACTGGTTTAGAGAACATTTGATCAACCAAATCTAAATCCTCTGAGAAGGGTTCAAAATCGGAAGAAAATACTTCTAAGATCAAGTAAAATTATTTTTCATCTAATAATGCTTCTGTAACTGAGGAAAATAATTGGGAGCAGGCAATATTTATGGAAACTTCTGAAGTTGCAGGTTCTTGGAGTCGTATTGGGCAAGCCATTGCTAAAGGACTTTTAATTGAGACCGCCTTTGATATTTTTTCATTTGAGAATACAAAGCCTTTTTGTTTTCATCCTTAGATGATAAAATTAGAATGGTAAACTGGAGTCTACGGGATTTTGAAGGTATGACCATTAGACTGTATCCATGGTGGTCAACAGTTAACATAATTCCATTATATGAAGATAACGAAGGTTTTTGGATTCAAGTTAAAGGGGTTCCTTTTAATCAATGGAGCTATGATATTTTTAGTAAAATTGGAGGATTATTAGAGGTCATTTCATCTACTTTAAAATGGGAGGATGCATCATCTATTTAATCAAGGTTCAACAGTTTAATCAGTTGGCATATTCTTTTTTATTTTATTATGATGAAGTTTATTTTCCAATTCAAGTAAGCACTTTAAAGATGGTGAATGGAGTTCCCGATCAAGCTGACAAACGTATTAGGGTTCCGTTGATATCTTTAGATTCTCCGACAGTAAATTCTGATGGAACGAATTTGGTTGACACTTTCAATTCAGCCAAGGAGTCAACCTTCCATATTGGATGGTCGTCACTTTCTCAATCTAAATTATCTCTTCGCAAGCAATCAGGAATTGAGAGATTTACGCGGCTTGAAATTGGAAAGTCACTTCATATTTTGACTATCTTAAATTCCAATTTGAATTTAAAATTTCCCCCCAGTAGAAGATAAAAGCGGGTTCATTTTTTGGATTCGGGTGCATCCACATCCAATTCGACTCTGGTTGTTTAATCGTTTTCGAATTCGGTTGTTGAAAACTTGAAATGTTAATGGATTTACATGAAACCATTTTCAATTTGAATCCGTTTTTGAATTTGATACCATATCAAGATACAGAAACAATTAAGATGGGATTGGTTTCTGTTGATAAGGTATTGGACTCTGTCTCAAGCCCATCCACAAAGTCTACTTCTCATTTCTCATATGAAGACGAAGTGAAAGATTTTTTATAAACAACAATTTCTATTCCTTATCTTCATAAGCTAGATCCGTTGTTAGAAAATTTGGATTCTAAGATGTCTTCACAATCTTAATCACCTCAAATCAATAAAAATAATCTTATTAGTGGTGATTCTTTCTTCGTATGAAAAGTGGAGTGTTATTAAACATAAAGTGGATCCAGTTCTAAGGGCGCAGTTTGATTCCATTTTAGCCCAAATGTTAGATTTGGTTCTAATTTGGGAATTTCTTACAAAGGGAATGTGGAAGCTGTTAATGACTCGATGATGGAGGCTATTAAAGAGCATCTTCGTACTTTTGAGAAGGATAGATTAAATTAATTGTCTCTCTTTTCATTTGGGGGCTTTGGGTTAATCTTGGTTTTAATGGATTTTAAGATTGTTTGTTGGAATGTTAGAGGTTTGAATGACCTTAACAGAAGAGATATTATTAAAAAGAAAGCAAGATAATGGAGGCCAAGTATTTTTATTTTGCAAGAAACAAAGATTCAACAGTGTAATGATCTAATTGTCTGGCAATCTTGGGGTAACGGAAATGTTAATTGGTTAGATGCTCCATCTCAAGGAAGATCATGGGGGATATTGTGTATGTGGGATGAATCAAAATTAAAGTTATGGATTCTTTGGTAAGTCATTATTCCATTAACCTTCATTGTCAACTTCCTAATTCTGATTTTGAATGGTTATTTTATGGAATTTATGCTCTTAACAAACCTAAATCTAGGAAGAAGTTTTGGAGAGAAATTGAAGACGTGCGAAGCTGTTGGAATTTGCCATGGGTAATTGGTGGAGATTGGAATGTTATCATATTTATGGATGAAAGAACATCTTGTGATGAAGTCTCTGGTAGCATGAGAAAGTTTAATGGTTTCATTTCTGGTCATAAATTAATTGACTTAACTTTAATTGGTTCTACATATACATGGACAAATAATAAAGTTCATAGTATTCGTAGTAGAATTGATAAGTATCTCGTCTCTGCAGAATGGGAATCTCATTTTCCTAATGTTATACAACAAGCTCTTGCAAGGCCATGTTCTGATCATAGTCCCCTATCTCTAATCTGTGATGGTGTTAAAGGTGGTCCGGGTCCATTTCGATGCGAGACTTACTGGTATGCTCATCCTAACTTTAAACCCTTTGTTCAATCTTTTTGGTCTACTTTTGTGGTTTCTGGCAGTGCAGGTTATGTTATTTGCAAAAAGCTACAATTACTAAAGCAAAAGTTAAGAATTTGGGCAAAGCAGCAGTTTGGAGATTTGGAAAGAAAATTGGAAGAGCTAGAAGATATTTTTATGCAACTGGACTTAGAAGAGGGTTTGCAAAATGGTCTTACCGATGCTCAATGGGACATAAGATTGAATGCAAGAAAAGAGTTTGCAATTTAACTATTTCAAGAGATGAAAAGTAGAGAAGTAGATCAAGAGTGACTCTTATCCAGCAAAATGATAATAATAATAAGTACTTTCATAAAATAGCTTCTGATAGAAGGAGAAGAAATGTTATTGGTGCAATTAGAGTGGAAGGGGTTATGACATTTGATCAGACTGAAATCAAGGAGGGGATTGTACTTTTCTCAGAAAACTTTTCAAACACAACATTACATAAATATTTCCTTGGAGTTAATGCATCTTCATATTATTTCTAATGAAGTTAAAAAGTTGGTTGGAATGTGATATGGAAGAGAGTGAATGTCTCACAACAATTAAGAATCTGGGCCAAAATAAAGTACCGGGACCGGGTGGATTTCCTATCAGTTTATATTTATTATATTGGGAGTTTATAAAAGATGATATTACGAAGGTGTTCAGAGAATTGCAGCATAAGATATGTTTAGATTTGAGGTTGAAGGATACATTTATTGCACTAATTCCCAAAAAGAATACTGTGGAGGAGATCAAGGGTTTACGACCTATCAGTTTGGCGCATGGTGTATATAAGATATTGGCTAAAGTTCTAGCTGAAAGATTAAAGGTTGCTCTGCCCGTAATTATTTCTACTCATCAGACTGCGTTTATCAAGAAAATACAAATTTTGGATGGTGTTCTTGTAGCAAACGAGTTAATTGATTCAAGAATTAGAAGTGGAAAACCAGGACTTTTATGTAAGATGGACTTCGAAAAGGCGTTCGACAATGTGAATTGGGATTTTCTTGATGAGATTTTTATCTGAATGGGGTTTGGAGAAAGATGGAGGAGTTGGATAAGATGTTGTGTAGAGTTTGTGAGATTTTATGTTTTTGTCAATAGGTCTGCTACTGTTTATTTCAAAAGCAGTAAGGGTATTAGGCAAGGAGATCCTTTGTCACCCTTTTTTTTTCTTCTGGTTGGTGAGGCTTTATCTTATATGATTAAGAAAACACAAATAAAATGTCTAATTTCTGGTTTTCAAGCAACATAAGGTGGTACTTTGGTAAGTTTGCAAATGACACTCTTATTTTTGTTGATGCTGATATCGAACAGGTTAAGCAACTTAGACTCCTATCTTTTGAAATGCTTACTAGTCTTAAAATTAATTTTTTTAAGAGTTAAATTTTTGGTGTTAGCTTTGATGGAGATTTAACTCAATTTTCTGATCTTTTGGGTTGTTATATTGGTTGCTTACCTACTACTTACTTGGGATTGTCTCTGGGAGATAAATATGGTGGAATAGAAAAGTGGGATAAAGTTCTTGATAAGTTCAATGCTAAATTAGCAGGTTGGAAAAACCTCTCTTATCTAGAGCTGGAAAAATTCAACTCATTAATTCTGTTCTTGCTAGTCTTCCAACATATCATATGTCTCTCTTTGATATGCCTGTGATTGTTGCAAAGAGTTGGAGAAATTGATGAGAAACTTTCTTTGGAATGATAATAAGGGTAGAAAGAAGATGCACTTGGTAAATGGAATGTTTTATGTAGAAGAAAAAAGCATGGTGGATTGGGTATCAAAAGCTTAAAGAAAATGAATCAAGCTTTATTGACTAAGTGGCTTATCAAGAACTTTATCCAAGGTTCCAACTATTTCTTATGGATGAACAGTTTGGAAAGGTATAATGAAGTACAATTCATTTTTCAAAAGCAATGCCATGTTTAAAGTTAATAACGACAACAAGGTGAGATTTTGGCAAGATAATTGGTTATTTAATTCTTCTTTGCAATCTATTTTTCCTAATCTTTTTGATATCTCTCGAAGTAAAGATATGCTTGTGTCAGATTGTGCTAATGAAGTTGCAGGAAGAATTATTTGGAATTTCGGTTTACCAAGAAGATTGAATTCTAATGTAAGAACTGAAATGAACAGGTTGCAAGATGAACTGAATTTGGTCACCTTGAATTCGGACTTGGATGATGTGCTTGACTGGTTTCCTTCTAGAAAAGGTATTTACACTGTTAGGTCTGCTTATGACAGGCTTATGCTAGATGGTTTGGCAATTCCAAAAAATAATTTATTCTGTTTAATTTGGAAACTTAAAGTCCCACCTAAAATTGGTTTCTTCCTTTGGACTATTGCTCATTCTCGTCTACCAGCAAGATATTTGTTGTGAAGAAGGGGTGTCGATGTACCACAAAACTGTCCCTTTTGTGCACGTGTAGAAACTGTAGACCATATTTCTTACACTGTCCTTTTTCCATGAAGATTTTGTCTCATTTTACAGAGAAACTTAAATGTTACTTCACTATACCTTCTAATGTACATGCTTTGTTTTTTTCTTGGAATCGGTCAATTTCATCTAAGATGCAAACATAAATTTAGAGCATCACACCAGCAGTCATTTTTTGGAGTAAATGGAAGGAGAGGAACACTAGAAACTTTACTGGCAAAACAATGATAGAAGTTGGAGTTATAAATCAAGCTCATTACCATATGTTTTTGTGGTGTTTGGTTTTAAACAATTTGAAAACTCTAGTTTTGCTGATGTAATGGCAAATTGGCCTAAAACTTATTTTGACCCTCCTTAAACTTGCTGGTAGCCAGTTACCAACCTTGTTTTTTTTTTTTTGGCTTTGTTTTGTTCGTGGGTGGTACAAGTCTTTTGAACCCCTTTCTAGTTGATCAATAAATCTTTCTTTACCGATCAAAAAATATATTAAAAAAAATACTAGATTACTGCGAATATGGTGGATGACTACCGAAGATTTGATCTTTTGTAACTATTTTTCGATGTTTTCAAATTTATTGGTCATTTAAAGCTACTGTAATCAATTTTGAGTATATTACAGTTATTTTATAGTGCAACTGAAATTTTTTGGTCCCAATCGAAGAAATTTGAGTTAGATTTGAAGGAATTTGAAAATCAAGAAATTCAATAGTTGTTAAAAGCTTTTTATGACGTTTCCAGAAATCTTTGCAACTATACCAAACTCTTTTTTTCCTAATATCTTTTAAACTACATCAAGTTTGAGTGACCTTTTGGAACTAAACAGTAAGTTAAGTGTTTAATTTTATTATTTTTACTCCAATCTGAAGAAATGTGATTTAGATTTGAAGATATTAGAAAGAAAAAACGAGAATAAAATGATCGCAAAAATATTAATATTCTTGACTCCAAGATAGACATGTATATATATAAGGATTTCCTTCGGTCATCCAGGAAAAAGCCACATCTTTCTAGGGCCAGTAAAGTCACTCTCACCAATAGTTTTACCTAGGGATGTCAATGGGTTCGGTTCTTTCCGGGTGCCACTGGACCCGAAACCGGACCCGATTAAAAATCTAAATACCCATCGAATCCGGGTATTTAATGGGTCTCTAAAATTAACTATAATTTTTTTTTTTTTTTTATATTGGCTTGAATTTAACAATTTTTTGTATAAAGATATTGTTACATCTATATAAATGTTCTAATTAAGATTAAATTTAAGAAAAAATTGAAAAAATAAATCTAAACAAAACTAGACGAAATTTTTGAATTTTGGGTAAAATTAACAAGTAAATGACAAATAGTCGGATACCTGCCGGATAATACCTGTTAGGATCCGTCAAGATTTTGGGTCCAATCGGATAATACCCGCTAGGTCCTAAGTTATTAATGAGTCCAATTTTAAGACTCGGGCCCAATTCACCTGGTTTCGATAATGGGTACCCATTAACAGTCTAGTTTTACCACATGTCTCTCTGTTACGCAAATATACGTCTCAAAAAAGCTTAAAAAACTTATGAAAAGGCTTTTTATGGCATGAGAAATACGGAGGAGCATGCTTCACTCGTCAAGCGGAGTGCTCTTTGCAGACAAGTAAAATAGAGAAAAATATGATAGGTTAGGGTTCAAAAATATTCAGTGCATGAATAATGCGTTGCTCACCAAATAACCAACTGGAGAAGTTTATACTTTCAAGCATTACTGCATTCCTTAATAATGCATTTACAATTTTTTAAATGTTATACTATTTTTATCTTATAAAAAATATATCTTTATTTTCTATTTTAAACTAATAATATATTAAATTAAAAAAAATATTATTTTTTTAGAACAGAGGAACTAGTATTTAATGATACTAAAAATACTTGTAGTAAATGCTTTTGTGTCCAAGTAACACAATCAGTGTGAAACATTTTTTTTTTTATTTTCGCTAAATGAAGTAAGAATAAAAAGAAAACAAATAATAAAGACGTAGTCACAAGGGATTAATATGTGTTGCTTCTTTGTTTAAAGTGATAGAGATGTAAAGAGAAGGTTGGAAAGATGTCCACTTGTGTATGTTTTAAGAAATCAAATCCGGAGATTTGATGAGCACATCATTTGCTCTTTGTGATACAAATTAATAAGTAACATGACCCAAGGTTATCGATAATGGTTTGATTTTGTTTATAAAACTTGAGATTTTTCATGGGATTCTGTTCATAATAGTTTTTGAGTTACTTTCAAGGATGATGCTATTATTGTCCATCCTTGAAGATTGGGAGTTTGCTAACAAAAACCCACTTGCTTCGTCTACTAGAGAATTGTGGATTGCACCGGAAGAGATACCTGCACTTAAGAATCTGCCTTGAGTTTTTTCAACTACCTGAGGAATTGCGGATTAAGCTAAGAAAAAATACGTACACTTAAGAATCCGCCTCGAGTATTAGAGGATCACAAATACCGCAAACTAAAATGTTGTTTTCATTACTTAGCTGTTTTTTCTTTTTAAATCTGGGATCTTGTTTCTTGAGGCTGGTCTCTTGCCTTGGGTTGTTTATGTAGCACGTGGAACTGCTTTGGGTTTTTTATGCAGTTCTTGAGTTTTCTTTTGCGTAGATCCGGTAGGCTCGTAAATATACTTTAACGTCTACTAGTTAAAAAAAACGAGCACAAATGTTCAAAATCATCATAGCTTTAGATTAATGTTTTCTTCGTATGGCTCTCACCAAATTAGGATTTACACCATTTTCACCAGATACATAATGTTGTGCATTTCCAAAGTCACCCATTCCATAAACATTAATAGTATACCTAAAGGCCGCATCATCTCTATATGGAGCCTCGGACAAAGAGATCCTTTTTTTCCGTACATTTTTATTATCCATGCTGAGATACTGTATTTGAATCTCGCTTCATATCCTCTCTTTACATAGAAAACTCTCGTTTTTAGGGCTTTAAAATTGGTGTCTGTAGAGGGTTGTATCTGCTGATGGTAACACGACGAAGAACATTTTTTGGATACGAAATTGACTTCTAAGTTGAGGAAAACTTGGTCCCAATGTATTTCTAAACCGAAGAAAGAGAGGATATTTGAGGGCTAAAACATTAAAGATAATAAAAGAATACATCTCCCAAATGATCATCTAATCTTCTAACTCTCATATTACATCTTCTATACAAGAAACCTAGGTGGGGGGAAACCATTATTTTTTCTTTTTTTTTATATTTTCTATGGATTTTAGTAAATCCATGAGTTGCTAAATTTTCCTACTGTTTGGGGATGTACTTGGAAGTCCTACATATGAATCAATCTGGATGATTACTTTTAATGTTTATGATCTCTTTTATCGTTGATGTTCTACTTTTAATATCGTCATGTATGATTGAAGGTACGTTTGTTGAGGATGCGTACTGAGTGAACACATTCATATCTAAAGCTAAACTAGGGTTTAGATATACGGAATAATCGATAGACCAGGTTACAAGTAGCATAATGTGATTACTAATTGTACTCAAAACTTTCGTGTAATTGCATGTAGAAGCTTAACCACCTAGAAAGAAAATTTGGTATAAGTTGTGGCCTCACAAAGTTGGCTTCATTCTTTGGCAACTGGTGCAAAACAAGCTTCAACTGTTGATAACTTGTTGAGAAGAAAATGCACTTTAACTACGGCAGGCAACGCTTCAACCAATCTTTGTAATCAGGTTAGTGAATCTTGCGAACACCTTTTATGGGATTGTCTATTTTCTTATCAAATATGGATGTATTTTTTGTGCTCAAGCTGATATTCAGCTCCCTACCTTCTCTAATATGCTTGAGTTGCATAAGGACTGGCATGTTTACAATAGTTCCTCTAACGGAAAAGTTTTTCGGAAGTGTATCCTTGCTAGCATCTGTTGGAATGTTTTGCTAGAGGAAAACGCTCGTTGTTTCAATGGCAAGAAGATATCTATTGAATCAATAATCATTGACTCCAAAGTTAGTTCTTTTCATTGGGCATCCGCCAATTCCAACCTCAATTTGAGTAGTCTGTATCTCCAGGGCCTAATGTGTGTTATCTAATCATAGGAGAAGTATGAGCCTTCGTACAATCATAAGAGCAAGGTGAAGGTTGGGGTTAATTTGGATGAGGAGACTCAGCCTCCGTCCTGTATGCTGAGGTACAACCGGGTTCTAAGCCTTAACTAGGTGTTTAGTATTGGCTTGGGTGCTAAGGCTCAGATGGGTACTGAGGCTCATTCCCCATTTTGGACGAGAGGATCATCCTCCCTGCCATGAGTTTCATCTTATGTTAAGGTTCTTCATGAGACTTGGAGGTTGAACCGTATCCATAAAGATTGAGTGCACCTTGACTAAGCAATCGAGCTAAAAATGACAGTTTTTCTCTTTGTCGTAAATGACCATTTTTCCCTTGGTCAAAAATCACCATCGATATCGACACCCCCTAACAATACTTCTAGAATTTCTTGATCCCCGAGGAGGCTTTAAACAAGTTAATTGTGCTTTTGTATGAAGCTTAGCCACGACTACAAAATACTTGACAATAACTTCCACAGTACTCGGTGTGTTCCGGGACAAGCTTGTAAGGATACAAACCTCACTATTATAGTGTTAAGAAAAAGGCTTGTTTGGTAACAAGATATACCATTTCCGAATATAAAATATATTTCATAAATGCCTAATTCGAAAATAACAACATCTTGATATTCTTGGATTATATGTATATAAATAACTCATTTGCAGCTAATACAAATATATTGTTATTATACATAAATAAAATCTAGAATATAAACCATATTAATACTTGAGATATCTTACTAGTATTACAACCATATTTAGTTAGTTGCAAATTCATATACTTTACTAAATAAGTCAACTAGTTATGTGTAATCTTCTGAGAAAAGAAAACTTTCGAAATTAATAATAACGAATATCAATCTCGAATATTAATCTCTTCCAAAGTTAACAACCGACAGCTTGAACTTTCATATGTTTGTCACTGCTAACTTTTAAAAGTTACATATTTGACATAATCAAGATGTAAACAAGACGTTAACATGATGTAATCAAAGATAAAAATCTTTTTGGATAGAATTTGAATCTAGCCTTGAGTTTCAAAGGATCAATATGAACAATAATAGATTGAAGTTATATTCACGCAGGGACGGAGGGAGGGGTGCAAGTGACCCCACTTGCACCCACTAAATTTTGAATTTCAATAAGGTAAGGCTTGAGTTTTATGTAATTTTTTTTTTTGATTCTATAATTTTAATGTCTTGCAGGGAAAATAATAATGGTAAAATTGAAATTTATACGAGTAATGGGTTCAAAGTGTATATTGATCACTTAAATCTTCTTTATTATTTTTTATACGACAAACTCTTTCTAAGGAAAAACAAAAAAAAACAAATGATAATGGACTAGACGACAGTGGTGTGGGAATTCAGGTGCCGTAACCATCACCATTAGAGATGAAACACAAAATCTTCAAGCTATTCTGGCATGCCATTGTTGTTGCCAGCTCTTGGCATCAATGTGCACAATTCTTTCGTCGAGATTGATGTATTTAGAATGTGATTTATGCTGCTACCGTAAAAGTGGTAAGCATGTATACCATGTGAACTTACACATTGATCAAATTTTTTTTTATGTGTGAATATTGAAATAAAATTTATTCGAATATAAGTCTTTGCTCCGTCCCTGTTTAGGAACATGTTGTGCTTGGTTTTTTACACCAAATTGTACTATATGAATTCATGGATATCACATATCCTTTTATAACAAATTTTTAGTTGAACTTCAATCTATATCATGCTATCAGGAAAAAAGAAAAAAAAAAGAAAAAAAAGGGTAAGACGATCACAGAGAGAGAATTTTGTAGTGGGGAAGTCAATTTACATAAATTGGTCCATACTAAAAATGAAAAGTTTTAGTACTTTATAGACCGTAAATTGATATTTCACCGCTAAACCTCTTGAGTAAATATCAGGAATCGACCACCTATGATATGCAAAATACCAGCCGTATATATTATGGATTTATATTTACAAAAATAAAATAAAATAATTAATTAGAATGTCGGATATATTTAACTTGGACTTGGATATTTCGAACTAAAAGGAAGGAAAAATAAAATAAAAGATACGTCCATAATAACAATATATATCCCAAAAACGTTACTTTTCCGTCACATGTTCATCATTTATTTTGTACATATATGAACATGCCCATACTCAAGTTTCATAGACAAAATCACCTAGTCTGGAGACAAGGTGAGAGTGAGAGAGAGAGAAGAGCTATTATTCATCATCAATGGCTTCTATTTTCTTCCTTCGTTTGGTCGCCATTCTAGTTCTTTTTATTAGTCCAGTAGTGTTAGGTCTGATAGAACCAGATAGATTAGGAGGAAAAATTAAGCAGCAACAATTAGCTGATCGTGTTGTTCGACTACCTGGCCAGCCTCCTGTGAAATTTAGACAGTACGCTGGATACGTTACAGTCGATGAAAGTCACGGGAAAGCTTTGTTCTATTGGTTTTTCGAAGCATTTGAAAAACCTAAAGAAAAACCTCTTGTCCTTTGGCTCAATGGAGGTATTTATAACAAAAAATTTATTCACAAATTCTGTTTCTTTCATTCTTTTGTTCTTCATTTTTTTTTCTTTTAGTTCAGTACTTATGTTATTAATGAGAGTAATTAATTACACTTAGGAATCCTAATACTACAGTATCATTTTATTTTATTTTATCTTTCTTTTTAAATGTACAAGGTTTTAGAGGCAATTGAGTAGTTATCATTAAAAGCCAACACTATTTTTACTTTGTTATTTTGGTGTGGTAAAAGCTTAATTATGCTCCATATCGAGTTTTTTCACTGTTTTAATTTCAGCCCACAACCAAACTTTTAACAACGGTTCTGAAATTTAACTGTTGCAAAATCTGGTTTTGTAACCCTGGGATTGGACTAGTTAACTACTCTTGAATACCAAGATTTTTAACTAATACTGTCACCACCGACAATCATCCATAATTCATAATAACAACTCATAGGAACTTTCGAACGATCGATACTTACAGAGTTATTACCGCAATAGTAGTTGTTTTTGATTGGCTGTATATTCGGATGCTGATTTTTGTTAATATCATAATAAGTTTGGTTTATCTAAACTAAGTACTACAGTACTTTTTAAGATTTTGTTTATATATATATATATATATATATATTATTTCTGTTTTTTTGTAAATAAATAAAATTTTAATCTTTATATAAAATCTCAAAAAAAAAAAAAATCAATTTGGTTTTGGACCACCCTGTAAAAATTGGATTTTTCCAATAATTTTGGGATTTTCATTCATTTAATATTTTGTTTTCTTTCATTTCGGTTAAGTATCTTATCTTCTTGTTTATATAAGCTGTCACTCTTTTCATTGACCAACTAGTCTTTGTTTGTTTGCTTCACTTAGCAGTTAAAAACAACTTTCATGTTACATCAAAGATTGAAAGTTGACCTGACAAAACCTACCACATGTCAGTGACCTAATGAATCTTTGACTGATGATTGTAGAGCCGTCTAAAGTTTGCTTAGTTAGTATGTGTCTTTTATGTTTATTAGGAAGGAAGGATGCACTTGAATTGGACAGTCTGTGTGGATTATATCAACACTGTTAAGATCACAATTACTTACTTACAACTTGAGACTGATGTCTGTATCACTTAAATACAATAAAGTCCAACAAGTAGGGTGGTGTCTAGACATGCATAAGGTATGTGTAGAGTAAATAGAATGATTCACAGATTATTCTGCGAATTAATTATTAGGTATTTAGGATCTGTATAAGATATATACCGAGGTTTTACGCACACTTGATCGTATGGTACTGTCATGGTGTGCGTCACTGGACTTGGCGCTGCTCCAGTGATCAATACTACTTACGAGCTTTAAGGTTTTAGCTCATTGTTTACATGACGCATGAAACGGTTACGGTCTATTAGGCACGAACTTCAATGAGCCAAGACAGATTGCAAGTACGTAATAATAATACAGTTAAACAACAAAAGTAATAATTAATCAATCACAAGGAAGGAAGAAGATCCATCCAGCTAGGAACGGTAAAATTCTAAGATCTACTGAAAGTCAATCCAGGATTTTTGGGGAATTTGACCATTAATTATTAAATAATCCGCACGAGAGGAGAATAAGAATGAAGAATTTTGGGTGAAGTCATTAAAGAACCCCCTGATTTAGTGGATCCTAATTTACTCTATTAAATTGTGTTAGCACGTTCTAATACCGTCGATCCTCCGTTAATCTAATTAATGTTTGTATTTATTTGTTTATTTACTTTTAAGGGTTGATTACCCCGACAAGACTTAATTTTATATGGTTGAAAGTTGAAGAGTTAAACATTCTAAATCTCATCATTATCACTTAATTATTATTATTACAGGACCAGGATGTTCATCAATTGGATATGGAGAGGCAGAAGAATTAGGGCCTTTCTTAACACAAAAGGGCAAACCTGAACTCAAACTCAATGACTATTCATGGAACAAAGGCAAGTCCTCGTGTTACCGTATCAGAAGCTGTGTAGTTTGCAATACTTTGTACTTAAAGTTGAACCGCATGGTAGGTCTTAAAACCCATATGTCTAACTATCCTCAAAAACTAGCTTACATAGATAGAATTGTCTAAGTCTCTTAAACTTAAGAGATATTGAAAAATCTAGGTAATGTGAGACTATCTCTAACAATAGGAATAATACAAAAGAAATCCAGTCAAGAATCTCCTTTTAACTGACTGTTAAGCAATTCTAAAAATGTAAACAAGGCTAATAAATTTTGGTTGAGATAGAATATGTACAAAAAGTAATATGATTGACAAATTTTATTTCCTCATTGCAGAAGCCAATTTGTTATTTCTGGAATCTCCTGTTGGTGTTGGATTTTCTTATACCAATACAAGCGCAGATATCAAAACCTTAGGGGATTCAGTCACTGGTAATTCATTTTCACTTAACTAGTGCAGTTTGATTTATGTGAACTTCACTCAATAGATAAGAAAGTCTGTCTTTGATTAGAAATTTGATTTGTACGTGTATATTATAGCGAAGGATTCGTATACATTTCTCCTCAATTGGTTCGAAAGGTTTCCACATTACAAGTCACATGATTTTTTCTTGGCGGGCGAAAGCTATGCAGGTAAAAAACAGACATGAAAACAACAATTTCAATGAATTTCACTATACAAAAATGAAAGATTTTGATTTAATTTGTTTTTGTAGGGCATTATGTTCCACAGTTGGCTGAAAGAATCTTCGATGCCAATAAAAACGCCTCCAAAAAGAATTACATAAATTTCAAAGGATTCATTGTAAGTTCATTTTATGATAATCCATAATGTTTACTTGATAATCCATTATTTGTTGTTCATAATAGTATTGTGTATAAATACAGATAGGTAACGCGTTACTAGATGATGCCACGGATCAAAAGGGAATGATCGATTATGCATGGGATCATGCAGTAATTTCCGACCGTGTATACAATGATATTAAGAAGACATGCAATTTTAGTCAGTCACCTGTATCAAATGAATGTGACACTAATCTCAACAAATACTTTGACGTTTATGATCTCATCGACATGTATAGTTTATATGCTCCGTCGTGTGTTAACGGTACAAGTACAAAGAGACAACTTCGCAAAATTGACGGCATTGCTCCTCAAGCATTTGCAAAATATGTAAGGGACCTCAACATTTTAGTTCGCCATTATGTGTTTTACTTAACCGAACAGAATGCTAACCAACTGCGAAAACAAGGACGCCGACTGTAGACATGGCTTTAACCCTACCTTCATTGTGGTGTTTATAGGCCGGATGGCATAAAAGACCTGCAGGTTATGACCCGTGTCTGTCATCTTATTCCACCGTTTATTTCAATCGACCTGATGTTCAAAAAGCACTTCATGCTAATGTGACCAAAATCCCATATCCATGGACTCACTGCAGGTAATTGCTTTTAATTTTATTTTCACTTTCATCAATTTTAGACGGTATGATCAAGTATGTATACGCTTGTGGGTTGTATGTATAATTCACTAATGGCGCTCGTAATTTTAATGACAGTGACAACATCACATTTTGGAACGATTCACCAGCTTCTATCCTTCCGGTCATCAAAAAACTTGTACAAGGAGGACTTAGGATTTGGGTATACAGGTAAGCTGTTTCTAATTTTTTTACAGGAAGTACATTTTTACTTTGATGTATTAATCGTGCAAAAAAAGGACCCAGCTTTCTAAGGCGACAATCCTTGATTATCCTCATTTTGAATAGTGTGTTTTCGTAACAACGATTGTTCTTGTTATGATTCATTCAGTGGAGACACTGATGGGAGAATTCCAGTTACATCCACAAGATTGTCCTTAAACAAACTCGGCTTAAAGATAAAAGAAGAATGGACACCATGGTACACCCACAAAGAGGTAACTTATGTACTATCACTCTAGTTTTTATCTTTAAATCTTCAAATAAAATTTATCTGTTCTTTCAAACTGGAAATCGGAACACAAGGACATAGTTATAATCCAAGGCTGAATTGCATTATAATTGTTTCTAATATTGTTGTAAACTTTTGTTTATAGGTTGGTGGGTGGACCATAATCTACGATGGATTGACATTCGTGACAATAAGAGGAGCAGGTCATCAAGTTCCAACCTTCAAACCAAGACAAGCACTGGAACTGATATCTCATTATCTTGCAAAAGAGAGATTGCCAGTCGCTCCATTTTAGTGTATGTATTACTTGGATTTGTCATCTAAAAAGAAAACTAATAATCATATTCTTCTACATTTTAATCCAATTTCCTTAGCTTAAAAATAATATAATTTGGAACCAAGTTCCTTTTTATTATGTAAAACAGATATAAAGAAAAGAAAAATATATCCTATTTTTCGTTTGTGTTATTTTTATTTCATTTATGATCATTGTCCATCTTTCTCAATTCCAATGGTTACTAAGAGCATCCACAGCGGGGCGAGTAAGACCTGGACTAAACCCAAATATATTTTTTAGTCCGTCTAAAATCAATCACAGTGGGGGACTATATTTGGATTATAGTTCAGATTTTTTACTTTTTGGGATTAAAAGTGATCCGAGAACTGGACCAAAATCGAATTTGGTGGAGCGTGAAGGTAGAAGTACGTTTCCTGACAGGCGTGAAATTAGCAGTGCGTCTCGTGCCAGGCGTGAAGTTAGCAGTGTGTCTCATGATCTGGCGTAACTTAAAATCACCCATGTGGTAGGCGTTCACATAAGAACACGCCCCGTTGGACGTTAACTTTGCGTACGCTTGCCAATGAGGCGTTAACCAAAATGCCGCCTGTCTTGGGCGTTTACCAAACTTAAGCTTGTGTGTGGCGGTTAATCAAACTTGCGCTTGTGTGTGGGCGTTAACCAAACTTGCGCTTGTTTGTGGGCGAGAGCCAAAAATACGCCTGCGTGGGGCGGTGGCGTATATGAACGCCTCTTGTAATATTTACCGTTGAAATTTCTTACCGTTGTAACGGGTATTTTTTGGTATACCTATATATATGAATTGTTGATCATTTCATATACTATTAACCCATTTCATTTGCGTACGAGAAAAATTTCACTACTTTCATATTTGTCTTTCAAACCAGTTAGAATTATGGCACAAAAACCACGAGGTCTAGATTTTTCTACATTTGAAGATGTAACAATGTGTAGAATTCATTTATCAATATCTCAAGATTCTAGTGTTGGTTCCGATCAATCAGAAGAAAAATTATGGTCTCGTATCTTAGTTGGGATGAAAGAAGCCATACCTACAATGTCGGAGCGCACTTGGAACTCCGTTCAGAAATGATTTCAGGGAATAAGTAAAGATGTGGCGCTTTGCTCTGCAAAAGAGGCGGAAGTGGAACGTGAACACCATATTGGATGCGACCCAAAACAAAGGTAAGTACCCGTTTAATTTTTGTCCCATACATTATTATTTTGAATTGTATATCGTCCACTAAATTTTTTTTAAAACAATAACAAATTGAAGAAGTAAGGAAGCTTTTCAAGGAAGCTAATGGTGGAAAAAAATTTAAGCATGAAGAGTGTTACACAATTATGTTAGAAAATATCAAATATTCACGACGATCAACAATTTTTTTCGATTCATCACAAGCTGAAGAATATTTTGAGAGTGGTGAGGAAGACCGGGAAAGACAGGAAACAAGTCAAGACCATTCCAGTGGCGATAAAGAAATATCAGATATACCTAACACATATAACCATCATACGGGAAAAAAAGAGGCGAAACGACTGAAGAAAACAGGGAGAGCAAAATCCAGTGACCAACAGGAAATGATGGAAATAATTATTAAAGAGCAACAAAACTTCAATACCAATTACAGAGAACAAACAAAAATGAAGATGACACAGAGAGAATCCGCGTTTTCAGCAAAACTAGCTGAGTCGGCAAAACAAGCTAGGAAAGAAAAACTTGACGCAAATAAAGAAGCATACGACGAGTTTCGCATAAGGATGATGGATGTCTCCGGGTTGGACGTCCTAATAAAAGAGTACATCGAACTTAGAAAGACAGATATTTTGCAGAAAATGAGAAGTCAAGCTTAAAACATTCTCGGATTAGCTGAAACCTAATTATTATGAAGGATTGACAGTTTTAGTTTCTACTTTTAGGATTTATATTTTAATTTATCTGAATTGTATTAAGAGGTTAAAATTTCCAGTTTAGTTTTGAATTTATAGTGTTATTTTAAATGTTAATGAACTTCCAATGTACATGTTGTTTGAATTAATGAAAACTTTAAATTTCGAGTAATTAAGTAAGTCAGGTGAAAACTTAAACCAACGACTCTTTTTTTTCGCATTAACATCAACACGATAAAAGACTAGACACTGTAAGTATTAGCCTATCTACTCGTCTCCTACATGAGTAGATAAATGAAGATTGTTTAAATTTTTAAGATTGACAAAGTAAATAACTGAAACATTGGATTCCACTGAAGAGACTGTTATTATGGACCCACCAGTCTCGAAAAAAAGAGACTCGTCACTTCTTTCTATATCATGCTTTAGTCGTTGCACCCGGACCAAACACCTTTCATAATTAGGCGTCCATAGTCTTTCTAGGCATCCATTGAATAGACCGTTATTAATTACCCACTAGGATGGAACAGAACATAGTTGTCACTTCTTTCAATATAATGCTTTAATCTTTTATTGAAATTTGAAGAATTATTTCCATTCAAAAAATCCCTTATATATACCCATTTGTTCCTTTTTCGAAACCACACCTTCCACACTTCAAATAACCTAATTGAAAGATTATTTTTATCTCTCCGTTTTAGATTATGGATTACCAGAATTTTAGTATTAATGTCGATAATTTTACCATAGAGGAAGATTTATCTCTTCGTCGAAACTTAGTATTATATTATCCAGCAAGAGGTCATAAACGTCGGATGAATGGTTCAATGAGCATGGAATGGTTAGAACATATCCATGCTAACTTCTGTAATGAAACCGGTAACTCCAATAACCGGAACAGAGCAGACTTTTTTTGTCGATTTCAGGAAATATGAAGGGCAATACTAGAATTTTCAAATTTAACCGTTAAGGTGAATGAAAGAAGAATTAGGAATGAAACTGATGACGAAGTTGTTGCGAGATCTCTAGAGGAATGGATAAGATGGAAAGGTTCAGATTTCAGGTACCAACCTCATTTCGAGATCCTAAGGGTGATGGAGAAATACAACCCTTTTGTGTTGATTGTTCTTCGAAGATGTTTAGATCATCATCCAGGGCGTCGTAACAATCGTTGAAGGTTTGATTATAGGTTTTGTGGGTATATCTCTTTGTAAACCCTCACGAGACATAACTCGTCCATTGGGGCCACCTAATGGTTTAAAGGCTTGTTGCACATGGTAAGTGCAACCGCGACTCATGCGAAAATGAGATATCTTAACATCTAGTGATGTATTGTTGTTCTAAATAAGTGATATTGGTTATTTATGATACTTCCGTTAATTTATTCATTACAACATAGTAAACATATTGATAATACAAGAGCTAAAAAATAATCCTAAACTCACTTTCACAGGCATCGCGGCTGTACTTAGCATGTGCAACAAGCCTTTAAACCCCTAGGTGCCATAGCGGCCGAGTGGTGTCTCGGGAGGGTTTACAAGAGATATACCCATAAAACCTATCCACATGGTTTTGAAAATGTTATTCGTCTCCAAAATCTGACTATAAGTGTTCGATCAAGTCATTTCGAAAATGAATATGTGTATCTTTGTTGTGTATTGCACGTCGGCGTTGCTCAACTCTCATTCTCGAAAGTTTAGCACTATGTTATCTCGATATATTTACCGGTGCATGGTTGCGGCGTTGATCATATTCATGTGGCCAATCACCGGGTAGACGCTTATCCTCCACTATCATATTATGTAAAATGATAATAGTTTTCATGATATATGCAATTACGTTTGGATTCCACATTCTTGTTGTTTGACGATGGAAAATTGATTTTGAAGTACACCAAAGCCTCGCTCTACATCTTTTCGGCAACCCTCTTGCATTGCTGATTTTTTTTTGTCTTTTCTTGGAATCTGGATGTTTAATAGACATCACAATAGTAGCAATCTCTGGGTATATGCTATCACCAAGATAATACCCCATATCCTATGGATGTCCGTTTACCATAAAGTTCACCGGTGGTGCTTTCCCGTCGATAAGCTTTAAAAAAATATGAAAACGGTTCATCACATTAATATCATTGTTTAAACCGGGAATACCAAAAAACACAATACTTTCACTCTCTTTGTACGCAGTGTAAGCCGCTGATTCCGCCGATGGACATTTATCCCATTTCCAATGCATGCAATGTACACTACCCAACATCCCTGGAAATCCCCTATCTTTGTTCTCCTTAAGCAACAGTTCAACATCATGCTCAGTTGGTGTGCGCAAATATTCTTTCTCATACAAATGCACAATCGTCTTACAAAACCTACGAGTTGTTTCCAAAACAGTGATTTTTCCAATGCGTAAGTACTCATCTATTGCATCGGCCGCACATCCATAAGCTAACATTCGTATTGCTGTTGTAACTTTCTGATGAGGGGTTAATCCAGGAACGCCACAAGCATCTATTTTTTAACAAATTAATTGTTTATTGCTACGATATCTCCCAATATACGGTTGAAAAATTCTCGCCGCATTCTAAATCTTCTACGAAATACATTAGGTACAAACGTAAGGTTTCTGCAAAAGTAATCTTTCCAAAGAAGTATTGCACCGGCCTCACGTTCTCTTGGTATTTGGATAGGAGTATGAGGCCAGTTCATACTTGAAACAATCAATCCAAAAGTGACTACTTGGTTATTTTGGCTCAATGTAACTAAATTTTCTTCTGATGAGTTCAAACTATTATTATCATCATCACCAGAAGAAGAAGAAGAAAAAGAAGAAGAAGAAGAAGAAGAATAATAAGGAGGAGGAGGAAGAGAAGAACAAGAAGCATAATAGTCATTTTTATTCTCATAGTATGTCATTTGTTGTTGATGTTTGCAGTTTTGGTTCGTATAATTGGAGAATCGAATGTTCAATTTATAAGAATAGTAATATAAGTCTTTGAGTATTGATATGAATATACACTCTTGTTATTTTAAAAATTAACTGAGTTGAGGCAAGTAGGGTGAATAGACGCATCAAACATAAGAACTATCGGTTGAGATGACAAGACCAAGCAGATAAAAAGACAAAGCAAAAATTAAATATCTTTTTGAAATGACAATACAAAGTAGATATAAAAGACAAATCAAAGATTAAAAATTTCTTTTGAGATGACAATACAAAGCAGATAAAAGACAAAGCTAAGATAAGAAAAGTCTTTTGAAATGATAATTGAAACAGAATAAAAGAGAAATAAAAGATAATAAATGTTTGTTCAAATGACAATAGAATGCAAATGAAAGACTAGTCATCCGTATCTTGATTTCCAGGCGCCGATCGCGATGACATAAAAGGAGGCAAAGATGATCTCGATGTGTAATTAACTGATGGCATTGTTGATGATGATCCCTGAGCCATTATATTCTACATTTGTGGTGGCATAGTTTGAGAAAAAGTACCAAATCCAAGGGGTGGTTGTTTCCTACGAAAATAGGCCATATGTAACTCCAATTGTTGTTGTGATTTTGTAGTCCCCGCATTTCTTTATCTTTTGCCATGATAAACTCCATGCTCTCCTTCGTTCCATTCAATGTAAACTTACAAAACTCTTGCGTAAAGACCATAAGCTTCGACATGTTATGAAAAATAAATAAATCATATTCTCACGTATTTTTATGTACTTAGATAAATAAGGTTTTCGGTATACTTACGTATGATAATTGTTGTTGAGGCGGAATGGGCACATGTTCATCAGGTTCTTCAATGTTGTGTTTAATACGGTCACCAGCATACCCGTATGTTTCGACCTCCCAATCGACTTTAGTGGCATATTTCTGCAAGTTAATTACATGTCGCCAATACTCAATATACAAATCGTACGTAACAAAATGCACTAATTCCGTTGCATCGACCAAATCACTTTCCCTTAGTTGATTTGCTTCGTCATTGTGGAGGTTGGCAATACGAGTATGTGGGTTCCTGGGAACACCAACATTATAATGGTTTTCCCTCCAACACCATTCTCTGAGGTACACGTTATGTTTTGCAAAGAAACTAACTCCCAAAAAATAAAGAAATAACTATCCAAAAATCCAAGAAAATAAAAAACAATGATATGAAAATAAATTATCAACTCACAGTGCCTAGCCAAGAAAATATAACCTTTTTGTCTGAGAGCTCCGATGCTTTCCGTCCAACATCAGTGTCAAGGACTAAGATTGAGAAATCCCACGGCCGCCAGGTAACATCGTCTACATTCAGCTGATTAAGACAAGTACTAGAGCGAACAATATCAATACTCTTCTTTCTTGTACCCTTCCACCGAGAACTTCTAGGCCACACTGCTTCACTATCACTCGTTGGGTTCTTTGGTCGACATATGCCCAGATATTCGTACCCCAAAACTACTCCGTCAAGACAACCAACCAAATAAATAAATTACTAACAAATAAACATTTAAAGGAAGTATAAATAGAATTAAGAAATTTACCTCTAATATTTGGAAGGGTCCGGCTAGTGACTTCTTTCCCCTGCCAGATGCGCCGAGTCCCGAATACAATTTCGTAAAAACACCACCACCCCAGTCATAATTGCCAACTGCATTAAGATCCTTAAAAGCAGCTGACCATCTAGCATCAATATAGTTTTTGGCATTCGAAAAGAAAAATTGTCCCAAAATATACATACAAAATGCTCTGGCCATTCTCTTAGCAAGTATGCTATCATTGTTATCCGCAACCAACGTTCCTGGATCAAAATATGTGCTCAAAAATGCAATTATAATTGAATCTGAAACCTACTGCGCTTGGATATGTTCTCTTTTACAAACTTCACTATATTTAATTTCTGGAAAAATATGCGCCCGGACATATTCAAATTGGTACTTGGTCGGGTCATACGGAATATCACTACCAACACCAATACTTAATCATGTCAACATGACCCAATCAAGCAGTGTGAACCCCATCTCACCAAAGTAGAAGTGAAAAGTGTTTGTTGTATCCCAAAAAACGCTCAACAAGATAGTCAATCAATGCATGTGACGAATCTACTACATCCATGGTCAATAAATGGTCCCATCCTGCCTTTTCAATAATGTATTTAACCCTAGGTATATGTTTTATAATATCTATATAGGTCTGAATGACCGATTCGGGGAAACCACGATGTAAATACTTAAATTTGAATCGGTTAATATGTAATATTTGTCGAAGCGTGACTCTGAGCATCTTGCACGACATTGTAGTTCGCTATCCGAGGAACAAAGACCATATCTTCATTAGTAGGGTCTACTTCTTGATCCTCAAAAGTTTTAGCTTTCTTGTTCCTCTTTTTCCGACCAACGAATCTCGCCGTGACATTGCTCAACATCTGTGCAAATGGTACATACAAGTTTCGTCAAAATTAAGAGTAATCCTCACAATGCACAAATATAAAACTCTACATTAATCCATAAATCCACAAAAATACAAATTTCATCATTAAAAAAGTAATCCTCTAATTAGATAATCAAATGTACAAACATTCATAAATCATCTAAAATACAAAATTCATGATTCACAAAATAGTCCACTAATCAAATTATCAACTCTACAAAAATTCATCATAATTCCTAATTCTATAATTCCTTAAACATTCTTTATAAAGGAACATAAACATTCATAATTCCTAAATTTCATAAACATTCATATCAAATCAATTAATAAAGAACTTGAAATTAACCACAACCCAACTTAAATTAATCAAGAACTTAATCAATTCTAAATTCAAACCAATTAATTCTCATCAATTTTTGAACCCAATTTACAACTTCCAAAACCCTAGAATTATGCCTAATTCCAAAATTATAATGATTTTCCCTCCAATACCATTCTCTGAGGTACACGTTATGTTTTGCAAAGAAACTAACTCTCAAAAAATAAATAAAATAACTATCCAAAAATCCAAGAAAATAAAAAACAATGATATCAAAATAAATTATCAACTCACAGTGCCTAGCCAAGAAAATATAACCTTTTTTTCTGAGAGCTCCGATGCTTTCCGTCCAACATCAGTGTCAAGGACTAAGATGGAGAAATCCCACGGTCGCCAGGTAACATCGTCTACATTCAGCTGATTAAGACAATTCCTAGAGCGAACAATATCAATACTCTTCTTTCTTGTACCCTTCCACCGAGACTTCTAGGCCACACTGCTTCACTATCACTCGTTGGGTTCTTTGGTCGACATATGCCCTGATATTCGTACCCCAAAACTACTCCGTCAAGACAACCAACCAAATAAATAAATTACTAACAAATAAACATTTAAAGGAAGTATAAATAGAATTAAGAAATTTACCTCTAATATTTGGAAGGGTCCGGCTAGTGACTTCTTTCCCCTGCCAGATGCGCCGAGTCCCGAGTACAATTTCGTAAAAACACCACCACCCCAATCATAATTGCCAACTGCATTAAGATCCTCAAAAGCAGCTGACCATCTAGCATCAATATAGTTTTTGGCATTCGAAAAGAAAAATTGTCCCAAAATATACATATAAAATGCTCTGGCCATTCTCTCAGCAAGTATGCTATCATTGTTATCCGCAACCAACGTTCCTGGATCAAAATATATGCTCAAAAATGCAATTGTAATTGAATCTGAAACCTACTGCGCGAGGATATGTTCTCTTTTACAAACTTCACTATATTTAATTTCTGGAAAAATATGCGCCCGGACATATTCAAATTGGTACTTTGTCGGGTCATACGGAATATCACTACCAACACCAATACTTAATCATGTCAACATGACCCAATCAAGCGGTGTGAACCCCATCTCACCAAAGTAGAAGTGAAAAGTGTTTGTTGTATCCCAAAAAACGCTCAACAAGATAGTCAATCAATGCATGTGACGAATCTACTACATCCATGGTAAATAAATGGTCCCATCCTGCCTTTTCAATAATGTATTTAACCCTAGGTATGTGTTTTATAATATCTATATAGGTCTGAATGACCGATTCGGGGAAACCACGATGTAAATACTTAAATTTGAATCGGTTGAATATGTAATATTTGTCTAAGCGTGACTCTGTGCATCTTTCACGACATTGTAGTTCGCTATCCCAGGAACAAAGACCATATCTTCATTAGTAGGGTCTACTTCTGGATCCTCAACAGTTTTAGATTTCTTGTTCCTCTTTTTCCGACCAACGAATCTCCCCGTGACATTTCTCAACATCTATGCAAATGGTACATACAAGTTTCGTCAAAATTAAGAGTAATCCTCACAATGCACAAATATAAAACTCTACATTAATCCATAAATCCACAAAAATACAAATTTCATCATTAAAAAAGTAATCCCCTAATTAGATAATCAAATGTATAAACATTCATAAATCATCCAAAATACAAAACTCATGATTCACAAAATAGTCCACTAATCAAATTATCAACTCTACTAAAATTCATCATAATTCCTAATTCTATAATTCCTTAAACATTCTTTATAAAGGAACATAAACATTCATAATTCCTAAATTTCATAAACATTCATATCAAATCAATTAATCAAGAACTTGAAATTAACCACAACCCAACTTAAATTAATCAAGAACTTAATCAATTCTAAATTCAAATCAATTAATTCTCATCAATTTTTGAACCCAATTTACAACTTCCAAAACCCTAGAATTATATTGCAAAATTACAATTTGTAAAACCTAATATGTCTATTTCATAATCATATGTTTAATCTTTAAACATATACATACAAATTTAATTAACAAAACATTAGAATAAATCATAATTTAAACCTATGAAATCCATTAAAATTCATATAAATAGGTTGAGTTTCATACCTTGTCTTGAGATAAACCTAACTTTAATAAGCTTTGTTTCTTTGCTGCTAGGGTTTTGCTAGCGTTTTTCAATCGGAAAAGAGGTTGAAAAGAGGAGAGTTGGGTTCAGTTGAAGTGGTAGGCGTCTGGAAGAGGAGAAGAGAAGAACTGAACCCATAGAAGCCTTCGCCTGATGATATAACAAGCGTAATCCTAGACAACCGCTTTTTCTTACACGCGTAAGGGTAGATGAGCGTTTCTCCTCCAAGCGTTAGTGTAGGCAACCTTCATAACACATGCGTATGGCTAAGGTAACGCCCACCACATGAGGCACACAAACCAACTGCATGAGATCACACATTCACCAGAAGAATGCTTAAGTGTACGCCCCAACAGGCATTCGTCTACACCCACGCCTGTCACTTGGGCGTGATGTTACACGTGCGTATACCATCATACGTTGTTTTGGGCTGCGTCTCCCAACGAACGTTCATCCAGCGTCCGCCCCAACCAAGCGTTTCACTAGTATATGCACATCCAACACCCATCCAACATATGTATCCTTATATATGCTCCCAACTCCAAACGTAATCTATGATTCCGCCTGATCAAAATTTAGTCTTCCACCGTTGCGTTTCATGCAGAGTATAACAAAAAAAAATTGTTTTTTACTCTTTACTCCACTCGTGACTGTGGAATCTCTAAAGTAACCCATTCAAATTTCAGTCCTAAAATTTGAAGAGAAAATAGGTCTGATGTCCAAAAACATCAATAATAGCAAACAATATGGGGCCTCATTTTCTTTGCCTGTTGCTACATTCTAGTCAAGAGAAACTACTATAACGTATCTTCTGGTTATAATGTGGCTTTAAGCCAAGCCTATGTTGTAGTGGGTGCTAGAGATGTGGAACACTCACCAGTCAAGAAATGGTTGTTGTAAACTGAGTTTTCATAATATGCGGAAACTGAGAATTACACAGAACTATCATCAAAAATAAGTTTCCGTCTCAGATTTATTATTTGTTTGACCTTTTTTTTACACCTCTTTAACCCAATCTTGGCTTTCTATTATTGTCAAAGGCTTTATTTTCTCCACCGTCGGATCCCAACGGCCATTTTTTAAAACATGGGAGAAAATTTCTTTATATAAAATAGTTTTTCTTCTCAAATCATCCCTAAAGTATCTTCCAACTTTAATTTTTTTATTCTAATCTATTTGTGCCGATGAATAAGATTTGCAAGCAAACGACACTAAATATCTTCTTTAAATTTTATTATGGTTTTTCAATGTATTGAGACTAGGAGTTCCAAATATGTTTACTTGTTGCCTATCAGTAGGATCAAATTATCAACAATAAAATGAACATACCTCCACAATGAGATGAACATAAGCATAATTATTGTTGTTAGTTCCACCTGGAACTTCCACGAACTGGTCAGCAATTTTAATATGTTCAGCATTAATTCTCATGTCCTCTGGAGTGGCCATCGCAACCGGAAAAATTTCCTTCTCAGTTCCAAATGCTTCATATATCCACGTTCTTATACTTGGAATGAATTTCACGGTTGCCACCCCATTGTTTGCAATCAAGATATTGACAATTATTCCCATTTTTCCAAATAAAAAAAATAAAATATGTGGATTTACTCATATCCAGTATGTTCATCCGTGGATGTCAAGTTCGCGGATGATGGAATGGATACAAACGTAAATTTAACAGTCGTTATTTAGATGCACTGGATTTGGGTGACACTAAATCCACGGTTTCTACCGGTTGCTCACCCCTATCAGACTCCAATCAGGCAATCACATGTTGCTGGCTTGTTTTGCAAAAAATGAGCTACTCCTCTACAATCTGTTTGAACCTATATTTCTTCATTTATAACACCTGTATTTCTTCATTTGTAACTCACTGCCCACTCAAGTGCCCTCTTCGCTGCAAGAGCTTCCGCACATCTTTATAATATGGGAATAACAAGACTTAGATCTCTCACGTAATAATTATTCTCCTCTCTTCTGGTCACGGCCAGGCTTCACCAAGGTTCTGTCGTGGATACTCTTCATGGTCTATGTGGTCGTTTATAGTGGGTAAGGAGATGTTTTAAGAGTAGAGATAAAAGCAAAGCTAGTGGGTATGGTATATTGGTTAATTTTCCAAATATGTGATATACACATTTTTATGTCTAAATTGTGCTCGATTATCTATTTTATTAGTGTTTGGTTTTGTACTTATTATGGGTTTTATGTCTTTGTAGATATTTTCGAGAAATAAATATTTGTGGAAAAATCGGCTCAAAAAGTGATAAAGGCACCCTAGAAAAATTAGTAAAGGCACCCACCAAATTACTAAAGGCACCCAGACAGTTGTTAAAGGCACCCTCCCTTTTAATTTCAAATCCAAATTTGGCGGGAATACATGTTTCACACGTAAAGAAATTCTGATTTGTTTCGGGTCGTATTATCTTGGGATTTAAAGGGTTGTTTGAGTTGGATATGTGAAGAATTAATCAACCTAGGTCTACACACATCATTTACAAGAGATTCACGCCGGAAAAATGGGTGAAAAATCAAATTTGGAGCCGAAAAAATAACCCTTCTATGTTTGGGATTTTCATGGGATTTAAAGTTTGATTTGGATTTGTTTTGGAGTCCTTATCGGTTCACAAGAGTTATTAGGGTTTACTAACCCTATATAAAGCAAAGAGAAACGATAAACAAAAAAAGGCAGAGCCACCGAAAAAAATCAGGAAGAAAAATAGTTCCTGCTGCTGCTGCGAAGAAGAGGAAGAACATATGGCGCTGAAGAACTGTCGCTGATACTGTCGCTAGTTCTGTCGCTGACGCAGCTACTGAAGCAGTCTTATATCAACAACGCCTGGAGTCCGTCTTTCTTTTCTGTTCCCTTTTTCTTCTTCTGTAACGCAGAGAACACTTCTATGTAACGCTTATAAGCGTCTCTGTTCTTCTGTGTTACTCTTTTTTCACCATTGTAAGCACCTTTTGAGCAATGAAAGTCTATTTTGAGTGTGTTTCCATTACAATGAGCTAATCACCATCACTGGGGTGACGGAGGAAGTCGTTCATCCAATAATTGTGGTAACTTCTATTTTAATTATATTTATTCTACAATTTTTTTATTATTAATTGCTTGAATTAAAATTGAAAAAATGGGTTTTCTCAAATAATTGTGTTTTCTTCTGATGAGTCATACTTGGTTTTTAAACTCTTGATGTCTCATGCTCTTTATTGACAATTATTCTTTCAAAAACCTATCTTTGGCATATTTAGATTAAATTGAATATAAGAATTGTTAGATGTTATCACTGAAGTATTGGTTAATGGTGGAATCTTAAGCCCTAGTTTTTCTTCATCCATTTTAAAATCAAATTGTTTTAATTCTCTTTATTTTCTGTTATTAAAAATTATGTCTAGAAATTAAATCTTCACAAGTCCGAGAATCGAACCTATTTTACCACTATATTAAAATCACATCAATTTTTGGCGCCGCCGACGCGGACTTGTTTTTAGGTTTAGAGTTTTAGATTTATTTTTAGGTCTTTATTTTTATTTTTAGTATTATTTTTTATTTTGTTCAATTTTACGTTTCTTTGGGTATTTCTCTTTTTGCTACAGGTTTGGATCTTGGATTGAAAGGAAATAAAGCCAAAGACTTTGGTGATTAAAAATAATTAATAGATAAGGACTTGGAGTTAAAGCTTAAAGAACGAAGAAGAAGACAAATACTTTTATTTTTAGATTTTATTTTTATTAATTAGATTTATTTTCTTTAGATTTTATTTGTTTAGAAATTTGTATTAGGAATTTTTATTATTTCTGTAATTTTTCTTTTATTTTTGGACACTTTTTGGACTTTATTTTGGACTTGGGACATTTTATTATTTTAAAACCTACGGAAGGATAATTTAAATATAAACTGCTACAGGGAAGGACGACAATTACGATATTGTCTCGGCCCCTCGGGTCCGTACACTGACACAGGAGTCGGCGGCCCGAGTCGACTACAACCGATTCATCCCCCGTCTGGTACGGGAGGTAAGACTCGATCAACCCACGAATCCCATGCAAGTGGGTTTACTGTATTCCTTCGTATGCATATATGTTGAGGAATTGAATACGGACTTATTTTTCTAGTAAAGGGCATGAACTGGCCATATAAGATATGGACTCGGATTTCATCACCGTTTCCTTCTTGCCCGCTTTAGGAACACGTTACCAAACGCGAACCTAAACCTTACAATTTTGATTAGAGAGAGACCGATAGGGTAACGAGCTTATATGAAACTCCTTCAAAAGGACTCTATTGGTTACTTTGTTAGCCGAACTCGAATTTCAAGAAGATTATTTTAAGTTGATTAGAGCCGCCTTGTAACCCAGGGAAAAGTGCCAAAGAGACAGGGTTATCAAAGCTCCTTAGAGATTATCATGTTTCTCTTCGACTTAATATAATTCGGATCGTTCTAAGAGGTTTGCTAAAATCTTAACTAGTTGCCTTTTGAAAGAATAAAAGCTGGTCTAGAAACAATCTAAGTGGAGCCATCATGCTTTTTGTTTGCTAGATTCAATAGGTTTAATTTGGTTGAGTCGGCCTTGTTTTTGAATTTTTAGAACCCCCTTCATGTTAGGATTTATTTTCTTAGATTTGTTTTTAATATATTAGGAAGTTTTTAGAATGTCGAACTGGTATTATGAGGACCAATACAATGAATATCCGACTGAATTTCAAAATAAACATTATCCATACTATCAACATTGTGTGGATAGTAGTCGGGATCACCACCAACCTTTTGGAGGTTATTACTCATACCAGGGTGATCCCAATTACTATTCGTACATTCACCCGTCTTATGAACATGAAAGTGAGCAAAATTCTAGTTCTTTGTCTTGGAGGGATATCCTAAAGCAAATGCAATCTAGTAATCCCCATGATGATTCGAGTTCTTTGTCTTGGAGGGATGCCCTAAAGAAGATGCAATCTAGTACTCCCCATGAACCTATTATGGCTCTAGAATAATCACATGAGCAGTTGCAAACCAGTACCCCTTATGATCCATTTGATTTTCTAAAAGAATCCCTCATGGAGTTGATTGAGAGTACAAAAAGGTTCGGATTAAGTGTGAATGAAATTTCTGCAAGGAATAATATTGCTCAAAATGATCTTAATTGCCAATATAGTGCTAGCCTTGATAATTATTCACCTAGCCAAGAGGACGAGGATAGAATTGGTAACACTACTTATGTATACGAGGTTCAAACATCTTCATGTTATTATGATGATGAGGATAGTATTGGTGAAGAACTTGAAATATACAGGCAGAGTAATCGGGAAATTGCCACTCCAATTGTGCTTCATGATGATAATGTTTGTTCTGGTTCAAATCCAAATAATTTTAATGATTATTCACTTATTCAGAAGGAAGAGGATTTGACTAGAGATACCACTGTTTTAGACGATGTAGAACTTTCTTGTTTTGAAGCCGATAATGGTTTAGAGAAACGGGTTTATCCTGAGAATATTGTTTTAGAGTCCAACGATTTAGAAACAATAGTCTTAGATAACAAAGATATACCCCTAGAGATTTTAACTATGAGCGAGGATGCACCACTTGATTATAACTCAGAAGAAGCAATTGACCATTTTCAGGAATCTGATGATCTAGAAATTAGGGAAATCGTGACTAGTCTATCTAGGGACAACCAAAATTCTAAGTTTGGGGGTGATTATCATTCTCCATGTGCTTTACCTTTGACTCTTTTAAAAGTCCCTCACTTGGGACTTGATGTTTGTGCCTCTACCATATTAAGAGACTATCTTCAAGAACTGTTTCCCGAACCTAATCATGTCCAGAAAGAAGTTCAGTTGTTAGAAACCCATCCTCTGGTCGATTTGGTTTACCTTGGCATTAATACCAATATTGACTTTGTTTTCCCACCAAAATATTTTTTTACATATGTGGGAATGCTAGAATTTCAAATGTGTCAGTTATTAAGTTTTAAGACTAAACCTAATTACTTTAGGGAATTAGAATCAACACATTTGCTTAAGAATGACCACCTTCAAAGTAGTCAAATGTGTGAGTCAAATATGATTGACTTTATGGATCCACAATTATCCAGGTTATTATTATGTGCTTCTAAGCTCTTATTTGAGTTACTCCAGACTCTACAACCTGATCCTGTTGATCCTGCTTATGAGGAAATCCATCCCATGGAAATATTTTATCTGGACCCTTTTAAATGGCCTGAACCTGAACCACAGCTAGAAGTAGTTGTCTTAAACATAAAAGTAGATAAGGGTGTGCTCAGTCTGTTCATTTTCTTCGCCTGTTGCAGTTTCCTCTAATTTGTGATAGCATTATTTGATTCAGATGATCCACAGTTGTTTCGACTATTGCTATATGATTTTATAAGGTGATTAATTCTTTCTTAGTCTGGCTGAAGACTTTAAAATTAGCACTTCTTGGGAGGTAACCCATGCTCATGCGACACGGTAATATCTCTCTTAACTCCTTTTCTTGAAGTGGTAACAGTTTCTCCTTGTTCATATTTTTAATCATTCATCTTTAGAAACATTGAGGACAATGTCAAGTTGAAGTTCGGGGGTAAGGGAGAAACTTTTAAGTGCAAAATCAAACTCCAAAGTCTAGAAACTTGTGAACAATTCAGGATGACACTAACCATTCTAGGTAGATGGAAACTTAGCTCTTTTTCTATATGAATTGGTGTGCCCAGTTAAATGGTCTATTCATAAAAGGACAGAGTTCAGGTGTTAGAAATAACATGATAGTTGTCACCATATCTCGGAGTCTATCTCAACCATATCACCTTCTATTTTTATATTTACAATTTGTGTTTCTATAAGTGATTTAGTGGGGCCTAGTATCGAATTGTTATCGCTGCCAGGATGAAATAGAGTGTTGAGATCAAGCCCCATTTTTAATTCTTATTTAAAAAAAATAATAAAATAAAAAAAAATCGAGTATTGACACTTTGATAACAATATGTGTGTGTTCTCCCTGTCTCCGTCGCCTAAGCAAGCGTGGAACGCAGGATTCATGGGAACTATTATGTAAGATGCTGATAAGGACCATGCGCTTGGATTCAATTTGATCCAATCACGTTTTCAGTACATTGAATAATTGTTTTATTTTTAATAAATAGATCGATGGGACCCTTGTATATACAAGTTGAATCGATATTATTATTACGATTAAGACCATATATCTCAATCCATTAGGATTCATCCTGGTACTGACCTTCAGACAGATATGGGAAACACCTTTCACCTTAGTCAACATGCGCAAACTTCATTTTGTCTATTTTCATCTTCTAAATCTTTTCATGTGATTGAACTTTTATTGATTCTGAGTATTGTGGTGGAACGACTATCTGAGTAGAGCTTTGTTTTCTTATATATGAATTTTAGTACGCTTGAGTAAAAACTCGTGTACCTCAATTGGACTCATATAGGGTAATGATTCACATAGCCGAAGAATTTAGTATGCCAACTAAATAGCTTGTTTAGTGTCTACCCTCAATCGTTCACGAGTAGCTAAAATTTGGAGTAAAGGTTTTGTGGGTATACCTCTTGTAAACCCTCACGAGAAAAAACTCGTCTACTAGGGACACCTAGGGGTTTAAAGGCTTATTACATATGCTAAATGTAGTCGTGATTCCTGCGAAAGTGAGTTAGGATTTTATTTTAGTAGATTTGCTCGAGGACTAGCAAATAGTAAGTTTGGGGGTATTTGATAGACACATTTTTGTGTCTAAATTATGCTCGATTATCTATTTTGATAGTGTTCGATTTTGTACTTATTATGGGTTTTTATGTCTTTGTAGGTATTTTCGAGAAATAAATATTTGTGGAAAAATCGGCTCAAAAAGTGATAAAGGCACCCTAGAAAAATTACTAACGCACCCAGACAATTGTTAAAGGCACCCTCCCTTTTGATTTCAAATCCGAATTTGGCGGGAATACATGTTTCACACGTAAAGAAATTATGATTTGTTTTGGGTCCTATTTTCATGGGATTTAAAGGGTTGTTTGAGTTGGATATGTGAAGAATTAATCAAATTAGATCTACACACATCATTTACAAGAGATTCACGCCGGAAAAATGGGTGAAAAATCAAATTTTGAGCCGAAAAAATAAACCTTCTATGTTTGGGATTTTCACGGGATTTAAAGTTTGATTTGGATTTGTTTTGGAGTCCTTATCGGTTCACAAGAGTTATTAGGGTTTACTAACCCTATATAAAGCAAAGAGAAACGATAAACAAAAAAAGGCAGAGCCACCGAAAAAAATCAGGAAGAAAAATTGTTCCTGCTGCTACTGCGAAGAAGAGGAAGAACATATGGCGCTGAAGAACTGTCGCTTGTTCTGTCGCTGAAGCAGCTGCTGAAGCAGTCTTATATCAACAGCGCCTTGAGTCCATCTTTCTTTCCTGTTCCCTTTTCCTTCTTCTGTAACGCAGAGAACACTTCTATGTAACGCTTATAAGCGTCTCTGTTCTTCTGTGTTACTCCTTTTTCACCATTGTAAGCACCTTTTGAGCAATAAAAGTCTATTTTGAGTGTGTTTCCATTACAATGAGCTAATCACCATCACTGGGGTGACGGAGGAAGCCGTTCATCCAATAATTGTGGTAACTTCTATTTTAATTATATTTATTCTACAATTCTTTTATTATTAATTGCTTGAATTAAAATTGAAAAAAAATGGTTTTTCTCAAATAATTGTGTTTTCTTCTGATGGGTTATACTTGGTTTTTAAACTCTTGATGTCTCATGCTCTTGATTAACAATTATTTCTTTCAAAAACCTATCTTTGGCATATTTAGATTAAATTGAATATAAGAATTGTTAGATGTTATCACTGAAGTATTGGTTAATGGTGGAATCTTAAGACCTAGTTTTTCTTCATCCATTTTAAAATCAAATTGTTTTAATTCTCTTTATTTTCTGTTATTAAAAATTAGGTCTAGAAATTAAATCTTCACAAGTCCGAGAATCGAACCTATTTTACCACTATATTAAAATCACATCAATATACACCCACAATGGGATTGGCAAACAAAGAAAATGGGTTGTAAAATTGGAATTTGTGGGAGTTTGCCAATCGAGGTGCTAGTTGAGTCGATCGAATAATTTAGAGATGATCGAATCATGTTGAGCCGCTCGGCCCAAGCTAGGATTAGGATCGGACCAAATATCGAATCTCAACAGCTTTAATCCAACGGCTCTTAATTCTGTTCATATAAATTCACATAATTTAAACTCCAAAATCACACCTTCTCCACTCAGTTAAATCTTAATTTTTCTATCTCAAGCTCTTGATCTCAACTTATGGATCCTGAAGTGGAAAATGAAGAAGTACAAATGATAGGGGAAGTATGGTTCCAACAAGCTCAAGAAATTATGCTACAGATTGATCAAATGGATGAAGATTCAGACGATTGGAGAAGGATGACCAACCATACAATATAATTAAACGCAGGGCAAATACTGCGAGATCCAGAACAAAGAGCTATATTGACAAGAAGACGGACGTGGAGATATCGAGAGGAAGGACATCAACAAATGATACATTATTATTTAAAAAATAGAAGTGCGTACTCTGATGAAGATTTTCAACGTCGTTTCTGCATGCCACAACACTTGCCCACGCGGGTTATTGGAGAGCTTTGTCGGGTAAATCCTAAATTCAACTATCAATTTGATGCACTAAATATAGGAGGACATAGTCCTGAACAAAGGTCATTGCAGGCTTAAGGATTCTAGGTTATGGTGTGTCGACGGATCCTGTGATGAGTATTGTCATATGGAAAAAACAACAACATACAAAAATCTCAAAATGAGCGTGCAAAACAATATTTTAACACCAAGAAGATGGCGGTTAGGAAGGATGTCGAACGAGCATTTAGAGTTTTGAAGAGGAAGTTCCATATAATTTGTGGACCGTATCGTTCGTTCAAACCAATAGAAATGAATAGGGTTATGCTCACATGCATCATTTTGCATAATATGGTAATCGAGGAGACCCGACGGGATCCCAGTTGGATAAGTTATCCACATCAAGATTTGAGGAAAGATGTTCAACCCCTGCACGGTGTGCTAGAAATAAAAAACACACAAAAAAAATTGATAGCAAAGTTTAGAGAAAAATGAGGCTAAGATTCCACTATTTTCTAATTTTTAAAGTGATTTAATTCAATAATTATAATTATACAATTCATACGTCTAATTTGATTTTAAAATATTGCAACAAGTATATTTTCAAAATAACAATTGTATATCGAAAGCATGGAACATCAAAAACCCTAGGCCAAGCATGTGCCATCAAAAGAAATCAGAATTATTTAATAAAAATCACTAAATTAATATTTAACCAAGGCAAATAATCATAAAAGAATTGCATAAATTAATCAAATAAATATTACCACATAATTATTGGAAAAATAGCTTCCTTCGTCGCCTCAACAATGGGTTTATCTCATCATGACAAACACTCTCTCAAAAGATGAAAACATGGCTCAAAAGTTCTTGAGAAGAAGAAAAGAATCAAAAATAATTGACACAGTGAATTTGAGACGCTAATAAACGTTACAAAGAAGAATAGAACAACAACAGATATAAGTGTCTCTTTCCTGTCACTGAAAGAAACTAAAAAGATCACAAAAGTTTTTACGACGTTGTTCTTCGTTTTTACAACGAAGTTCTTTCTTTCTTCCCAGCAGCTTCTCTGCAACATTTTTTCTTCTCTTTTTTCGGCTCTGTGGCCTCCCCTAACACTCCATAACCCCTCATTTGACTTCAAAAAACTCTATTCATAAACCATAACCACAATACAACTCTCGAGTCTTCTCCTTAATCATCACAGATCTTTGTAATCAATGAAAATAGATTTTTTTTTCTCTTCTCAAACCTGATTTCTTTCTTCTTTTTAAACTATACTCGATCTTCATGTTTGTAATGATAAGTTGGTGAGACTTAAAGAAGATAAATATTTCTTATTACAAAAATCAAATCAAACCAATCAAGAATATTTTCTAACCCTTTTTAACGTGAGAAAATATCTCACGCTCAGTGTGAACTTACTTCCGTACCATATGTACCTCCAGCTAGGACTTGGTGATTTGAAACCTACTCAGATAACACTGCAATTAGCTGATAGGTATGTGAAAATTCCTCGTGGTGTCATAAAGGATGTTCTTATTGAGGTCGATAAGTTTATTTATCCAGTAGATTTTGTTGTCCTTGATACCCAACCTGTCCCTGACTCAAAGAATCAGATACCTGTGATATTTGGTCGCCCGTTTCTAGCTACATCTAATGCGATCATTAACTGTCGAAATGGTATTATGAACTTATCTTTTGGTAATATGACTATTGAGATGAATATTTTCAATATTAGTAACCAACCACCTGAGCTAGATGAAACGTGTATTGAATAGGTGAACATGATAAGAAAATTAGTTCAGGAGTTATTACCAAACACTTTGTTAGAAGATCCATTAGAAAAGTGCCTAGCCCACTTTGGGTTTGATATTGACGATGATAGTGTTATTAATGAGGTGAATGCTTATTTATATTCTTCACCTTTGATGGACACTTATAATATATGGAAAACTAATTTTGAGCTTCCACCAGTTTATAAGTACACCTTATTTCCTTCTATAGAGGAAGCTGAGTGTAGTTCTGACCTTAAGACTCTAGAGTCCAACCAATAGTCTTTAGTCCATCTAAAGTCCCTAACTTGGGGGTACCGATGATTCTTGTGATTTTCAAGTATCCCTGCTTGAAGTCCCTAACTTGGGACTTGACATATGCACCTCTACCATTTTACAAGATCATCTTCAAACTATATTTCTTGAGCCTGTTGATATCCAGAAAGAAGTTCAGTTGTTAGAAACCCATTGGTGGTTTTGTAAATAGTGGTAAATAATGGTTCGTTCGCTCAAACTTGTGAAGATTGAATTTAGATTTAAGTTCTAAGAATAAAAATAACAAATAAAAGATATTGCCAAATTACAAGGGACTGGGACTCAAATTCCACTATTTTCCAAATTTTAAAGTGATTTAATTCAATAATTATAATTATGCAATTCTTACATTTAGTTTGATTCTAATATGTTGTAAGAGTAGATTCTCAAAATAACAATTTTATAACAAAAGTATGGAACATCTAAAACCGAGGCTAAGCATGTACCATCTAACAAAATCACAACTGCTTAACAAAAATCATTAAATCCATATTTAACCATGGCAAATAAAGAATTACACAAATTAATTAAATAAATATTACCATATAATTTTTGGAAAAAATAGCTTCCTCCGTCGCCCAATGATGTGGTTTAGCTCCTCATGTTGAAAACACTCTCAAAATACTCATTCATTGCTCAAAAAGGTGTTTACTAATGGTGAAAATGTGAACAGTGAGTTTGCAACTTTTATAAATGTTACAGAATCACTGTTACAGAGGGATAACTGTTTCCTGAAGATAAATGTTGCAAATGAAGATATCCGTTGCAAAGTTAAAAGCTTTAGCAATGGAATCTTCAAACTTTTCGCCACAGAATTTTCAACCATTTCGCAACGGAATCTTCATCTTCTTCATCATGAGAAATTTCTGGATTTTTGATTTGGTGATTTTGGCCTCTCCCGGGCCCCCCCCCCCCCCCCAAACCTTCATTCGACCTCCTATTTATAATAGAACACTCCCAAAACTTCAAATCTCGTGAAAATCTTCTTGTTAATGAGAATCAATTCCTGGCAGTAAAGAAAAAAATCTCGGGTCTGATTTTCTTCCTTGATTTAACTTGATCCTGATTTTATTTTCATTCTATTTCCTCTTCAAACTAGAGCAAAATCTTCTTTCGTAAACCCACACTTATTGCACAGAATTTTATTAACCAACAAAATACGAGAGAAAATATTTCCCCCATTTTTACGTGATTGTGAGAGATATGGTTTGAGTGTTCAAACCGTATACACATCCTTTCGAAATGGCAAGAATATTCTTGTCTTTAAAGCCTAAAAATCTCCATAAAAATCTCTCCCAAATACTCTTCACTAATTCACGTAGTTGAAATATTTTGGGATAATCATTTTCCCGCCAACTTTTGAATTCAAATTCAAAGAAGTGGGTGCCTTTATCCAAGCCTGGGGGTGCCTTTATCCCCTTTTAGCCAATTTTCCCATGATTATTTATTCTTTCTAAAAATACATAAAATCACAATATAAGTACACAAATGAGTTCTAACAATATACAAATTTAGATCAAATAAGACACGAAAACGTGTCTATCACCCATCCTCTGGTCGATGTGGTTTACCTAGGAAATAATACCAAGATTGATTTTGTTTTCCCACCAAAATATTTTCTTCCATATGTGGGAACGTATGAATTTCAAATGTGTCAGTTATTAAGTTTTAAGACTAAGCCTAATTACTTTAGGAAATTAGAATTGACATATTTTCTTAAGAATGACCACCATTTTCATAGTAGTCAACTATGTGGGTCAAATCTAATTGACTTCGAGGATCCACAATTATTCATGTTATTATTATATGCTTCTAAGTTCTTAATTTAGTTACTCCAGACTTTACAACCTGATCATGTTGATCCTTCCTATGAGGAAATCCAACCCATGAAAATATTTTATTTAGACCCTATTAATACATCCTGAACCTGAACCACAACTAGATGTAGTTGTCTTAAACAAGACACTAGATAAGGATAAGGTTGTACTTTGTTTGATCACTTTCTGGGCCTGTTGCAGTTTCCTTTTATTTGTGATAGAACTATTTGATTCTGATGACCCACAATTGTTAGCACTAATTCTTTCTTAGTCTGGCTGAAGAATTTAATCTTAGCACTTCTTGGGAGGTAACCCATGATCTTGCGACACGATAATATATTTCCTTAAATCTTTTCCTTCGATTGGTAACAGTTTTTCCTTGTTCATGTTTTTAATCATTCATCTTTAGAACATTGAGGACAATGTTAGATTTAAGTTTGGGGGTAAGGGAGAAACTTTTAAGTCGAAATATAAAAATCCAAAGTCTAAAAACTTGTGAACAATTCAGGATGACACTAACCATTCTAGGTAGATGGAACTTATCTCTTTTCTATAGGAATTGGTGTGCTCAGTTAAATGCTATATTCATAAAAGGACATAGTTCAAGTGTTAGAAATAACATGATAGTCGTCACCATATCTCGAAGTTTATCTCGACCATATCACCTTCTGTTTTTATTTTTGCAAATTTTTGTGTTTCTCTAAGTGATTTGGTGGGGCACCAATATCGAATTGCTATCGCAGCCAGGATGGAGTAGAGGCTAAAATGAATCTTCACAAGTCTCAGCGAACGAACTATTTTTACCACTTTTCTGAAACGATCATGTGACCCTCCATCACTAATTATAGCTCGCGGTGTACCAAAACGTGCAAATATGTTATCATTCAAAAACTGGACCACAACCTTGTGGTCGTGTGTTTTACATGAAATCGCCTCAACCCATTTAGAAACATAGTCAACAACGACAAGTATGTAAAGATTATCAAAAAAATTAGGAAATTGACCCATAAAATCAATGCCCCATACATCTCAATAACTAAAATAGGGTTCAAAGGCATCATATTTCTACGGGGAATGGTTCCTAACTTCTGGCAGTCATTAGTACAAATATGGGCCTTGGTGACAGTTCAAAATCCAAAACCATGACAATTCACGAATTAACTGTCACAAAATAATAAACTTTGAGATATAGGAGACAGTTTCTTACCAAAACTCACACCAATAGTTGTATACAACCACGACAGTTTTACTGAATAACTATACGATGACAGTTTTTGTAGAAAAATGATAGTGTACATTAATGTATAATAACAGTTATAAACTGTTACTATTCTTAAGTTGTTGCAACTGTTCCATATTAAAAAATTTATCGAAGTGTATAGTTTAAGATAATTGTTCTTGTAATTATCGCCACTTCCATTTATAGTGACAATTCTGATTCAAAACTGCTACTACCATAAAGCAACTCAAACCCACAATGTTGTTAGTTTGAGTAGTCATTATCTATGTACGAGTAGTGGCCTAGTGGGTCTGTATTGTTAGTGGGCCTCTCTAGGCTAAAATCAGTTTCAAAAAGAAGTAATCTCGTTTCTAACCTTCTCTAGTCTCGACTTCACCTCCTCTTAGTTTTGTTATACAAGAAGATCTCATTACTCACTTCTCATGATAACCATCAATCTTGGGTTTAAGTGGAATTTGTTGATTCAGAAATAAAAATCTATAATGAATTTGAGGTTTGATTAAAATGGTGTAGTTTTTGTCGATGGGTGAAAAACTGGTGGTGGTTGATTTTATCCGTTGGTATCAAGAGAAGAACAACAAGCCTATCTACTACAAGCGAGTGTTATAAGAAAGCAAAGGTCTGATTTGAATGATCTGTTGACATGGTCATGGTGTTACTGCCAAATCCGGGGTTGCTAGCTATGAATCACTTGAGTATGTGTCAAGGGCTAGAAGGGATTTTAGGGTTCAAGATTGACATGGAAATAGAACTGGCAGAGAATTGAGTGTCGAAGTAATAGAAGATGTTGGTCTGGTGGCTCGATTTGTGATAGGTTTAAAAAATTTATAGGGTTACAACATAGCAGAAATGAAGAAAACAGGGAAGAAATTGTTGATAGTTGAATGGTGTTTGATAGTTGAACATTGACGCTGCTGAGGTTTGAAGAAATAGAGAATTGGGTACGAGTTTTAAATAAAGAGTTTTTAGCAGATGAGAACGAATTGAAGAATGGGTTTATGTTGGATTTCAGTTTACATTGAGAGAAAACCAAGATTTGATGCCAAGAATTTAGGGAAGAAGCTAACCTTATTGTCTTTCTCCAGGTCTTTATCTATCCCCATATTTATTCATTTGAGTTTTTCTTTTTTATGGTGATTTGTTCAATTTTAGGTTTGGTTGAATCAGTGTCTTATTTAGTTACACTTTTGTTTTCATTTTAGGTTTCCAATCCGTTTTTTCCAACATCAATTATAGCTGCAATCAAGTTTCTGTATATCTCCAGAAAGATTTGATTTTTGTAGTGAAGTGTTTTTCACTTTTTAGAAAACTGCCGTTGTTGCTTTAATTGATTTATTCATTAAATGTTTCTGAAATTCTAATTAACTATTTGAACTTATTAGTTGCAGATAGTAACAATAAGTTCCCTCTGAATTCAGAGTACCACAGATATCAGATTTGGATGTTGAGGTAAGACCCATTATTTTTATTCATTCGCAATACATTGATCATATATGAAAATCCCATGAAGATTTCTTTGTTTGTCTATTGAGTTTTCATAATTCGTTGTTTATGCGATTTGCTTGAGTTGTTTGTATTTTTATTGCTGATATATGAGATTTTCTTACATAGGTTGTTTCTTCGAGGATCCTTTACAATAATAGTTAACCAGGTGAACCAAAATAGAAATGAAAGTTATTTTTTACTTTTGTTTAGTTTTAGTTCTTATATATCTGTTTTCATTCTACAAAAGATGGCCTCCTACAAATTTCCGTTGCATAGCCTTCAAGTTCGCGCAAGCTTAAGATTCTACACTTCCAACGCGTCATGCGCCAATATGGCACTTGATTTGTTCGTAATGACGATTTATGCTTCTTAAATTGCTATGAAGTTCAATTTTAGTTTTTTTTTTTTTTTTTTTTTAAGTTTGATACTTTTTGTTCGTTGGATTCGCAATCCCAATCCAAAGTATAAGTTTAAGATAAACTTTTATCTTTAAATAGTGTCGCATTCCTTCCTTCGTGATAGACTGATAGTAGCCTCTTTGTTTTTTTTGGTTAGCTTGAAAGAAAAATACTTGATACAGAGTTACAGATGATTTTGACTTACATATTACGTTGGAATGTGACTGATTTTGAATTATTGACGTTTGACACTGCATAACATATTAAATCAATTTTCTTATAGGATCTAGAGAGGTAGAGATGGAAAACATGAGGTAATTGTACGTAACATATTGAAGTCTAGGTGAAATTGTATAAATGCTCATGTGTTTTACTTCATTTGAAGACATTCTAAAATATACATTGAAAGATCAATACAAATTGTAACTCTTACATCGCTCTGACATATGAAGGTATGCCTTAGGTCTAAACGTTTGTTATGTCATGGAATGAGTTATTGATGATCCAATTGTGTATGCATTGACTATTTTATTCCCCATTGTTTAACTGTTTCACTTGATTGCTTTTAATTTCTCTGTAATCTGTTTTTGCTCTCCAGAGTCTGCCTTCCATACCAAAAGCTCTGGGTGATGAAGTCGGTGATACCTCAGATGTCCCTGCACATGCACTGGAAGAAAAGGTTGCATACGTATTTTCGTGACCATATATCTTTTAAATAATTTTTTGAAATGTATGTTAAATATGGATGTGATCTTCTCATACTGAATGAAGTTTACTATAAATTTCAGGTTGGTGCATTGTGGCTTCTATCTTAGCAAGATGAAAGACAGTTATTGGAGAGGAATGTCCATGATGCTCTCCAAGAGAAGATGGATGAGCTGCAAAAGAACTTACTGCAGATAACATTCTGAATGCCTATACATAGAAATGTATGATGCTATTGTTCCTTCACCTTTGTAATTGTAGCTCATCGCAGCACTTCCTCTTAAGTCTTAATTAATTTGGTTTTCTGGATGTGTTCATGGGTAATGCAACTTATTGGTTGTTCCAGGTGACAAATGAGAAGGTGAAAGCTCTCTTGGAATTGGCACAAATAAGGAAGGAGTATCAAGTACTGCAAGAGTATGACTTCTTGACTATCAATAAATGGCTTCTTTTATTTGTCTTTCCTTATTCTGACTCAATTGTTTATCTTTTGTAGTTTGAAACAATTGAGCCAGAATCAGTTGTTTTCTTCTCTACCAACGTTTTATGGTGATTATCTCTCTTATATTGTTATCCTGATTCCCCTAATTTGTAAGTATTTCTTTGTTGGTTCAAAATTTTAAAGTGTTGGTTTAATTTGGTTAGCGATTGGTGAAATTGGTACTAGTACTAGAGTGTGTTTTGGTTAACAAATTAGTGGTTTTCATGTTGTCCATGTTCAATGATTTATGCATTATCGATTCTAACCTTGTGCCTCTTGCAAGTTCTGTCACAGTTGTCATTATTAGCTTGTATTAGAATCTGAATGGATGACATTTCCCTAGTTATAAATTGCTTGCAATAAAATATTTCTTGAACATTCATACTTCAAAATATGGGTTTATGTCTAGATTTGTTTACTTTGTATTCCTTATTCCCACTTGCAGGAGGTTGATAGGTTCCAGTACTTAGAGAACAAGCTAAAGGTCCATGGATATGATGGAAAATGGTTGGTTTGTCCTATACTAGAAGATCATTTGTTATGTCAAAAGTGTCTGTAGTTCGTTGTGTAATATCTCAGTTTGTTTGTGTATCCAGGGTTTGGTTTAGGTGATTTTATTCGTTCTTTCTGTATTACTTTTTAAAAAGCAATTATGGTAATACATGACCCACAAGTGTTCTTTAACAGAACTTCTTTGTGAATTTACATATGCGTACAGGACAAACAATTGATGGATGTGCCATTTTTTTTTTGTACAACTAGGTACCTCTTCCTTTTTAATTTGGATAGATATTTATCATTTTGCATGAAGCTCATCGCAAAATTGGTTGAATTCATCTTGGTTTCCATATGATTGAAGTTCTATAAAAAATTGTTTGTGCTTGTTCTGATATATAGAATCTTAATGGATGGAATATCAAATACCTCATGTTGAATTATATATTGGTATTAGAGAGCTTATTGGAGATTTCCAGTAATGGATCAAATTTGATGTTAACTTTCATTGACGTTAATATTTGGTGTGATCAGATTCAGTTTGCAGCATGAAGAATATATAGAGTTCGGAAACCTTGGACTTCGGGATAATGTTGCACAAGTTTATAAAGAATTTCACCGACAAGGTGTCTGCAGACTCGTCTACAAGGTATAATTTCTTCTCAACATAGTTTCATATAAAAAATGATTTTGTGCTGCGCTCTACTGCAATGATGGTCTTTTTTTATCTCAACATGGAACTGATAACTAGGCAAACTAAGATTAAATTTCGTTGACCAAATGGACATCGGTTCTAGCTAGTGTAGACTGTGTAGTATTTATTTCGGTATGTAGTGGCTATTTATCGTTAATCATCTTTGCGTAGAAAACTGTGCTGATAGGAACAGTTTAATAGTGAATAACTTAGGCCTCAGGCATATGGCAGTGGGTCATCATGGTTCCTACATCTATCCGATTGTCCCACTCTGTTATTGTTGGTTAATAACTCACAGTAGCTAAAGATTGGTCATAAGATCAACCAGAGAAACCGGGTTCATGTGACTACAGTGATAAAAGCGTCATGATACTTAGATATTTGTGATCAGAGTCGGGAGTAAACTGGCCACTTCCACACAAAATGAAGTATGTTTTTTAGTTTCTTATTTTCCCGCTCTATCTAAATATCTTGTCTGTTTCGCATAAATGAATCCACATTTTTAGATCGAGATTGTTGAAAGATATGCAAGAGGGTATTTTGGAGGCACTTTCCGTTCAAGCATTGAGCCAGGTACTTCCCCATTTCTCTTTGAAGCTATCTTGCATTGGTTTTGCCTACGTCATGAACTTCATTATTTAGTTATTGTTGCAAACATTCCACTGAGATTTAGGACCTTGAATTTGCTATATTCATTGGCTACCAGACTCATTATCCTACAATTCTAGGGTACATGAATTGGCAGGAGTAGATTTCGGGGACATGAATTGGCAGGAGTAGATTTCGATCAACACTTTGAAAAATGGGTGTGGTTTCCAACTTCACTGTTAATTTATTTTAGTTAGTACTAAGATTACTTTCATATGAAGTCTTTTGAATTATGTAGTACATTCACTTCTCATTAACTTATTTTGCTTGAACTTACTAGTTCCGTACTATCTGTTAAACAGTTTATTGAGTAATTTAATGATAATTTTAATAAACACTAAAATATATTTCAATAATTATCTCGATATTAATATATGACTGAGCATGTCACCGCCAACTGAAACATGAACTAGCTGGCTACAAATTAGCATATATGATAATCATTTGAACAAATAGTGTGTCACATAATAAGATTAACGGTAACAGTTTTCTACAAAGTTGACTGTTGATTAGGGAGTAAAGTAAGATTGATTTCACACGTTGGCGCCGGCCAATGCTGCGCCTGCTTTTCCATATTATTTAATCCAGTTTATTACGTTTCTTCCCTTCATCTCCGAAGGAAAGGCCGGTTGAGTTGGCCAACGCCCTTATTGGGTATCGACGAGCAACGATCAACGCATTCTCCGAGGGCCCTGGGGGTGGATTGAATATGACAGTTTTATTTAGAAAACGTTGCTGATATTTGCCAACAATGACAGGTTTATAAAGAAACTAGTACTTTAGTATAAGAAATTGAGTTACTGATGACAGCTTTCTTTAAAATATGTTACAATAACTTGTCAATAATGAGATGTTTATGAAGAAACTGTCATCTTAGTCTAAGAAGTTAAGTTTTTAATGAAAGTTATGTTCAGAAAATGTTACGGTAAGTAGTAACACTGACAGGGTTATGGAGAAAATGTCACCTTAGTAAAAGAAATTAAGTTACCAGTGACAGTTTTATTTAGAAAGTGTTACTGTATGTTGTCAACAAAGACAGGTTTATGAAAAAACTGATACTTATAGTCATGATTCCGTAACAGTTTCTTATAGACCCTTTCGTAACAGAGGCTTTAATGACAGTGCAATTATTTTTCAAAACTGTTACATAAACGTTTTGGTAGTAGTTTTTAACTGTCACAGAGCCCATTTTTGTACTAGTGAGTGCTCATAAGCAACACAATAACTGTGGGAGTCTTTAAACAATGACGACCAGTAGAATCCACACTGCAATATCTTAGCAGCATTGTTGTTATCACTAAAGTGACCTCCACAAGCATGATCATGACAAAAGGAAATAATACTAGATTGGTCACTCTCAGGTATACATCTCCTAATTATCAGGTCTGGACAATACATAAACAAATAAGGATCGTCCCAAAAGAAATGTTTTACCTCGGCTAAAAAACTAGAACGATCGTTTACCCCAATGTTGAGGCATTCGACCAATAACAAGATAATTCACTATATTTGCAAACCAAGGTAATTGGGAAACAACAAAAAGTTGTTCAAAAGAAAAAACTATCTCTCACAGGTAGAGAATCATCATAAGAATCAACAACAAGCCTAGACAAGTGGTCTGCTACTACGATTTCTGCACCCTGTTTGTCTCTAATTTCTAGAGAAAATTCTTGTAACAAAAGGATCCATCTAATCAATCTAGGTTTAGTATCCTTCTTAGACAAAAGGTACTTCAAAGCAGCATGATCAGTAAAGACTATAACCTTAGAATCTAAGAGATAGGATCTAAGATTGTCTAAGACAAAAATAATGACTAATAGTTCCTTCTCATTGGTGGTGTAGTTCAGTTGGACATCATTTAGAGTTTTTGCTGGCGTAGTAAATCATATGAAGTAATTTGTTTCCTCGTTGACCTAACGCTCACTACAAGAAAAACGGGCTTAATCGTCTAAATCTTAGCAAGAGCTCAGAAATTTAATCGCTTAAATAGTTTAAGCGTCTAAAATGGCAACTGCCAAAATTTTTGGCGGCAATAAACATGTGTCCACTATTATTTAGCAATGAAAAAATATACTTAATCGCTAGATCCTTTGTTCAAGTAATTTATAGCAACTAAAATAGTGATCATGTAGCTATTTACTTTGAGGCACCAACTCGTAGCAACAACAAAATAAATTGGTTGGTCAAACCTCTCTCATCAACTAAGTTTGAGCCACAACCAAATATGTTTAATTGCTAGATCCGTTTTTCAAGTAATTTATAGCAGCTAATAGTGATCATGTAGCTATTCAGTTTGAGGCACCGACTCGTAGCAACAACAAAATAAATTGGTTGCTCAAACCTCTCTCAGCAACTAAGTTTGAGCCACAACAAATATGTTTAATTGCTAGATCCGTTTTTCAAGTAACTTGTAGCAGCTAAAAGTTGATCATGTAGCTATTCAGTTTGAGGCACCGATTCGTAGCAACAACAAAATAAATTGGTTGCTCAAACCTCTCTCAGCAACTAAGTTTGAGCCACGACCAAATATGTTTAATTGCTAGATCAGTTTTGCAAGTAATTTGTAGCATCTAAAAAAGTGATCATGTAGCTATTCACTTTGAGGCACAGACTCGTAGCAACAGAAAATGAATTGGTTGCTCAAACCTCTCTCAGCAACTAAGTTTAAGCCATCACCACATGTCAAAAAATGAATTACTTGGTAAAATCTCTCTCATCAACCAAGTTTAAGCCGCTACCATCATTTCAAAAGAAATCAGTTTTTAAAGTACATTTGAGAACTTAATTAGTATTATCTAACAATCTTATTAGGATTTGTTTAATAGAAACATGAAAACTTGTTCAAATCATTGTTTTCATTCACTATGAGCAAATGTTTGGATGCACAAATTGATTTTTTTTTAACATGAGTCGATTAAATTAACTATAATTATAACCAAATATTTTTACAAATCTCACAACTCATATCATTCCAGTCAAAATTTGAAACTTTTAACACTTAGTTCAACAATTTCAATATTAAAACCAAATTTTGTCATATCCTTGCCTTCTCTTAGAAATTAACCATTCCAACATCCAAAAAGCTATTTGTTCAACATTTTTCAAGAATTACAACAGTTTGCACATAGATTTTTGTACTAAACATTACTCAAAAAAGAGATTATCATAAATAGTTCAAGAAATGTTATGTTTTTACTTCTGTATTCCAATGTTAGATTTTAAAGATATATGTACATTGAGGTAGTTTATAATTACATGTTATGTTACAGGTCCAAGCTTAAATGCATCTGAAAGTAAAGAAATGCCCTATTTCGGGCAAACAAGACAATAAGAAAACTCTGTGCTGCTGGGTATATGCATTTCCTCCTCGTCCGTAACTACTTGTGTAGTATCCAATTTATCTCTTGAACTGGAATGGTCAAAGTCACCGCAAACGATCTTCTGAGATTTTCTCGAGTTCACTATCAGACTGTGAAGCTGGACAATCAGAGTCACCAAGCAGGACATCAGGAGATACCTCATGTTGAATTATCAGTCTCTGAAGTTGTTTTGGGATTTTAGCTGTGACAATTAAGAAAAAGGAAAAAATTAGTAAACAATTAAGCAAATACAAACAGATAGACTTAAATGATTGAGGAATCGCAACAAACCCAATAAGCTCCACAGATACAAGAACATACTTCCCACTTTGATCCAAACTCTGCATAGATTACACTTCAGAAATTGCACTATACAAGATATAATTACATATAGATTTCACTACTCAACACTAAATCATTTCAAGCCTAATATGTTTTCCAAAAGATTCAAATCTTGGGATGCAAAATGAAGAAAATGGCAGTTTCCTGTCTCAGTATGCAAATCTCCTTAACGATTAATCACAAACTATATTTACTCAAAATGATGAAAAAACTGATTTCGGCTTTGAGACCTTATACTTAATTCCAAGATACAAAATCTCCTTAAAGTTGACATATGGGTGATTCATTAATAGACACAGAAATGCAGTATAGTGAATTTATTCAATGCTCACGAGATGTACATCGAGGGACATATCTCTGAAATGAAAAATCGATGCACCAAGCCCTATGAAACCATTATAGAAAATAAATAGCATTACTCGGCAGATCAATAAGCTCCAATTGGTCACTGAAGATGCTGCCATATCATATAGAACTCATAAGAAGACTGGGCATCCCAGCATCTTATGAAACTGCAAAGGCCGGTAAACTGTAAGAAAGAATCACCTTAGTGATAAGTCATATATATAAGTGATAATTCGACGAACACAAATAAAAAAAACAAACAAAATTTCTCAATTATCACAAGTAACAAATAACAAAACCCAAATATAACGTGACTAATAAGATAACATACCCATCACTACTCCCTGAAAATATTGACTTAGCATCAGAACTCCATGCAACACTTAGAACATGCCCTGCAATGAAGAATATCTTTGAGTATAAACATATCCCAATTTGAATAAGATTCTTTTTTAAGGATGATGACCTTACAGGTGAACATCAGCAACATTAAAGAAGTAATGTCGTTCTCCATTTTCACCACTAATAGACCCAACATCTATTCTAGTTCTTAAACCTACAAACAATGTCTTATCCTTGTTGGTCGCATGCCATGTAATATTAGCATACAGTAATTGAAACCAATGTAAAGCTAGGAGCAATGCATAGTGATAACATTTACACCAATTGAATAAGTTTGAACACATGGATGTAAATAATAAACTGGAATTCATTGAACATCTTGCAGTTGTAGGAATACAGTACTTTGAACTTTAAAGTTTTAGTCTACCAAGTTAAGAGAACATCTTATAGGTACAGGATTACAGACTGTTGATCATTGAAGAACCTAAGAAAACAGCTGTTTTTTTCGTTTTTTGTATGCCCAACTACAACTGCTAACCTATAAATATAAACTGCAGAAAGAGTACAACACCGACACCAACTTCTAAAGTAAACAAAAAGTCATACTTGCAATTAGTCTCTACTTTTGTTAAGTGGTATATAATGGTTCCCTGAAAGGGAAATTTGAACTGCAATATATCAAAAGGGCATTTTCAAAACCTTAGAAAATATACGAAGAGTATTAGATCAAAAAATTAATGGTGCTATGTTATGGAAGGAACCCTGAAAAGAAAAGAAAAGAAAAGAAAAGAAAAGAACATACCTAAAATTCTGGTCTCAGAGAGATTCTTATCTTCCAAAGTGGAGTTAAGGAGGCTTGACTGCATTGGATCGTGTTTCGCCAAGATTATGAACCAGCAGATCTTTATTAATACCTACACGGAAAATAATTATCAACAAAGTTCCAAAAGAAACTGAGAAATAATAATGAGCTAAAGAACAAACATTACATGCACCATTTGTGCTGGATCTTCTTTAACATATGGAATATCATATATGGATTTGTAGCAACGGCATTTTTCAAATGATTATGAAGGAAAACAAAAGTAAGGAAAAACAAACTGACCTGAACATTTGGGAATACCCCACACAGGAATGGATGATGGAGTGCAGTCAGGTTCACATAGCAAATGATTATTTTCATGGTTAACATTCATTGCTAGCATCCATGCGCCAATCGTTACATCTTCATTACTAAACATTCAGAAACTGTAATTCTAAACATATTGTTTTGTTAGGACTTGAAACAGTCGACACCAACTGGACAAACCAATTACATATCTTAACAGAAAACCCCCTAGGATAATACTCTAAAAATGGTGGATCGTGACAATTATGTTTCTTATTTGGCAATCTCATAAGGAAGAAAAACCAGTAAGCCAACAAAGATTATTAGCTGTAGTTCAGTTAAACTATTAGGCCCTGTGGTTCCTACCTGAATATAATGAATCTTCAAAATTTGAACTCAAAAGATAGACCAGGTGTGTCAGGTTTCTATAAGTGCAAGCGAGTGCTTTCTTGTTCTTGTTAGCGGATTTCTTTCCTTCTATCAACTGTGCAAGCTAGTGAACACTACTGCCAATCACTAGAAACACATTAAAGTAGAGGAACAATAAATCATTTCTCAAATTTCAAAGAAACATATACAAGTGGCTAACCATTTAAGCTTTGGGTCAGTGAAAACAGGACCCTTTTTCATGCATCCGACAAAGTTTGAGGGTGAGAACGTTCCTTTTCCAAAAGTAATGAAAGACGATCTGTAAAAAAAAGATATGGAAATTTAATCAGCATGGATGCAGGGAAGAATTCCAGGACGAAGGCTTCTGTGGTTACAAAAACTGAATAGATTATAGAGCATACTGAAATAACACACCTGGCCTCAAAGTGGTTGAGGTTTCTACCCAGAAGATGCATGCCATCTGCCACTAATGCTACATTCCAATTTACACTTACCCTGACATGCCTCACGAATGTAATACAACACCGAAACAAGAATATTGTATCATTCATACAGAATAGTGAATTACCAGTACCAGAACCATAACATTGATTTTCAAAAGAAAACAAAAATTCACAAAGAAAACCTCCAAATCCAAACTACCAGAACCATAACATTGAATTTCAAAAAAAAAAAAAAAAAGAACACCCAAAAGTTAACTACCAAATCAAAGAGAACCCATTACAATAAAATCCCGAGACTTCACAATTTCGAATTTCAAAAAACTTAAATTTCCCCTGTTAAATCAAAATCCATATCGAAATCAAAAAAGCCCTAATTGAAACATACTGGAAACCCACTTTACAAACCAGATAGAAATTGAAAATCCCTAATTGAAACATACTGCAGCTACGATTCACTCAGAATTAAAATTCAAAGTAAAAAACCATGAAGAAAGGGGTACTCATATCATATATTAGAGTTAAAATTGTGCTTGATATTTAATGAAACCCCAACTGAAAAAAAACCCCTAAAATTCAGTTGAACAACAACAACAACCACAAATCTCGAGTAATCCATAGAGAGTTGATGTGGTTAGATGTTCACATCTTTCTCCTCTCTTCAATGTCCTGCAAATATAAACAAATAAAGGATCAACAACAAAGTTTAGTTCATGAACAGAAAAAAGGAGAGAAAAAAATTTGATTACTACCTTGTTTTCTTGCACAAAAAAAAGTGAGATCGATAGAGTGATTCAGTGGTGGTGATGAACGAAAAAAAGAAAGAGATGAACGGAAAAGAGTGTAACAGTGGTGGCGCTGTGAGTTAGGGTTAGATGAACGAAAACGAGTGATTCAGTAATGGTGCTGTGAGTTAGGGTTAGATGAACGAAAACGAAAAGGAAAAAGAAAAAGAGAGAGAAAGGGAAAATGGGAAAGTGAAGTGAAAAAGTGATGGTAAGCTTTTTGTGCACAGATTTTGAACGGTGGATTAGATTGGTCATGCGGATTACAAAAATTTATGGACGGTGGAGATTATATTTGAGATTCTCATACAGATTGAGAAAAATGTTTAAGTAGTATGTGTGCTTTTATGTTAAAACGAACTCGTGTAGTTGGTTTATTTGTTAATCTTCAATATGAAAATGACAAGAAGTGATGTCTTTATAGTTCCGGGGAGGACTCCTTAATTTTATAAGGTTTGATTATATGGTTACCTATTAATACAAATTGAATTTCCATCGACTTCATTTAATTTTATACGGTTTGATTATATGGTTACCTATTATATCAGAGAAATAAGAAATTAATTGGATAATTGTTATTGACTTTCCACTAGACAAGAATATGGGATAGTATAGGGTGCCAAACGCCTTATATGTGATGTCGAACACTGAGAAGGTTTAATTTTGTAGACTTCTGAAGGAAATTAAGGTTTCGGACGGGTATGCATCAAACATTCTGGTTGTGTGAACCTTAAAGAGCGGAGGCTTATAGGTCTAAACATTCATGATTTCCATGTTAAATGCAAACTGCACTAAATTGACGAATATGGTTAATTTCTAGAATGTTTTTATATTTTCTTCAAATTCAATACAGTTTTAACTCACATTTGCCCACTTTGGATTTGATTCAGTCTAATTTATCCAATTTAACTTATTATCTTCAATTTTAGTCGAATTCATTAGAATCTCACTAAAACCTAATGAATGAGTTTGATTGAGACTAAATAAAACTTAATGAATTGAGGGAAACTGATGTAAATTGGTATAATTTAAGTAAGATCGATCAAAATTCAGTGTATTCAAGTCGGGTCGATAAAAAATTGAGTGAAATTGATTTAATTTGAGTAAGATCGATCAAAATTGATCTAAATCTATGTGAAATCGAGTGAAATTGATGAAAATTGATTTAATTTGAGTAAGATTGATCAAAATTGAGTGTATTCAAGTTGTTTTGATAAAACGTTGAGTGAATTTTAGTGAGATTGATGAAATCATAGTTTCATATCGTTAGATTTGTTAAATCGATAAAATGAATAAGTTTGATTGAGATTGAATAAAATTCAATAAATCTATGTGAAATCGAGTGAAATTGATGAAAAATGATTTAATTTGAGTAAGATCGATCAAAACTGAGTGTATTCAAGTCGTTTTGATAAAACGTTGAGTGAATTTTAGTGAGATTGATGAAATCATAGTTTCATATCGTTAGGTTTGTTAAATCGATAAAAAAATGAATAAGTTTGATTGAGATTGAATAAAATTCAATAAA
>JAJJMC010026829.1:660115-725407 GCA_023531435.1 Papaver californicum
TCAAAATTGAGTGTATTCAAGTCGGTTCGATAAAAAATTGAGTGAATTTTAGTGAGATTGATGAAATCATAGTTTGATATCGTTAGATTTGTTAGATCAATAAAAAAATGAATAAGTTTGAATGAGATTGAATAAAATTCAATAAATCTAAGTGAAATTGATGAAAATTGATATAATTTGAGTAAGATCGATATATAATCTTTTAAAATGATGGATAACTAGATAAACCTCTTACCCGATGTTTGTCATATTATCTTTAGATAATAACCTCTTACCCTAAGTCGAAATCTTCACCGGTACCCTAACCCTACTTATATTTCTCATTTTCCCGATAAATTGGAGAAATCGATTGAATTTGGGATAAATGGAGTAATCTAATGTCATCCATAAATTCGACCTAATTCGACATCCTTGGAAATTCACATGAGTTTATTCTTGTATGTACAAATCAATCCGACTCTAAAGATCATTCAATCTAATTGGATATACTTACATAATTTATTTCCATAAATATTTTTTGGATATGTCATATGTAGGTTTGATGATAATGTCCTTTTTAATAAGAACAAAATTGATTAAATTCAAAATAGATCGAAGATTAATTAGTGAGTTTGAACTCAATTTTAGTTGAATGCACAAATTTTTTCTTAATTTGTGTTCACTCTTCTCACTCAATTTCACTTTAAATTAGTCAGTCTCGTTCAATTTTGCTCTTTATTTTTCAATATTCTTGAATTTCACTTAGATTGTTTCGATCTCATTTAGTTTTATCATATGTGTATTAACATGTTTACATTTTGGTTAAATCATTTTTATTGCTTTGAGGGGCTCACTGTATGATTTTGGGTAATTTATATCGGGTGAACAATTGTATGCCTCGTGTCATCTCCGATTAGCCGAAATATCTATTTTTGGGTTTGCGTTAATATTCGTCGGATCTAAAACTTTGATTATATTGCTTGAATTATATTATTTGTGGATATCATTTGAGATTGACCAAAGTATGTGTGAGATTGATCTAAGTATATATTACTTAATAACTTATATGTGAGATTAACCTAAGTCTATGTTCGCTCCTATATGATGGTTATTCAAGAGAGTCCCTTTTGGCCAAACGACATAACTAATTCTAAATGCAGAAAAGCCTGCAGTTACACTCGAATGTATCTTATGTTATAAATCACTCTTAGCTTAACTACGCCGAAGAGGCAAGAAGTAAACTTAACTAAAATAAAAACACAAACGATTAAATAAAAAATTAAAATTCGTAGAATATATGAAATTATACTGTGTTGTTTGCTAAAGAGGATAAACTTATTTTTATGAAGTTAATAACCGTTCATGTTCTTTTGGTCGTTGGACCTGTATATATTGAGAGACGTACGTTTTATTGGGCGTTCTGGTTGTGGCTCGTATATAAAAAAGATGTTAAATTTGGTCCGTCAGATTCGTGATCCGTATGAGCATAAGATGTGAATTTTGAACCGTCAGATTGACGCCGTATGAGTAGAAGATGAAAAACCTAGGACCATCCGATCAGCGTAAATTTTTAATCTTGAACCGTCAGATGAATCTAAACCCTATTTGTTTAACTTATTGACCACGAAGTTCCTGTTATTTACGTTAAGTAACCTTATATATAAACACCTAAACCCTAAGTTATTTCATCACTTCTCATTTCCAACGCCTCCTTCCTAATCTCTCTGCCTCACTCACTGAATCTCTCTTTCTTTTTGCAACCAAGATACCTGGTTACTTTTAAGGAAAATGAAGTAGAAGAAAGAGATAAAACCCTAACCTCTAAAATCCTAACCCTCTCTTCAAAAAGTTTCTCTCTCGCAAAAACCACCTTCTGTAATTTCTACAGTTTCTCTTTGTTTGGATTCGCTCTCAACTTCAGAAGCTGCTGCTAATGGAGATATTGTTCTTAACCTCTTTGACTGCGTAGAAAGATTTCCCCATAGTTAGGGTTTCAGGAAAAGAAATCTCTGTGTTGTTGATTTAATTTTCAGTTTCACAATGAGGAACTAAGGTTTGGACATAACTATTTCTATCTCTTAAACCCTAGATTTTATTTTCATATCAAACGCTATTGATTTTGATTTTGTTTTTGTTTTATTTTTGATCTTTGTTTCATCTCAAGCTCTACTCGAAATCTCAAAGGCTGTAGCTATTGTGTATTCTGTCGAGGTTTGTTTTTATTGCTTCTGCAATCTTGATTGTTCTGTCTTGGATCTAATGTTTATTTGATATCTGGAACGTTTTATGGTGTTATTGTTTTGAGTGATTTAGGTATTTGACTCTACAGTAAATGCAACCAAGAAGTTTGGGGTTTTGTAGAATCTGATTGCAGGAAAATCATATTCCTAAGGCAGTATACAACTTATTTAAGTTTGATAATTTGGGTACCTATGTGAACGGGGGAACTTGCAGGTATAATACCAATTACAACTTGCAGGTTACATTTTTTGTTTTGGGGGATTTTGGCAGGTCAAGTTGTATAATAAATCCCTTTTGGTTGAAGATGGAGAGATGGTTGAGGATACAACATATGATATATTGTCGGAAGCTGGTGAATCTGATGTTGCACTCGTTGTTGTTTTGGATCCTTTCGAGTATGCTCCAATTTCTTTGGTTTTCAGGTTTATGTGAAATGTGAACAACTAAATCATTGAAATGAGTTATGTAGAGTTCTAAATTTCTGAATTTGTTGTATAAATAGTAACAGAATGTGATAGGTGACAAAGCTTATTGTTGAATATGAGTTTGAATTGTTCTTAGGTTTAGAGATTATGTAAAAAATGGAATTGACTATCCTACAATTACGCGTGCATAGTTCAAGTAAACCCTTAACCTCTAGATTCTAGTTTCTTTTTAAGTAAGTCTTGTTCTTTGTTGGACTATTTCACATGCCTCATAACATTGGATCTTTTTTTTGAAACGAATTTCAGAGCTACAACACATGCAAATCTTGTAGTTCAAGTGCATAAATTGGGAATAGAAGTCTAGATGATACACAATGCGTTGTGCAATTTCAGGCCATAAAGACTCTTTCAGATTGTGGACAGGTAAAGAAGCTTTTCTCGGATATCTTAGCTTAACATAGACCATGGTTTACTTATGATAAATTTCTTATGCTTGCATGTTTGGACTGAATGGTGCTAATATAGATCTATGGGCTTCTGTCCAGTTGTGTTCAGTCTTCTATGCTTGACTTCGATCAAGGGTCTGCAGGTTGAGCTAAAACCTATTATCTGTCCAAAGGTCTGAAATATCATTTGTTCTTTCTATTAATGTATTGCTTCCTGTTCTCCCAGATGGAGAAAAAGAAATGATTAGATAGTATTTTTTTTTCCTTCTATATAAAAAGTGTAAATTTTTTTAAGAAATGTTATAAATTGAATTATGTGATACAATAAAATTTAATTTTGTTCATAATTTCTTTGATATTAATTTTAATTAAATTTTGGAATTATCTAAATTATAATTTGTTTTTAATGATCAAAAAAGTTTAATAGTTTAGAAATTTAAACATGCCAATTAAAATCTGAATTCCAAAATAATTTAGAAGCTCCAAAGCTTAAGCAATTAACTTGAGTAAAAACTTTGATAGCTCAAATGCTTAAGAAATCAACTTAAGACAAATCATAATTAGAAATCACTTGTAGCGAGCAAAATCATTTAATCGTTTAAAACTTTAGCCAAGCAACTTCAGACTAAGCTTTTCCATGTATCTAGCAACTAGGTAGTTTAATAGCTCCTAAGTCACAAGTTGCTTCTAGAGAGTAAAAAATTTTGTACCTCAAAAGGTTGAGCAACCAACTTCAGGCCAATCAAAATTAGAAATCACTTTTAGCGAGCAAAGTCATTTGATCGCTTAAAACTTTAACCAAGCAATTTCAGAAAGAGTTGCTCCATGTATCTATCAACTAAGTAGTTTACTTGCTTTAGAATGAATGGTATATCTGAAGCGATTGATATTTTACTTGCTATATTGGTTGGTCTAGATATTAAGCGATCACAATTTTACTTGCTCCATGTTAGTTGGTCTAAATGTTAAGTAATGAGAAAAATACTCGCTTTAGGTTAGTTGGTTTATTACTAGAGCGATTGCGTGGTCGCTCAAGGCTTTGACATACATGGCTTTGGGCAACCAACGGGGAGAGTGCCACTTTTAGTCGCTATAACGGTTATAGCGACTTGAAAGGGGCTTTAAGCGACTTAAAACGAGTAGTCGCTTAAACCCAGTTTTTTTGTAGTGGCTACACCAGTAGCATAATCTGAAGCATCACACATGATATCAAATGGTAGGATCCAGTTAGGTGCCTGGACTATGGGGGAGGTAGTGAGCAAAGTCTTAAGCTTCTCGAAAGACTTTAAACAAGCATCATCTAAGACAAATTTAACATCTTTTGCAAGCAAATTGCAAAGAGGTCTACAAATCAAGCAAAAATCCTTAATGAATCGACGATAAAAACCTGCATGCCCTAAGAATGACCTAATATCTCTTATGGTTTTGGGTACCTGTAAATTCTTAATAAGGTCAACTTTGGCTTTGTCTACCTCTATACCCTTAGACAAAACGATATGCCCTAAAACAATTCCCGATTGAACATAAAATAACATTTCTCCCAATTAAACACTAAGTTCTTTTCCTTACACCTATTCAACACTAATGTCAAATGATGCAAGCACTCATCAAAAGATGAACCAAATACTGAAAAATCATCCATAAAGACCTCTAAAAACCGTTCTACCATATCTATAAAATATGCTCATCATGCAACACTGTAAAGTAGCGGATGCATTACACAACCCAAAATACGTCTATACGCAAAGGTTCCAAAGGGACAGGTAAAAGTGGTTTTCTCTTGGTTTTTTGTGGAAATAACAATCTGATTATAATTAGAGTAGCCAACTAACAAGCAATAATGACTATGTCCAGATAATCGTTCTAGCATTTGGTCGGTGAAAGGAATGGGAAAGTGATCCTTTCTTGTGACCTTGTTCAATTTTCTATAGTCAATACAAACACGCTAACATGTGGTCACTTGGGTTGGGATTAACTCTATTATCATTATGGATTACACTGATACCTGATTTCTTGGGTAGATAATACCCGCATCTAACAACTTAAGCACCTCAGTTCAAATTATGCTAAGGTCCACCCTAAAGCTTCCTTGTTGTCTTGAAGTGCGGTCACTAGCTTACTTTCCTAATTACTATCCAAGTCGGATACTATAATTATAGGCAAAGTCTCAGATGGGCCTAAAAACACATATTTTAAAGTATCTGGCAATGGTTTAAGTTCCAACTTTGGAGGCTCTTCTAAAGAAAGAATTAAGGTAAAATTAGAAACTGGTAGTGGTTCGAACTTAGATTTCCATCTATTAGTATCTAACACAGGGGTAGAGTCTAACAGAGCGTTCAGTTGATTGATGGTGCTATCATCATCAAAATCTAAGCCAAAATGGGATAGACAACTCTCTAATGGATCTTCAGATAAGATGTTTGGTAATAACTCATGAACTAATGTTCCTATCATGTTCACCTCTTCGATGTACATGTCATCTAGCTCAGGTGATTGCTTACTAATATTGAAAATATTCATCTCCATAGTCATATTACCAAAAGACAAATTCGTAATACTATTTCGGCAATTAATGATCGCATTAGATGTAGCTAAAAACATGCGACCTAATATTACAAGTATCTGGTTTTCTGGTTCAGGGACAGGTTAGATATCTAGGATAACAAAATCCACATGATAAATAAACTTATCGACCTTAATAAGAACATCCTCGACAATACCACGAGAAATCTTCACAGACCTATCAGCTAATTGAAGAGTTATCTGGGTAGGTTTTAAGTCGCCAAGTCATAGATGGAGGTACACATGGTACGGGAGTAAGTTCACACTGGCTCCTAAGTCAAGTAACGCTTTCTCAACACGATAGTTACCTATTGTGCAGGAAATGGTAGGGGAACCTGGTTCTTTGTACTTAGGAGTTGTGTTGTTCTGGATAATTGAACTTACATGACTAGCTAAAAAGGCTTTCTTCTGTACACTAAGTTTTCGCTTTCGCATACAAAGATTCTTAAGGAACTTGGCATAAGTAGGAATCTGCCTGATTGCATCTAATAAAGAAAGATTTATGTTGACTTGCTTAAAAATCTCCAATATATCATTAAAGTTGGATTCCTTCTTAGTTGGTACTAGCAGTTGTGGGAATGGGGCTCTGGGCACAAAATCGGATTTCTCAGGAACTACTTTAGACTCTATAAGTGTCTTCAGTTACTGGCTCAGAAGGGTGAACTATAGATGTTCACTATTGGGCATAGTTACCTTATTTTCTACCACTCGACCACTCCTAAGGGTTGTAACAGACATGATTGAAAGGTTTCTCTCCAGAAGATACTTCATGAACTCCTCTAAGATTGGGTTGTGTCTGACTCGGAAACTTGCCTATTTCTCTCAAAGATTTATTCAACTCACTAAACTAGTTTCATAAATCGGAAATGGCCTGAGTGTTAGTCTGAACCATCCCCTTAATAGTTTGATGAATCTTTGTAGTTATCAGAGCTAACATGGAAAGAGATTCCTCTAAGCTCATGATTTTCTCATCTGACTGGTTCTGAAACTGGGATGTACCTGAAGGATTCTTAGTGTAGCCAAAACCTGAGGGAGTCTGAGTATTACTAAACTGGCCTTGATTCTGTCTCTTAGACCACGAAAAATTAGGATGGTTTCTCCAACCAGGGTTATAGGTTTCAAAATATGGGTCATATTTCTGACGGTCTAGAGTTGTTATAAAGAGCATGGGCTTGCTCTTCAAATTTAGCATTGTTTGACCCTTGATTCATCTCTAAGGCCTATGAACCCCTAAGGATATCTGACCCATTATCAACTCTATCGACCCTACAGATAGAACTCCTAGATATTTTTGGTTCTTTTATCGAAACCCATTCCCTAGTTTGCTCAGCTAACTCAATAAACGAGTCAAACATGTATCTGGGTCTTGATGGGTGAATTTTCCACCACTCATTGTTTATATCTGCATACGGGTTTCACTATCTAGGCCCTCAAGCAAAATTTCGGCCATATGGGCTTTTTCAAAACCGTGATGTGGACACTGGTATAACAATTCATTAAACCTTTCTACGTAATCGTGTAGGTTTTCACCTAATTTCTTCTTAAAGGTTTGAATGGACTGATGAGCAGCAACATTCCTATGGTGTGGGTAAACCTTCTTAACAAAAACCTCTACAAGACCGTCCCAGGTGGTTATTGTTTTAGAAGGAATAAGATGATACTATTCTTTATTCTTTGGCTTTTCATCAAGAGAGAAGGAAAACAAATGCAACCTAAGCACATCTTTAGGGACATTCAGATAACTCATTATGTCACAAATCATTTCAAAGTCTCTTATGTGGGTATTTGGGCTCTCATTCTCTAACCCCCTAAATGTTCGAAGCATGCCAATTGTCCCAGGTTTAATATCAAATTTGACAGTTTTGAATGGTGTAACTATTCCTGGTTCACGTATTACTTTAGATGGGTTCATACGATCTCTTAGGGTTTTGTTTACCTGGACCTCACGTTCACCCATTTCGTCAAAAACAGATGCACCACCTAAATCCGTGTAACGTGTTGGACTTAAACAAAATAGGTTGTTTTCTTCAAGTCTATCTCCTACATGGACCCGACGCATACATAATTAGAACTACTAGTGTTTAGCAAGAATTTGTGCACATGCAAATGCTATGGTTCACTATTTTAGGTAAGCTTGGGTTACCTCAGCAAAATATACCTACAGTCAAAGACTAGTCAAAGGTACAAGGCTGGGGTTTGTGGTGTTTCAGATGATAACGCCCAGAGGATTAACCGTACTATCCCACAAGTATTCCTAAAAATCTATGTCTGACGAAAGATGCAATTGGTGTGTGCACTTGTGTTTTTTTTTTACAATAATAAATAAAATACTAAACAAGCAAGCAACAGAAATAAATTTCCAAAAGAAAATAAGGAAAATAATAAATAAAATTTAATTATAAAAATTCTTTGTCTTTTTCTCCGTTCTTTTTTCTTTAACTTTAACTCCAAGTCTTTTGGCTCAATTCCTTTTCGTTTCGTCCCAAAACCTGTAGCAAAAGAGAAATACCCAAAAAGCGTAAAAATAAACAAAAGAATAAAAATAAATAAAACTACTAAAAACTAAAACTAAACCTAAAAACAAATCCGACAAAATTTGATGGGTTTTATAGACAGTGGTAAATAAGTTCATTCAAGACTTGTGAAAATTTGGATTTAAAACTAATTTCTAAGACTAAAAATAGCAAAAACTCAAATAAAATTGATAACAAGGTTTAAAGAAACCCGAGGCTAAGATTCCACTATTTTCCAATTTTTAAAGTGATTTAATTCAATAATTATAATTATACAATTCATACGTTTAATTTGATTCTAAAATATTGCAACAAGTAAATTTTCAAAATAACAATTGTATATCGAAAGATGGAACATCAAAAAACCTAGGCCAAGCATGTACCATCAAAAGAAATCATAATTGTTTAATAAAAAATCATTAAATCAATATTTAACCAAGGAAAATAATCATAAAAGTTACATAAATTAATTAAATAAAATATTACCACATAATTATTGGAAAAATAGCTTCCTCCATCGTCTCAGCAATGGGGTTTAGCTCATCGTGACAAACACTCTCTCAAAAGATGAAAACATGGCTCAAAAGTTCTTGAGAAGAAGAAAAGAATCAAAAATAATTGACACAGTGAATTTGAGACGTTAATAAACGTTACAAAGAAGAATAGAACAACAACAAATATAAGTGTCTCTTTCATGCCACTGAAAGAAACTGAAAAGATCACAGATGTTTTTACGACGTTGTTCTTCGTTTTTAAGAACGAAGTTCTTCCTCTTCTTCACCAGCTGCTTCTCTGCAACTTTTTTTCTTCTCTTTTCTCGTCCATGTGGCCTCCCCTAACACTCCATAACCCCTCCTTTGACTTCAACAACATCTATTTATACACCATAACCACAATAAAACTCTCGAATCTTCTCCTTAATCATCACAGATCTTAATCAATGAAAATATTTTCTCGGGATTTTTTTTCTCTTCTCGAACCTGATTTCTTTCTTCTTTTTAAACTATACTCGATCTTCATGTTTTTAATGATAAGCTGGCGAGACTTAAAGAAGATAAATCCTTCTTATTACAAAAATCAAATCAAACCAATCGAGAATATTTTCTAACCTTTTTTTTACGTGAGAAAATATCTCACTGGATTGAGAAACAAATCCAATTTTTATGTTTCCAAACTTGCAAAAACTCCTTTTAGTTAAAGCAAGAATATTCTTGTCTTTAAAACCTAAAATCTTGTCCAAAAATATCAATTGAAATCTTCACAGGTCGATCACATGAGAGAATAAAACTCCCACTAGTTATTCATATTTGAATCTTGAGAGGTGGTGCCTTTACCCATTGCATGTGGTCCTTTAACAATTTTCGGGGTTCCTTTAAGACTTTTTAACCGATTTTTCCACACTTATTAATTCTTCCAAAATACCTATAAACATAGAAAAAGATCATATTAGTACAAAAAGTTGAGGAATAACAATATAAATGTAAGACGAAGTATGACACATAAACGTGTCAATCAGCAGCAAGAGAGTACAAAATGGCAGAAGCGAGAATTAAACACAGAGGATTATATGTTAGGCTAAGGGAGGTTCTCACTGCACACTTGTGGGATGATTTTGGCAGAAGAAACCCTCATAGGATCTAGTTTTATTTTTTGAACTTTTTATAATTAGTTTTTATTTCAATAATTTTATTTTATTTCTTTTAGTTTGGTTTGTGTAATTTAAGGATCAAACATTGAAATTGAAATTAAGGATCAAATTGGTGAAAAAACAACACTAAAATTGAAACTAAAGGATTACATTAAAATTGAAACATTGAAATAAAGGATTACATCCAAATTTTAAAAGTAGGACTAAAACAAAGGGTTAATCTAGTGGAACAATGGCATCACTGATATCATTATTCTCCTCCTCATCAACTGAGTTTGGGCATTGTTGTTCCTTCAGTACTTCAATTTTATTTATTTTTTCTTGCCATATTATCAGTGGTGTATGATTCATCTTCGACGTGTCCATTCCCAAGATTCCTCTCATGTGAGCATTAAAATAATTTTGTTCAAGGGCCTTGCAACCTCGCCTAATTTCTGCAATCAGTCTTTTCTTATTTTTCAAAAAAATCTTAAAAGTTGACATATGAAGTTGAAGATTCAGTGGCTTCTTGAGCCGCCTTTCTGATCCTTTTAGCTTTTTTGTTGCCTGGTCCATCATATATTTCTCTATTTCCATGAACATTAAGATTACTATTAGCATGTTTGGAATACGCCTGTGTTGGGTAGTTGGGTTGAGGTTGTTTCTGGTGAAGAATAAGTAGAGGGAGACCCTCGAGAAACGTTTTCCGTCTCGTAAGGGGATTTCTTCGGGGTTAAATTGGTTCGGGACTTTGAGGATTTAGAAACATTCTTCGTGTTTGAAAGGAAAACTTGCTTTTACTTTCCATGCTTCTCTAGTATTTTGCATCTGCAGTTTCAACAAATTAGTTATTAAATTAAATCAACTAAACAATTTGAAATGCAACTAACTTACTATATCTGCTTCAGTAACACCTCTCTTTTTTGACGATTCACTTGCAACATTTTGGTACTATATCGGCGCAACCTAGGCTGAGCGGCTGAATATGCCTCGGTCGATTCATTATGCATCGTTTAGCCAATTATCCACTACCCTAAATTGAGTTTTTTCATCCACCTAGCTTGGAAAATCAGTCTATATGCCAACCACCACTAATTTCTCTAAGGAAACAAAATTGGGTAGTAGTTCGTAAAGGTTTGAGTTATGTTTTAAGCAAGAAAATAAGATTAGAAACTCATGCTACTGCCATTGAAAAACAGTGCTGGATGGAAGAAGATAAAGAAGATATATTGAGTTCTGAAATGATAAGGAATAATGGGTTAGTCTCTGATTCTTATTGGAAGCAAAGCAAAACTCGAGTTCTAAGAAGATTTGGGTGAGTTTTCTGGCCGAGAATACACTCAAACAAGTGATATTGTTGTCGCTGTTTTAGGTGATGGAGGATGATGAGTAATGAGTCGTTAGAGTCCTAGATGGATTATGATTGTTTTTTTGTGTATGAATTCGAAATTGCAAGTTGAAAGAGAGATAATACAGTTAAAGTTTGTGTGCATCCAACCCAAAACCAATTGGCAATGGATGGAGTGGCCCTTCCATATTATATTTTAAGTTTATTATGGGGATATTAGCAATGTGAGACTATTATCCTTCACACGTCCCCTCACGTGTAGGGCACTCTCTTTGGGCCTCTAACACGTGGACTATTGTATGGAGATCCGTTGGGATTACTCTCGCAGGGTCTGGCTCTGATACCAAGTTAAAAATGTGGGCATCCAACTCAAAACCAATTGGAAATGAGTCGAGTGGACCTACCATATTATATTGTAAATTCATTATGGGGATATTAGCAATGTGGGACTATTATCCTTCACAAATACAACATCAAAATATGTTATCTCTCTGTTACCAATTTCACGTATACAATGTGTTTGAAGAAATGCCTGAACCACAATGTTGTCGGTGTTTTAGGTGATGGGCGACGATGAGTAATGAGTCATTAAAGTCTTGGATGGATTAAGATTGTTGGTTTGTGTATGAATTCGAAATTGCAGGTTGAAAGAGAGCTAATACAACAACAAAATGTGTTATCTCTTTGTTACCAATTTCACGCATACAATGTGTTTGAAGAAATGCTTGAACCACACAACTCTTGCCAACCTCAACTGAACTAGCTTTGCCTTCAGTTAAACCATGGTTCTGATGGGTATTTGATAAGGGTCGGGACATGGACTCGAAGTCAATAAAGAAACTGAGGTTGGGTATAAATTGTTATGGGTCTTGGGTAATTTTGCAAGCCGAGAAAACAACAGGAGAATTATGTGTTTATGTGACTTTTATCGGCTATTTAAAGTAGGGGTAAGCAAAATACCCATATCCACGAATTTCATCCGGTCCAATCCGTATTTTAGCGGATGGATACCCGGCCCGTGTTTGGATGGATTGAACGTGGATGAGCTATTTTCACGAGTTGGACGCAGGTGATACATCACCCATCCGTTGGGCATCCGGCCCGAAGAATAGTGTATGTATATATCTTTTCCATATTTTTTTATACTCCTAGTTCATAAGTAGACAGTGTTGTTCAGTGGACTAATTCATCTTTGCACTAATAGTTCATAAGTAGACAGGTTTAGATCAGGCGTGAAAGGTAACTTAATAGGAAAGATATATCCACCGTCAGATTTATCATTCTATTTGACGATGTTTAATAGCGAAACTATTAGCGTATGTAATGGAAATTTAGGTAGATTGGCTAAAATGCCACCACGAATGTTACAGTAATGCTACAAAGCTACTAAGAATGTCATTTTAAACTAACCGGCAAGGTGGAAAACACTTGTGCCGGAAGTCATTAGGCCAAATCTTAAACTTTTTTTCCAACACTTGTACCGATAGTTTTTGTTACTATATTTAAAAATCAGCTGTCCATCTGGTTCATTTATTCACCCGTGGGTATCAAATTCATTGGATAATGGACTGGACACGGATACATTTTTAAAATATGTCATTTGGATGGATTGGATGTAAGGCTGCACAAACCCGACCCAACCCGCCAACCTGATCCGCACCCGGCCCGTCGATGAATGGGTTGGGTGCGGGTGATTTTTTTAAAACCCGTCTTCTGGCGGGTTGGATGCGGGTGATTTTTTTAAAACCCGTCTTCTGGCGGGTCGGGTGCGGGTGATAGCTCCTCTTACCCGACCTGACCCGACCCTCCCACCCTCCGAAATTTAACATAATGTTTTGGCACGGGTGATTTTCACTTAACTTCATCTGTATGTATATCTTTTCACTAAGGTAAACAAAGGGTTCTTCTTTTTCATCTCTGTTACACGCATAATACACAGGCGAGAGGCGAAATCTATTGTTCTTCGATCAGGTAACACCCTTTGTTCATCTGAAATCCCATTTTTGTTAAGTTTGTGAGTTGCAGAGACTACCTAAGTAACCTAACTCGAAGAAATAGTTGCTTGCAGACTGCACTCGAAGAAATAGTTGAAGGAAAGTAGAAAACTAGAAAATTTGAATCAAATTTTACGTCGAAACAAGTAAGTAAATGGAACCCAAACCTTCATTCCCATGAATCACCTAATATTTTTGTATTAATTTGTCACTTGATGAAATTAAATTTTTAGGGTTCAGTAAAATTTGGGGATTTTTTTCTTTTTCTGTAATTTAGGGTTTATTTGATCTTGTTGTTAGTGTATTGATATGCTGTCATAAAAAATAAGCACATAACTACCAGTAGGATACCAATTTTAAACTTTTAACTACCAGTAGGAAAGAAACCTATGTACCCACAATAATCTTTTATGAGATCAAAATATTTTGTGCCCATGAAGCCAAGACCAAAAGACCACCTATACCTTAATGTTCTTGGGATAGTGAAATTTTGTTTCCTTCGTAAGTTTACTTCTGTTTTAACTTTTTGTTTTGGTGTGATCAGTAGGCATCTAGCTTAAGCTCTAATTTTCAGCAGTTATTTCGGCTTCCTTTCCTTTTTAATTTGTATCAGAGTATATACGTGTTAGTCTGTCATTGTAAGAAGAGGTTCCTCCTCTAGTTCTCCCCTTATTTTGCTATTGAGTTCTTTACTTATTTTTAAACCAAGCTCAATATAAAGTTTTTTGTATTGTCTAGTCTGTTGTAAGTCTGTTTGTGTGTCCTAACTTTATGACAAACACTAGCTCCCTATGTTAGTTTTTTTGTTTCCTTGGTTTGCTTTTATCTTTGGTTACTTGAATCTATGCTTTAGCCTATATAATTATTCTACCTTTCTTGACTCTTTCTGAATTGAATATTTCTACTTCCTAATTTACTCAACCTCAGGGTATAATTTGTACTTCAGGGTTCTTAACTTCTTATACTATTATACTATTTGTATTTATTTTTTTTTTCATTCTAATTGTTCACTTCTTTTGTTGCAGAGCTATTTGGTAACCTTGCTGCTTCTTCTATCATCATAGATGATGATTGAATCTCATCCTGCGGTAGTTGATTCTGGCAAGTTCTGGTGAGTTCTTAAACTTAAACTCTTGCTTTTATTTTGAGTCATGGTATATGAAAGAAATAATCCTCGTAAAGCAATAATGATGGTATATGAAAGAAAATATGCTTCTCCATGTTGTTGTAGTATCAATTATGTGAAGCTCTAATATGAACTGCTTTTGAAACAGTTATGTCGATAGACTCGATACAGTTAATATGAACTGCTTTTGGAACTCTAATTGTTTCTATAGGCAATTTTGCATGACAAAACAGTTTCTTCTCATGTAAACTGAAAACAGTATTAGGTCCTGTAATGTTGTACTAAACAAAAGATTACTGTGAATCCAAAGTGGTAAACCAATACAAGGTAGTGAAAATTAAAGGATTGGGGGCTGATTCAACAATTTTGAAGATGAAAATCCACACTCAGAATCTCTATACCAACACCACAGAACTGTATAACAAAATGAATCAAAATCCAATGTTTCTTAGTTAGCAAATATAAAGTTTATGATACATAAAGTAAACATCTCTTTAACGAGCTAGTACTATTTGATAACTGATACAACGTGGCCATTTCAAATAATATGAAACTCTCCCTGGCTTGTATTGTTTACTGTTTGTCTTTCTTTGCTACTCAGTCGTAAACATTTTAAGATGTTCATCATATTATGCTTGGGAAAAATGACTTTCTTTATACTTGTCTTACATTGTTCATCTGGAAATATTTCAAACAGACATAATGGTTTTGAATGGAGCTGCTCCACCAAGGGGAAGTGCGGCAGCTGCTCCGATGATGCATCTGGACTGAAGATTTCTCATAAATGAGCATTGGATTCATTAGATTTTCATAAATGTTGAAGTGACTTTGAATTGTATTTGGTTTCTTTCACAGTGACTTTCATGAATCATAATGACTTGTGTTTGGTTTTTTTCATAAATCTTTCTTGTTTGGTCAGGCTTAAGAGGGTTTAGAATTTGGAAAAAAAATAGATTTAGAAGTTTAGAACAACTGTTTTAGGATTTGTGGAGTCTGGGCGGGTGACCCGCACCCGACCCGCATTAAAGTCGGGTCTGATCCGACCCGATCCGTCCTATTGCCGGTTGGGTAGGGTTGAAAAAATGGTCACCCGACTATACGACGGGTCGGGTACGGATGAGGCTAAACCCAACCCGACTCACCCGATGTACAGCCCTAATTGGATGTGGGTGGTACCAAATCCGTATCCTCCTATCCGTTGCTCACCCCTAATTTGAAGGGACTAGAGCTTGTTTCCAAAAAGAGGGCTTAAGTTTGAGGCAGGTTTGGATAGAGTTTATGTGCTAAAAATCAGTTGAAAGCTGATACTTCTGCCGTTCGATTGTGTGCTGAATGGAGGGGAACGGAAGTGATTACGTGCTTATTTTTTGAAGTTGAGAGAGGAGAGGATATGTGTTGATATTAAGTTACTTTAGGATCAAGCTATATCATGACTTGCAGATGTAAAAAGGGAGGAAATCTACGGCAATCATATACCCCTCTCACGACTGCTCCACCAGTTTGCTTTGCATCTCCTTCCATACCATCCCACACCAGCATACCACCTTCACATCCACCACTATCTTGCATCCATCTCACATGCATACAGCCACAGCAGTCCGCGCCATATCACCATTGAAATCAGTCTGCAAGCCAGAGCAGCAATACAGCCACCACCAGGGCACTGCACAGGCCTGAGTTCAAGACCATCGACTGCAACATCAATACAACAGCAATACTGTCCATACAGACAACTCACCTGTTCACAACCATATACCACCAGGCCATTCCCTATCTTCCACCTGCTGCTTTGTTTTGGTTTGCGTAGTTGGTTTAGAATTCTAGTTTATCATGAACTCCCCTAGCTAAGTGTATTGATTAGGGATGACTTTGACATCCGGAACATGAACTTAAATTGATTTTAAAAGCTTGTTTTCTCTCAAGTTATCTTGTTATTGTTCACTCTCTATAATGTCAATAGTGCTTATGAATTATTTATGAAATCATTTTAGTTTTAAATTGAATGATTGATTGAAGATTTTATTGCTAATTAAGAACTCTTCGACCTGTAATTGTAATACAAATAATAATATATGGGTATTGATGATTAAGTATTTATATAATTGTCTAAAAATTCCTAAAAAACTAGTAATATATGAATATTGATGATTAAATATTTTTTACGTCCTTACGTAACAGACCTAGTATTTGACTTAAGTGATGAAGATGGGGTAGAAGTAATAGAAGCAGTGTTCTTCCTCCTACCTATTTTGATATATTTTTGGTATCGTTAGAAGGACGGCAAGACCTCAAGTATCATTGAAGGGACACTAAAATCTTTGTTAGAAAAGACTAACAACTTTGATTACAAATAATTCTCTGTTTCTTTATTCATTCATAGTAAAATATATACACAAAGACAGTTTCATAACTTACACCATAACTTCCTACAAACAAGGAAATAACTGCACACAATAAACTACCTAATAACACAATGGTTATCTAGAGATAACCGTACTCAAATTCTACTAACCCCAAGACCTAGCAAATACATATAACTAGGGAACATGACCAACTTAAACTTGCGACCCACAATACAATTTAAATTCAAGTAAAACTTTTAACTTACTAACAAACCTAATATACGAAAACACATAACAATATTCATATGTAGAGATTGACATTAGTAGATGGGTCGAGCTTTCGTACTAGGAATTGCCAAAGACTTATTCATTATGTGCAAGGACAACCAAGTTTAATTCAACGGAGAAATCAAGCAGTTCTGGAAGCACTAAAATTTTCTAACTCTTGTGATCTTTTTTTGAGAGTTATCTTTACTAGTAGACAAGGAAACAAGGTAGCAGATTCTTTTGGCTGAGAAGGCAAGGAAACAAGCTCTCCTACGCATTAGTTTATTGGAATATTATCGTATTCTAGACTGCGATTCTGGAATAGGGGAACCCAACGGGCCAAATAACCCCTTGTAATATTTTGGGTTGCTTTTATAACTACGACTGACTAATTCGCAGAAAATAAAAACATATCCATGTCTCAAACGTTAAAAATATCCGTTGGGAACCAGATATATAAAAAGCAGCAATGACCAAATTTGGATGGATAAGATTTACCCCTAGTCACAGTAAACAATGTCCAACTGACCCACATTTCTGCAATAAAAAAGACTTGTTTCCATCCATTCTTCTGTAAAGTATCAAGTTCTTTCCTTTTTAAGAGACAAAGAAATCCACAAAAACAAAACAGAATTCAAAATGTGGAACTTTGCTCTCAAGCTGTTGTTTCTCGTCTTTATAGTCAACACTACTGCTACTCTAGTTGTTGCTACTGACCACATTGTTGGTGCAAACAAAGGTTGGAATCCAGGAATCAACTACACCATTTGGGCAAATAACCATACCTTCTATGTTGGTGATCTCATTTGTAAGTCAAAATATTCCTAGCTCAACTAATTATTCCTTGTCTAGATCTCTGAAACGCAAATAAAAAAATTAACAATTTTTGTTGTTGTTTACAGCGTTTAGGTATACGAAAAATCAGTACAACGTGTTTGAAGTGAACAAGACAGGTTATGATAACTGTACTATAGAAGGAGCAACAGGAAATTGGAGTAAAGGAAAAGATTTTATTCTTTTAGATAAAGCTCAACGTTATTACTTCATCTGTGGAACTGGTGGTTGTTTTAATGGAATGAAAGTTTCTGTTCTTGTTCATCCACTTCCTTCTCCTCCTCCTTCTAAATCTCATAATTCCTCTTCTGATCAGAAATCCTCTGCTACTACTACTTATCAGATAGTTTCTTGGTCTTCTTCTTTAATGGTGTTGGTTTCTCTTGTTCTTCCGATCTGTTTCTAATCTGTACTGGTTCTTTTTTATTTGATTTTTTTGTGGTTCATTTTGTTTTGCGTAAAGCTGTTGTTGCACTGATGTAGTGATGAATCTGATGGTACATTATTATTTTTAGTTCAAATTTGGTTTTGAAGATTACTATATATTTTTTTAATAATTATTTTTATATATTTTCCAGCATTGCATATAATAGTATCACGGAATCACCTACTCGGTGGGGATTGCAAGTTGATTAGGAACAGGAAAGGACCACCAAGCCAGACAGCTTGAGCTTTCCTTTTTGCAAAAAATGAGTAATGAAAAAGATAAACAAAGAGAAAAGAAAGATGAAATTATTTATTTAATCTTACCTTCTGACTTAAATTTTAGAGTGTTAATCAGTTGAATTCGATTTCAAATTCAAATTGGTTCACTGTACCAATTTCAAATTTAGAGCGCCAAATATCCAAAGTAATTAACCCAAAATAATCGAAAGCCTGCTTGACTTTGAGAGATAAGAGCCAATAGCCTAATACATTACAGCTCTTCCGAGAGAACTTGAAACACGTATGTTGCCTTATTCAGACCCATTTGACGCGTGGGAATGCTATTCAATATTCCAATCCATACATGACATAACGGGTAAGCGTCTCACTAGTCACTATGGTGCTCAGGTGCCATATATATCAGTTAGGCCTTGGGACAACACATCAATTCGAGTCACCAAGCATCTATAGATTTTTTTGTGTCACGCTATCTGAAATAAGAAGATTTCGGAGAAGAATCAAATACGCATAGCATACACTATCAGGCCAAACAAGGAAAACGCGTCAATCAAGTGACCCTACTGATTTCAGCGACATCAAGTGTCAAAGGCTGCAGAATTTTTCTAGGATTATATGGTGAAGTTTGTGCGATTAAAAAAGAAACTAGCTATGCCTATCTTCACTGGACAAAGGACTGATTGAAAATTTGGAGCATTCATAACTTACTTTCCCCATAATTCATAATCTTGTGATTTATGATGCAGGATATTTTGCAGTTTGAACATGGTACATCAGCTGAAATCTGCGCTGAACTTTCTCCTAACCACTGACACTGTCTAATTTACGTAGTCTAGGAAAGCAGAAAATATATATACACAATCGATCAGCACTCATAAAAAGAAATTAAATACGCGTGTATCAAGAACATTTTCATAACACATTTACAGGACTAACACTAGAGCCACATTGACCAGCCAAGGAAGACCATATACCCGAAAAGAAATTTAAACATGGCGAGCGAGTACTCGAAAGACATAATCTCATGGTCCTCATCATTGCAAATTAATCAACAAGAGATAATATTCCACATTATGCTTTTATTTCCACTAAGACGTGTAAAATCCCTACTGGAAACCAACCCGAGAATCCGCTGAGACGGAGATGCTCTTGTTCCTCATACCACCACGAGTCCTAGGTCTTGCTTGATGGAATACAGAGACCTCTCCGACAGTTTATTCACTTGTTTGAGAAACTACAATATATTCATATTCATATTCATAACCAGAATATTTGAAACCAAAATCAACAATTTACAATGCACCCATTTACCAAATAAAAAAGCTGAAACACTTGTGCAAAAACAATACAAACCTACCTTTTAATTTGACTTGCCCCTGATCTCTAACCTTTGCACGGCCTTCACAATACCCTCCCTATGGATGGTACAGCCTTCATATATTAATCTATAAGGATACACTAGATGATCACTTCGACGGGTGGGGGGGCGACTTTTGAGTATCCATGTGATGTCACCTGCATTGAAACATAAGTTAAAAATATAATTGCTAAGTTAAGATGGACCTAGTAGCCAACTGATGACGCAAAGAAAGTAAACGATGGACACAGTTGGAGCACAACAACGAAAGAAGATTAAAAATAGTATTAAGAAGGATAAATTTCAGATAATACAAATATGAAAAGAGCACTATATTAATTCTGAAAACAGTACACTGTCAAATTACTCAGAAAAAGCTCCATTTTTCAGTCTTACTGACTAAATATTTATAATATTCTGAAACTCTCTGACATCCTACATGTGACCAATCTTGACTTATCCACCATTCATGTGTATTAAGTCTGTACACGTGTCTTTTGATGATATTTTCTTTTCTCTGGAGCCCGTTTTTCAGATATCAGGCGGCACTATCTGAGGGTCTGTTCTACTGACGTGTGTTCTTCTTCTCACAACTGCTTTTCCTTGTGTTGGCGTCATGTCTGGATCCTTGTAAGATACAACACTTGTCACAGCCATTTGATATTTCTACTCTTCCGCGCGATCAAGGATCACCCATACGACGACCTCCCCTACGACAAACCCCTCTTACCTTTCCTTTCTTCCTTTTTTTTCTGTTTCTTCTTCTTCTCCCTCACCTTTCTGTCTGCGTGAACATCCTCTCATGTTCACCCGGACACACCACTTACTTCTCCTTCTTTCCCTCATTTCTCTCTCCTTCCGTCCGAGTGAACATGGGAGGATGTTCACGCGGACACACCACCACATACTCTCTTTTTTTTCCTTCTTTATCCCCTTCTTCCATTCCTATCCGCGTGAACATGGAAGGATGTTCACGCGGACACACCCCCAACTACTCTTCCTCATTCTTTTCCCTTCTTTCTTCTTTTCATATTCTTGTCCGCGTAAGCAACTCTTCATCTTCACGCAGACACACAACTACTCTTCCTCATCTTTCTCTAATCATCTTTCACTTCATGTTCTATCCCTGGTCGCACAACCATTCATCATCTTTCACTTCCTCTTCGTTCACCTCCTATTCGTATGAGTATATTTTTTAGGATAAATCCATGTTTCCACTTTTCTTAATTTTGGGGTATCTATATTAAGTCCCCTGGCTGCTCGGTTAGGTGTCAGGCTATCCGACAGTCATATACCCAAGAATTCCAAGTCCCCGAGTATTTAGAAGTCCCCGGGTATCAGTATTGCCTCATTATTTTGTCCCATTTCCGAGCATCTTTTAACGTCGCATTCCGTTTTCTTATTCCACTTTATAACTTCTTTATAACACTTTTTTATTTCATTCCAACAACATAAAATTTATGTTTTTCATTCTTACTCTAATTTCTACTTCATCATTTTCTTGTGTCCCTTGCATTCTCACTCCCTTCTCATTTTTCACCATGATTTCCTTCGAGGAGGACTACTACGACACAAGCGTCTAAGGCAACAACGAATTTCTTTCTTTTACTTCTCAACAAACTGATGATGATACCTACAATACCAAGGTACTGGCAATGATACCAAGTCCTTGGCTTTCCTTCGTGCTCAACACGATGGAAACTATGTCATGATCATATCTTCGTTCGTGATTCTAGGTGGTTACTTGGATGCGAAAATCCTTCACCTCGTTCATTAAACCTAAATATGACCCTCCCTACTTTATTATTCATCGAGGTGACCACGTCCTTCCTGACGTATCCTTCCTTGCTACTGGTCGTCCCTCTACCTTATGGCCAACATGGGTTGAACACATCCTCACTAATCCATTTCTTCGTTCTCTTGTTAAAGGTCTTAGCATTTTTGACGCCATAGAGGTATCTTTGCATCGGCATATTACCTGTTATTCTTCAGAACTCATCCGCTTGGTCTTGATATGGGTACCAAAGGTACATTCTTTATTTACTTGGGGGGAGGCGACTCCCATTCTAGAAGAAGTGGTGGATTTTCTACGGCTTCCTATCCAATTTTTTCACCTTTTTGAGGGAACAGTTGGCGATGAAGTATTGAACGACAATGACCGAAAGTTGTTGGGTATTCTGAAAGTGGATGGAAGATACTCTACTTCAATCCCTTCTAGCGAAAAAGATTCCTCCACAGTGAACCAGGACCATGGGGTTTCCTCTAGGCAACCTTGACGCGGTACAGACAGGCACGCTGGCTTCCCAGTTTGGGTTCAATTATGGTTATTACTACGTAATGAAGAAGGATCTCAGGATCCTACCATCCCTGATGAGCTACGGGTCATTGATAATCGCACCGAGTTTGCTGCCTTTTTAGCTTATTGGCTTGACCCCGATTTGTTTGAATACCCTAAAAAGGATGCTCTAAAGAACGAAATTTTGAATATTGTTGTCTTGATGTCAAGAGGTGTGACTTTTCCTTTGGCCCCATGTTTCTCGGAGGATTATATCATCACCTGGATGTCGTATTCAGTGACCTTCGATGGGCTAACGACGAAAGTTTCATCGTGGAGAGTTTTGTTCCCACCGCTTTCTTACAAGTATGGATATGGGAGCATTTTAGGGGATGACGTCCTAAGGTGAAGCCACTAGTCCTTGAAAATGGGGAACTTAAGGATCGTAGTCAAAGTCGTCAAGTGTGTACCCAGTTAGTCACCACGAGATGGAGTTATATACGAAAGTCTCCCCCAAACGTGTCTCTATCTTGGGTGATATTATGGATGATGTTAAATCCTTTATGTTATTTCCTTACAATGATGGTGTATGTGGTCCTACCACCTATATTTTCACTGTTAAGGAAGCTAATCATTGGGCTCATATTAGTCTGAATACTGGCGTTGGTCCCCATTGGGATTTCATCGCTGCTACCAACCCTGGTTCTCTATCATGTTTCTTTGGGGGTGCATTCTTCGCTAAGTCCTATAATATAGATCATGTAGCACAATAAGTCGGATATGATCAAGGGTGTTATACGATCGTTACCTCATCCATCTTGATCACTCCTTGTGACGTATCCAATAGCTTTGATCGGTTTGTCTCCCGCTCTAATGTTGATTTTCTTAAGGTCCTTGCTGCTCACCGCTAATATCCTGTCATTAATCGCCCTTTGATAATGACTCATGCCTGGTGTACATTTTGGTCCCATGAGGTTGAAATGATGGTGGATTTATGTTCTTCTCCTCCCATACATGATGCTGCACCTGATACTCCTTGTATGAATCAGTGTGGACGCATAAAGATATGTCCAACTAACCTCACGGAATATAATCTTCATCCTGCTTCTAAGTGTAAGAAGGCGAATCCAAATTGGTGTGATAGACCTGTCCCTGATAATACTAAGTCTCATATTAAGGAAGTGATCTCAGTACGTCAAACACAAGATGCTTCCTCCAACACATCTGAGGTATATGTTACTCCTCCACCCCCTTCTTTTTTTTTGAAAAAGAAAAAATATTTAACTTCATTTTGTGTTTCATGTGCACGTGTTTCATCTCTTTTAGTATTTTCACATATATGTATGTGTGATTTGCAGGCTGTTGCTAAAGGTATGAATAATCTACGTCAGCATAATCTCGGTAAAGTCCTCATTCGCGTTATATCTGAAGGTTGTCAAGAAATTTTTGGTTCCTCTACGCCTGAGGAGTATAACATCGAGACTCTTGATCATGATTCATTCTCCAATTTTTATGGTAATTTTTTTTTGACTCTCTTTATTGCTTCAAATCTATAAATACTTGATTGTGTTTCTTTTATATGCTTCTCATTTCTGTTTTACTTTTCTCTTTCTTATATTTGCAGAGCTAAATCCTGACTCTCCATATCTTCCTATAGCCATTCCTTCTCACCCTTTAAAGTTGCAGGTATTTGTCTAATAATAATCTTTTTTTATATGTTTTATTATACGTTTTTATGATGGTTTCTTACCTTCTCCTCCATTTTTTTAGTAAGCAAGGTCGTTATGGGTCCGAAGCTGTGAACTCATCGATCTCCTTTAAGATGAAATGTACCCGTGATGCCGCTCAGTCTCCATAAAATGAGACAAGGAAGGAATCATCTTCCAATCGTTCCACTACCCACTTCACGCATGTGTCACCCCACATCTATGTTAATGACAACAATAGTGAATCCCCTCCTCGTCCTGATGAAGTTGATCTTCCCGCTTTTGACCCATTTGTAGATAAATCTACCCTTAATGGATGCCAGGACTACCAAGAGGTTGGTGGTTTTTGGGTTGCTCCTCGTCATGTACAACGTTATGCTAGGATCATTCTCAATCATGGTCATATTGTAAGCACCAAGACAATTCATGGCGTAGGTTATTTAGTTAGTCAAACCAACGTTCTCTTGGACATCATTGGTCGTATGCGGAGTACACAATCCCCTCTTCCAACACCTTCTATGATAACATCGTAGAAGATAGTGATTGATCTTTTCCATGATTATATGCGCTTCTACATTAAGTGGCTCGTGGACTAGGTTGGATGAGAGGTTGAACAATCGTCTTACTCAACTGCCTCAAGTCATTACTGACCATCAAACCCGTATAACGTAGTATCAGGAACAACTCGTTGTTCTTAACGAAAAGCATGCCTCTGCTTTAAAGGCCGTTAGCACTTCCTTTGGTGAAATAGAGGAGGTGAAGCGCGTTATAGGAGATGAAACTCGTAGGCTAATGAGTCTGAAGAGGAGCTTCGTTCTTGTTCTGCACGAGCTTGATCATGGTTGTTCTAGTCTTACTATCATAATTTGCTTATGTGTTTGTTATCTGTTATTTGTGTACTTTGTTGTTTGCTTTGTTATCTGTCAGAACTTTATGATCTTATGTTGTTTCCCTTTTTGTAAACATGGTATCTGATATTCAACTATTAATATAAGTATTCTATGTTTTCAAGTTTTTTTTCATCCTTGGGAGTCGTGTTCCTAACTAGTATTAATATCCCATACATTTTATTGCTTATGTTTATTATTCAAAACCAAATCCTTATGTTATACACTATCTCGTCTGTCACTATCATGACATATTCCCGTATCATAGCTCAGGTTTCTACATTATCTCATATGTCAAACGTATTCCATGTATGTGTAGCGCAGTTTGAGCACCTTTAAATTAGCAATGACCTAGAGCTAACCCGTATTGAGTTTGAAGTTTCCTTGATCAAACTAAGTGATCGTAGAATTCCTTTATCTCTAGCGTCTCAAAGATTATTTATTAAATCTGAGCGAATACGCTTTTTCATACAGAGTCTCGATTGTCGTTGTGTTATCAATATTATTGAAATATGCTCTTGCTCGTAGGCGCACTGTAGTGGCATTTTAAAAGGGAAAAAGTATATCCTCCCCCTTCTTTTTTTTCTTTTTTTTTAGAATGAAGCCTATATAAAACCCACATCATTCTGTTGAACATGTTATTACTTGTAGAGAAATATGGTTATTCGCGTACGCGGGTATACACTAGCTCTGACTGAAGTTCCACGAGATGTGTTTACTTTTGATTTGAAGAAAGAGATTGATCGTCTTAATTTGGTGAGAGGAGATATCTTTATACTCCTTCAACACCAATTAACTCAATGTGGCATGATGGATGAAGTTATGAGGGGAAATCAACAAACTTTGGAGATGGATGATAGCAAGAATGCTGCCCCTCATATTTTGGTCAATATTCATCACCGCGTGACTATGGCTTGTACTGCTCTTGTTGCATCTTGTGTTCGGTACAATGATGTTTCATCGATGATTGCCGATTTAGATTAGGAAATAATTCGATGTTTCTAATTTATTTTATTTTTTTGTAATACTGCTTATCAGTGTTCTAAGTTATCGTATACGTATTTTGTTTTATTTTATCTGTTTATGTATCGGTGTGTTTATCCATGATGTACCCATTCAACTTTGAATGTTATATATATTGACAAGTTCTTATTGATTTTTAGAATGAGAGATTTGCACTATCTTCCCTATTTCTTTTTCCTTCTCATTCATGAGGTGAGTCGTGTATTACCGTTTTGTTATTATGGCATCACCCCCTGGATCATGGGTGTTAGTGCTTCCAGTCATTCCTGGAGCTTATGAACATGATAAACTTAAATGTGAAATCAATCGTTTGGAATCTCTGAAGTTCGAAGCCATCACCTCTTCAGTTCAAGAGGCTCGTGATCATGCTTTTCGAGTTTGTTCGGTTTTTTTAGATCATCAATGTATTATGATTATGGTTTGTGAAGCCAATATGTCAGCTCGTCGAGAAGAGCAACTTGAGCAATGTGGTATCACTCTTGAGAAGGATTTATCCAGATCAATTGAGCGTGTGACTGGTGCGTTGAAAATTATCAATTTTATTAAAAAGCAAGTTGTTGCTCGTCGTGCAGAACTCGTTTCCCTTGGCAAGCATGATGTATTTATCATGTTGGTATGACCAAATTTATGTAAGTTTTATGTGAGTTCTCCTCGAAGGACAATCTTGTATCAACTTCTAAGTTGCCTATGAATGACAATGATCTTCTAAAGTTGGCACAATTTTTTTTTGTATAAACATATTTTTGTGTTGTTATTGAACAATCTATTTGTCATGTTGGGTATATTGTCGTAGTATGTTATACTTCTTGGTATTGATAGAACTTCAGCATTTGCCATCATCTTATTCGTAACAGACACTCGCTCCTTATAGGAATTTTAATAGATATTACCCATCTGAGGGCGTCTACTCATCGTAGAGCGTATCGTCTTAGAAACCCTCCCCTTCATCGGTAGGCAGCCCTGACTAGTATCCGCTCATCTTAAAACTCATTATATTATACCCATCTGAGGGTGTATGTGTTCATCATAGAGCGTGTAAAAGTAACACAAGATGATATTGTGCCAAATAGGCATCATTTTTATTCATAGATAAGTGTCATTCCATGTAGAAAGTTTTTATCCAAATACCATTGACCTTATCATTCGGTTTTCCCTCTATGAGGCTTCCGTCTAGTCGCTCTAGCTTGTAATAACCACTCTCTGCTGCCCTACGAATACGAAATGGTCCTTCACAGTTAGGAGCAAACTTGCCCACACTTGAATTCCTTGGCACATGAGGTGCGATAGACAACACTAGGTCTCCTACCGTAAATTTCCTTGGCTTGACTCGCTTGTTCTATGATCTAGACAACCGATCTTGATACTTCTCTGCGTGTTGAGCCGTTTTCTCCCTCCTTTCTTCGATGCAATCTAGAGTTAAGAGTCTTCTTTCATCATCAATCGCTAGACCACTAGCCGCAAGCACCCGAGCTGAGGCTACCACCACCTCTGCTGGTATGATTGCATCATTCCTATAGACCAAGTTATAGGGAGATGTTCCTGTCAAACTTCTCTTAGCAATTCTATATACCCATAGCGCCATTGGTAACTCCTCATGCCATACTCGTTTGTTGTCGTACAGGTTGCGATTCAAAATTCATAACAATATTTTATTAGTTGCTTCGGCCTGTTCATTTCCCTGTGGGTAGTACGGTGTAGACGTCTTGTGTTTGATTTGAAAGGCATTGAGCAAGTTCTTTACGTTACTATTCACAAATGGGGTGTCGCTGTCAGAAATGATGCATACTGGAATGATGAAACGACTGAAAATGTATTCCTTGATAAAGTTAGAAATCGTGCTTCATGTAGTGATCTTCATAGGTATGGCCTCAACCCATTTGCTAAAGAACTCAGTCGTCGTGACAATGTATTCGTGCTGCTTTGTCGACCTAGGTGTGATTGGTCCGATAATATCGAGACCCCAGCTATGAAATGGCCATGGAGTGACGATGTTATGTAGGACTGTGTGTTGCATGTATGAGATTCTCATGCAACTGACATTGTTCACACTTTTGTACATACGTAGCCGTGTCTTGCTCCATCGTCGGCCAATAATAGCCTGCATCATACAGTTGGGTGAACAACTTAGCATTTCCTTGATGCTCCCCATCATGAGTTATTTCCATCACTTTGGTTGCTTTGGCAGTACTCGGGCACTTGAGTGGTTGTTGACCAAAACTTTTTCGGAATAGCTCACCTTCAACAACAAAGAACCTTTCTGACTTCTTCTTTACTTTCCGAGAAAAAATCCTTCTCGTCTGGTAACTCTCATCGTGTCAAAAATTCCATATATGGAGTACGCCAATCGTCCTCAACCACATGGAATTTATGCTAGTTGAGGTACCTTCTGACATGGATACACTTATCTTATAGCTTTGTTGCCTTGATGATCACATCTGGCCAGTAATATCCCGCTCTTTGAATTCTCCTATGCAACGCTATCGACGAGTTGTGTCCACGGGTGAGGTTGTGTATCTCCTGCAGCTTTTCTCGCGCTTCATCTTTACCAAGACACCTACTCAACGCTCCTCTTGGTGATACAAAGTAGAGAGTCTCATTGATGAGTGTGTATGCCTTCAACAACTTCCCCAGCAGCTGACGCTCTTCCGAGGGACAACTAAGGCCCGAGATGATGGGTCTACGACAATCATTTTCTTCCTTAAATATGAGATCTTCTAACAATGTTGATGGTGTGGTTCTTCGTACTACTGTCACCATTTCGATATCACTATTTGCTAGTTGGAGACTAAATGCTAGTGTATCCAAGGCATCAGCATGTCTGTTGGATATGCGGTTCTTATGTTGTATGACCACCCATTTGAAATATTGAATTAGTCGTTAAAATCGATCTCTATACATAGCTAGGGTTGGTTCTTTCACTTGGAATTATTCGTCCATCTGATTAACCAACAATCGTGAATCTCTTACGAACTCCAAATGCTTAACATAGAGATCATTAGCGATAGTTAAACCGATGAGAAAACTTTTGTACTCTGTTGCATTGTTGGTACATGGGAAGTCTAGCTTGAATGAGTATGAGGTACTTTCCCCTTGAGGGTTTCTTAAAATGATACCAGCTCCGCCTTGGTCAACATGTAACGACCCGTCGAAGTACATCTGCCAAGGTACCTCGTCTTGTGTCATAGCTACCTCTCTATGTAATTCTGTATCAATCTTTGTGCTATCTGATCCTGGAAAAGCAGCTAGCAAATCTGTGATTGCTTGCCCTCTTACTCTGTGTGGATGAAGTGGAATAAATGATAACTCTAATAGTTGCAACGCCTATTTCCCCATCCTGCCATTTTGTATTGGTTTTATTTTCAGGTACGCTACAGGGTTTGTTGATGCTATGACATATGTCTGGTGGACTAGTAAGTAATGTAGCAACCGTTGCGGCGCCATTATCAATGGGAGGCAAGCTTTTTCAACTGGAGAATAACGAATTTCTGTATCTTTGAGAGTCTTGCTGACGTAGTAGATAGGTATTAGATGTGTGTCACCCATGTCTTAGGCAAGTAGAGCACCTATAGCTGTATTTATATTAGCGAGTTATAGATGAAGCAGCTTCCCCTTGATTGGTGGTCGTAATACATATGGATATGCCATACATCGCTTGATACTATCTAGTGCCTCCTCTTGGCTTTTGCCCCATACGAAAGTAGCATCCTTCTTGAATAGTGGGAAAAATTGTTGTGTGTATTGAGCGAGACCCGAGATGAACCTTCAAATGTAGGAGATCTTCCCGATCATTTGTTGTAACTCCACTTTGGTTGTAGGTGGTTGCATGGTGAGTACCGCTTGCACCTTTTTTTGGTCTACCTCGATCCTCTTATCAGTGACTTGGAACCCCAAAAACTTTCTTGATGTTACTCTAAAAGCACATTTAGATGGATTCATCTTCAAGCTATACTCACGACATCGTGTGAACACCTTACGCTAGTTAGGTATGTGATCTTCCCGTTGCTTAGCTTTGACCACCATATTATCAACATATATTTTAACAGCTACGTGGTTGAGATCGTGGAAGATGAAAGCCATCGCTCGTTGGTATGTAGCACCTGCGTTTTTTAGACCAAAGGGCATAACCATATGAAAGTCATCGCTCACTGGTATGCTTGTTGGAGCCAATTTAAGTTCATGACATACTAATGTTGGGATTAACCCATGCATGTCTTCATAATACCAAGCAAATACATCTTGGAATTATCGTAGTAGTTCTTCCAATGTTCTGCCTTCTTATAGTGTGAGATTAGTTCCCGCCTCTATCATCCGTGGATCTTCGAGCGTTCCTACATTCAGCTGCCTTGTCGTCTCACCACTCTCGGGTTCTGGGTCTGGTACAATCTTTTCCCAAATCGTAAGGGATCATCATCCTTAGCAGAAGCGTCTATTTCAGCCATATTAACCTCTACCATGAGTGTGATCCCCTCCTGTGATTTTTATAATCGGTGAATATGACGTCGTTCTGAACGCGACTCCTTCTTAAACCTTGACAACTCAGTTGTGTGTCCTCTCTTATGTTTGTTCTTCCTAGTCGAGCTTTCGTATGTAGTTTCCCAATCTGGGAGGGGAATGGAGTGGGCATGAGTGACCACCTCATTTGGCTCACTAAGATCATTATAGAAGGCAGCTTCCGCCATGTATGCTTCCTCTGGAGAGAAGGGGTTCTCAGTTGCAGAAACACGCTTATTTATGCCTTTGAGGATGAACTTCACACATTGATGATATGTTGAAGGAACGATCCTATGCTTGTGAATCCATGGGCGTATTAACAACATATGGCATACATTTTCGATGTTCATGACATGGAACGGTTCGACTGAACGAATGGGACCAACTTTAACTTCCAAATTAATAGTACCACTAGTATATTGACTTAAGCCACCAAAGCCTTGAATGCGTGTCTGAGACTTCCTTATCTTTGAATCCTTGACACCAGTACTTTGTAATATCTTGTATGGTAACCAAGTTTAAAGAGGCACATGTGTCAACAAAATCCTATTTGAACGAGTATTGGCGGAGTGGTGCGGTCAGGTACGGAGGTCGAGTATGATCACAGTCTACTTGTTTGTCTTCTTCCGAAAAGGCAATGACATTTGTGGGCGTAGGATACTTCCTATCTAGGTATGCGGTCATGTTTTTATCAGCAGCAACTCGTGTGAGTAATTCAGCGGCTAGTTGATGTTGATGTTTTTCGAAACCAAGAGTGTCGAAGAAGTTGGTGAACAATGTTGACTTCCCCACAGTTGTTGTTATGTACTACGTGTTGTCTGTGACCTCCATAGATGATACCTCTGCTACCAGCTCTGCTTCTTCCTCCATGGTGTAGGCCTCAGGATCCTCCATTTGGATGTGGATATGGGTGAACATGGATACTTGATGTGTTGGGAAAGGATTCTCTTTAACTTGATTAATGCCCAAATCAATTTCGCCTTGTTTCATGCGGTTGTGGAAACGCCACTTCAAGGTTCGACACTCTTTGGTGGGGTGTTCCAATTTTCTGTGGAACAAACAGTAATTTGTATGACGCTTATCATGTTCATTCGGTTCCTTCATGGGTGGTGGTAACTTGATTACATTGTTACGAATCCATTCCTTGAGAAAATCTGTAACTAAATCAAATGAACAAGGATACTCTGGGGGGCCTCCCTTGTGCTATTATTCATTGGACGTTTTCCGCGCCTATCCACACTATCATTAGATTGACGTCGTCGCTGATTACCTTCGTCTCGCACGTAAGAAACACTATGAGGCCAAATTTTATTTTCTGTCGCGATTTCCTAATCCCTGTTGTATGTCCTAGTACACGTTTCTTCTAGGTACGCGAAGTTATCAAAGGCCTGCATTCTCTAACACTCGTCGTGTCTGCAGAGGTAAAGCAGCGATGCAGATGTTCACTAACTCCTTTTCTGGAATCACAATGTTACACTTCAGGTACTCCATGCGGAATCGTTTGACGAATGATGCAACCGCTATAGAAAAAAACGGGTTAAGCGACTGGTCGTTTTAAGTCGCTTAAAGACCCTTTTAAGTCGCTATAACATTTATAGCGACTAAAAGTGGCGCTCGCTAGGTTGGTTGCCCAAAGCCATGTATCTCAAAGCCTTGGCGACCATGCAATCGCTCTAGTAATAAACCAACTAACCTTAAGCGAGTACGTTTCTCATTGCTTAACATTTAGACCAACTAACATGGAGCAAGTAAAATTGTGATCGCTTAACATCTAGACCAACCGATATAGCAAGTAAACTACCAATCACTTCAGATATATCTATCATTCTAAAACAAGTAAAATACTCAGTTGATAGATACATGGAGCAACTCGGCCTAAATTTACTTGGTTAAGGTTTTAAGCGATCAAATTGTTTTGCTCGCTAAAAGCGAATTTTGATTTTGATTGGTCTGAAGTTAGTTGCTCAAGCTTTTGAGGTAGCAAAGTTTTTAAACTACCTAGTTGGAAGAGCTATTAAACTACCTAGTTGGAAGATATATAGAGTTTGAAGTTACTTAGTTAAGATTTTAAGCGATCAAATAATTTTATTTGCTAAAAACAGATTGACCTAAAGTTGATTGCTTAAAGTATTAAGCAATCAAATTATTTCGTAATTCTAATTGCTTAAAGTATTAAGCATTCAAATTATTTTGTAATTCTGATTGCTTAAAGTTTTAAACGAGCAGATTTTTTTGCTCACTAAAAACAAATTTTGATTTAGATAATCCTAAATTATAATTATAGTTAACAATTAATATTAAACATTATCACTAATTAAGATTATATAATTAAAAATAAATAACAAAATCAAATTAAAATTAATACTAAAAACAATTATGAATCAAATTAAAATCATAATTGATTAACTTTGTTATTAATGAATTTAATTTAAAGTATTATTCATTCAAAAAAATTACAATCATTTAGTCAAAAAAATTACAATCATTTAGTCTCCAACGGAGTTGATTCAGTATTAACGCACAATGTCATATCCATCTTTGTAGTACTTCAGTAACGTACCCAAAGGAACTTTAGGAGAATGTGCTTCATTCAAAAGCTCAATCCCCAATAGAGATGGATCGCTTCCAGACCTGCAAATGAAAGATGACATACTAATTAGGAGGTGCAGATAGAAATTCTATATGCTCATTCACAATAAGCAATTGTCAATACATAAAGACTGTTGTAAGAGCAGTTAGCAATTAGGAGGTGCAGATAGAAATTTTACTTGGAAGCTAGGAATTCTATACCATCAAGATTATCATACAACAAGAAAAATTAAGAGGTTCACTTACAATAGGTTTGGCATGGATAAAACCATCAAAATTTGGACCACCCATTTTTCTAGAGTTATTTTAATACTATAAAAACTCACTTGCTCAGCAAAGGATGTTGGAATACTGGCTTGGAGAGTCTGAATAGGACTTTCATAAGTCAACCTGCTTGGCTCAAACACAAACATTCCTGTAGTAAAATAAAAAGGAGGTGAACCCATTTCAGCAGGCCATGTAACTTTCTCAGGGCACTGTTGGCAGTAGCCGATTGAATATTGTGGCGAATGACTCCATTGCCTCTCGCAAAAACAATCCATCACCGTGTAAAAATATCCATATGCCGCATCGAAAAGATGGTCTATATTCTCAAACACTTGTATATCAGCATCTAAATACATCATCTTGTTGTACTCCTCAAACTGTACACAGAAAATAGCCACTGATAATGAGTTAACAAAACCACTACTGTTTGAATGTTAGCGAAGTGTATAAATGATTTGAGTGTTAATAAAAATTAGGTGCTAAGTTTGATATAAACCTTAGACCAGCAAGTCTAGCATTAGTATACAGTGATGGATATATGCATGAAACTACTTACATCCCATATGCGTAGTTTAGAGTAGTTGATCACATAATATGCCATAGCAAACTGAATCTGATTTTCCGGTGGATAAATTGGCTCGATTTCTCTTAGAATACACCCTAAGCATCATCTAGGTGTAGCCAACACCATTTGGCAAAAAGGATAAACATTTGAAACCCTGTTCCCTGTTTTAGCAATATAACTATTCAGCCAATGTGGAGTTATATTCAAGCTAACGCACACTTCACTTAGTAATTATAGAAGTTTATTCAAGCTAATGCAGGCCTAATTCAATAATAAAATATTAATATAGTCGGAAAGACCTTATAGTTTGTCTCTGTGGTTTGGGACACTTGAGTCCATGATGATTCAGTGCTGTTTCAATATTTCTCCACCATAAATGTTGTCTGAACTATTCTCATCTCAATCGTCTCAGCCACTAAATGTCGTTTATCATGCACTGCGGTCAGTAAAAGAATTAGAGCTTTGATCAATCTATCATGCACTGCAGGCACTAAAAGAATTGTACCCTTGCGCAACCCTTGATCAATGATGTTCCTAAGCAACCTTATTATTGTTCCTACCCGCAACAAAAAGAAATATCAAATTAGATTTACAAACTAAAAGATGTGTGAAGTAAACTACCACATACTGTAGATAGGCAGTAGCACATGTCATGTCATCTTAATATAACGCTATGCATACCATCTTGTTCTAGTATATTTGAGGCATCGGCGTAGAAGCCACCTCTTGATCAAGCTGTTCCCACACACTAGACATATCACAGACGGATTTTGAACAAACAGGGCATGAAAACCTGCAAAAGATAGTAAGATCCATCATGAATCAACTCGCCTGGGTACCAAAGGTGAAATAATTAGAAACCTCCTATCTACTGCTTCAAACTTCTAAGTTATATAGTTCAAGAATACTTACTGAAAATGTGTTTCCATCTCCTTGAAGCAATCCAAGTGTAGCGTATGCCCACATGGTAGTATGCTAATGTCTTTGGTAGAATCGAACACATACTGAAAAAGCAAAAAAAGAGAAGTCATACAACAAATCAGAATTCATATTCAGAAAACAAATCAGAATTCATATTCAGAAAATCACAACAAAAGACGAAAACAAGGAAAACTTCAGTTTTTACCTCGAAGCAGATAGGACAATTATGATGCATTGCTCTTTCAACACAACAGTGTGCGTTCTTCAACGATTTCGCATAACAGCATTTTGTAGTAAGATTTAACAAACATGTAAACACCCCACAGTTAGATACTAAGAATCAATTAAGATGCTCCCCAGAACATAATCATTCCGAGGGGATGGACTTTCTTACCACATTTATAACAATGGAAGAAGTTTTCCTTCAAGACCTAATAAATCAAACAAAGAAAAAAGGTTAGAATTATATGATATCAAAAATAACTCATATGTAATAGAAAAAAACTATGAAATCTAAGTTCATAGATTCACTTAGTGGAAGTTCGATCAGATTTCCTCTTTTTTTGTTGTTGCAGAAGTAGTAGAATGACATGAGTTAGGGTTTACAGAGAAAATGGAGAAGGTGGGAAGCGGACGAGAAGGAAGTAGAGATTAGGTTTAGTGATTTTCTCTCTCTTATATGCTTAAATATGAAAAGTTAATTTTACCTCGAGTAACTGATCAAAGAGATTTGACGGACATGATTTGTTGTTCGTGTATTCCCCGCGTGTGCTTCTTTTTGTGCTAAAAAAAGAAAATTTGAACGGTGGATAAACGACCTCATACGGATCATGAAGGTTTTGGATAGTCCAGATTTGATGTTGGATTATCATACGGATTAAGACAAGTGTTTGGGTTAAACTATACCAATTTTCATCAATTTCACTCGATTTCACTCAATTTTTTATCGAACCGACTTGAATACACTCAATTTTGATCGATCTTACTCAAACTATATCAATTTTTCATCAATTTCACTCGATTTCACTTAGATTTATTGAATTTTATCCAATTTCGATCAAACTTATTCATTTTTTTTATCGATCTAACAAATCTAACGATATCAAACTATGATTTCATCAATCTCACTAAAATTCACTCAATTTTGTATAAAACCGACTTGAATACACTCAATTTTGATCGATCTTACTCAAATTATATCAATTTTTTTATCAATTTCACTCGATTTTACTTAGATTTATTGAATTTTATACAATCTCGATCAAACTTATTCATTTTTTTATCAATCTAACAAATCTAATGATATCAAACTATGATTTCATCAATCTCACTAAAATTCACTCAATTTTTATCAAAACGACTTGAATACACTCAATTTTGATCGATCTTACTCAAATTATATCAATTTTTCATCAATTTCACTCAATTTCACTTAGATTTATTGAAGTTTACCAATCTGGATCGAACTTATTCTTTTTTTTTATCAATCTAACAAATCTAACAATATCACACTATGATTTCATCAATCTCACTAAAATTCACTCAATTTTGTATAAAACCGACTAGAATACACTAAATTTTGATCGATCTTACTCAAATTATATCAATTTTCATCAATTTCACTTGATTTCACTTAGATTTATTGAATTTTATCCAATCTCGATCAAACTTATTCATTCTTTTTTATCAATCTAACAAATCTAACAATATCAAACTATGATTTCATAAATCTAACTAAAATTCAGTTAATTTTTTATCAAACCGACTTGAATACACTCAATTTTGATCGATCTTACTCAAATTATATCAACTTTTCATCAATTTCACTCGATTTCACTTAGATGTATTGAATTTTATTCAATCTCAGTCAGACTTATTCATTTTTTTTATCGATCTAACAAATCCAACGATATCAAACTATGATTTCATCAATCCCACTAAAATCAACTCAATTTTTTATCGAACAGACTAGAATACACTAAATTTTGATCGATCTTACTCAAATTATATCAATTTTTCATCGATTTCACTCGATTTCACTTAGATTTATTGAATTTTATCCAATTTCGATCAAACTTATTCATTTTGTTATCGATCTAACAAATCTAACGATATCAAACTATGATTTCCTCAATCCCACTAAAATTCACTCAATTTTTTATCGAACAGACTAGAATACACTAAATTTTGATCCATCTTACTCAAATTATATCAATTTTTCATCAATTTCACTTTGATTTATTGAATTTGATTTAATCTCAATCAAACCTTTTCATTTTGTTATCGATCTAACAACTCTAACGATATGAAACTATGATTTCATCAATCTCACTAAAATTCACTCAATTTGTAATCGAATCGACTTGAATACACTCAATTTTGATCGATCATACTCAAATTATATCAATTTTTCATCAATTTCACTCGATTTCACTTAGATTTATTGAATTTTATTCAATCTTAATTAAACTTATTCATTTTTTAGCGATCTAACAAATCTAACGATATCAAACTATGATTTCATCAATCTGACTAAAATTCACTCAATTTTTTATCGAACCGAATTGAATACACTCAATTTTGATCGATCTTACTCAAACTATATCAATTTTTCATCAATTTCACTCGATTTCACTTAGATTTATTGAATTTTATACAATCTCGATCAAACTTATTCATTTTTTTATCGATCTAACGATATCAAACTATGATTTCATCAATCTCACTAAAATTCACTCAATTTTGTATAAAACCGACTTGAATACACTCAATTTTGATCGATCTTACTCAATTATATCAATTTTCATCAAGTTCACTCGATTTTACTTGGATTTATTGAATTTTATACAATCTCGATCAAACTTATTCATTTTTTTATCAATCTAACAAATCTAACGATATCAAACTATGATTTCATCAATCTCACTAAAATTCACTCAATTTTGTATAAAACCGACTTGAATACACTCAATTTTGATCGATCTTACTCAAATTATATCAATTTTCATCAATTTCACTCGATTTTACTTAGATTTATTGAATTTTATCCAATTTCGATCAAACTTATTCATTTTTTTATCGATCTAACAAATCTAACGATATCAAACTATGATTTCATCAATCTTACTAAAATTCACTCAATTTTTTATCGAACCGACTTGAATACACTCAAATTCCTTTCCAAATTCATTAAATCATAACACTAAAACAAATGACAAACTAAGAACCCTAATTATAAAAAAAAAAACAAATATTTTTGATGAATCCTAATTTCCAAAATCCGCTACGTTTTGCTTCCGACATCCGAAATCCGTTATCCACCTTGTAGCTAACACACAATGGTAACTAACACACTTTGGTAACTAATACACAGTGGTAACTAACACACAATCCGTATGAGCATCCAACATCGAATCTGGACCATCAAAAATTTTCTATGATCCGTATGAGGTGGCTTATCCACCGTTAAACTTTTCTTTTCAGAACCCTAAAAAACAATTCTCTTCATTTTCGTTTTTTTCTCTCTCTCTTCGTCTCTCTTCATCAACTGCACCATCGCCGCCGAATCTGGAATAATGGGTAGAACAAGTGCTAGCAGGGTTGGTTTTAGAGTTTTTGCTTCTGAAGCGAAACAAGAACCAGATCTAAGTGTTAATGTAAATGGATTGCGTATGCCAAATCCTTTTGTTATTGGTTCTGGACCACCTGGTACTAATTACACCGTCATGAAGAGAGCTTCTGATGAAGGTTGAGGCTAGAAGAGAAAAAATCAGTGAGAGAATGAGAATTCTCCAAGATCTTGTCCCTGGATGCAATAAGGTATTAGGATTTTCCCCCTGTATTTTTAGACAAGATCACTTACTGTTTACCTTTGTACACGAAGCTTGAAATATTAGCCAGTACTTTTGGAGAAAGCTTGGTTGAAGTTTTTCATGAGTTTCATAACTCTAAACCGTTCTTGTGTCTTTCTGTTAATATGATTTTGTTACCAAGAAAAGTCGCTCATAGTAGGGTGAATTTATGTTGTGCAGGTGATTGGGAAAGCATTAGTGTTGGATGAGATTATTAATTACATCCAATCTCTACAGCGTCAAGTTGAGGTACTTATTCGGCGTGTCCTTGTTAGTTCTGTTTTCATTATGCTTGCTACATATGTATGTTGTCATTTGTCCAACATGAGTCTGCCTCATATGCATTGCTGGATAATGCAGTTCTTGTCAATGAAACTTGAAGCGGTCAATTCAGGTCCCAGCCCAAGCACCGAAGGATTTCCATTGAAAGATGTAAGTTCAAAAATACCCATTTCATGTTCAATTTTGCTTGTATACTCAACTCATGTACACAATAACATAAATAGGTTACTAATTTCCTCTATATAAAACTTAACAGAAAAAGGTCATTCTAAGGGTCAAGGAGTTAGTTTTTGTCTATTAGATTTGTCTTTGAAAGCATAGTGTCTTGTGGTTGTATATGTTTTGATCCATCATTGTCAAAAATATGTTTTACGATATTCTCATTGAATTTTAAAACTTTAAACCTCATGCAGACATGCCAGATCATCCTATATGATTGATTTTAACATAATAGCATCAACTGGTTAGCTTGTGTATCTTATGTCGATATAACCTAGAAAAAATGAATATATTGAGTGAAGATACACAATGTAAAACAAGTACTATTTCTATTTCTTTTACAGCTTGGTGCACAACAAGCATATGAAACTACTGGAGTAGTTTTCCGGTCACAGGCGACGAGAGAATACATCCAAGGTGGATCCACATCAGAGTGGTTACATATGCAGGTTGGTGGTGGTGGTGGTTATGAAAGAACAGCACTACTATAAAACATTCCCCGCTTGTCAATGCCAATATCAGGGGTGAACCAAAGTACCATCTTCTTCTGATTATCAAGTAACAGTTACTCCCTCGTCAACTTTTTTACTCCCTTTCTACGTCTTGCTACGGAGTTGTGTCTCTGTTGGTATTTATTATGATTGTTGATAATTGATAAAAGATGTGAACACCCTCTCCTTGTTTTATGCATCCAAAAATCTCTCTATTCTTTATTATTCTTCTTTTTTTTTGAAGCAATTATTCTTCGTATGTATCATTAAAACAGGAATTTAGCTCCTGCTGCTATTATATTAGTGTAAACTAAAGAGAACCATCTGACAAATGAATTGACTTCCTTCTAACTCTCCAAGTATGAAATGCATCCCTTCCTATTATCCAGTTTTTGTGTCATATTTGTTTGTAGTTTCGTCTTGAGGTCTGTTTAACAAGAATGCACGTCTTATTTATCTACCAGAGGATAAATATGAATCTATCAATTGTTGCATTCCGTTATTGCTCTTTATAGTCACCGAAATGGGATCTTTCTTCTGACGGTTATGACAAACAGCAAACTCATGAACCATCTCTTGAATTCTAGCGAATGCCACTAAAAACTCTGCAGCTTGCGATTGGTTCAACAGTTTCTTCACCACCAGTTCTAAAGTCCTGTACCTTATTTCTTGTACGAATTCACTAAATTTTCATTGATGTCGCTCCAATTTTTCACTTAGTATTCTTTATTTTCACTCGAATTCACACAATCATCAGTTACTTGATTTCATCTATTTTCATTTGACCTTACTCGCTCCCACTCAATTTCACTCGTTATCCATCAATTTTATTGAATATTCCTCAATCTCACCAAATTTTATTCAATATCCATCAATTTGACCAAAAATGGAGTAATTTAAACACAAACATTATTTTTCGTTTTTTAAGTCTAAAACACACACATACAATGATCCTTAAATTGTTTATCTGTCCAATAGAAAGCCAAAAATATCTGATCCAACAGATATAAATATAGATTTAGGAAATCATTATTCATTGGAGTTTTTCTCAGGTTATTAAAAGAAAATTTCTTCCATAAATACATATTCCTCGATATTAAAATATACGAATATTTTACTAATTAAAAAATATATAATATTTAAACAAAAATAATCAAAAAAGGATGTTATAACCAACTTTAATCGTACTAAAATTGACGGATACAATTTTTTCCAATGTGTCACACGGATCACAATCCGTATGACTAGATAGAACTAGATATAAACCGTTGATAGATTTTGATCACACAGTCTATCTTTCTCCCTCAAGTAATTCTTTTTTTAACATGTGGTGGTGGCTTGAACTTAGTTGCTGAGAGAGGTTTGAGCAACTAATTCATTTTCTGTTGCTACGAGTCTGTGCCTCAAAGTGAAAAGCTACATGATCACTTTTTTAGATGCTATAAATTACTTGAAAAACGGATCTAGCAATTAAACATATTTGGTCGTGGCTCAAACTTAGTTGCTGGGAGAAGTTTGAGCAACCAATTTATTTTGTTGTTGCTACGAGTCGGTGCCTCAAAGTGAATAGCTACATGATCAACTTTTAGCTGCTATAAGTTACTTGAAAAACAGATCTAGTAATTAAACATATTTGGTTGTGGCTCAAACTTAATTGCTGAGAGAGGTTTGAGCAACCAATTTATTTTGTTGTTGCTACGAGTCGGTGCCTCAAAGTGAATAGCTACATGATCAACTTTTGGCTGCTATAAGTTACTTGAAAAACAGATCTAGCAATTAAACATATTTGGTTGTGGCTCAAACTTAATTGCTGAGAGAGGTTTGAGCAACCAATTTATTTTGTTTTTGCTACGAGTCGGTGCCTCAAAGTGAATAGCTACATGATCAACTTTTGGCTGCTATAAGTTACTTGAAAAACAGATCTAGCAATTAAACATATTTGGTTGTGGCTCAAACTTAGTTGCTGAGGGAGGTTTGAGCAACCAAATTATTTTGTTGTTGCTACGTGTCGGTGCCTCAAAGTAAATAACTGCATGATCACTTTTTAAGTTGCTATAAATTACTTGAACAAAAGATCTAGCGATTAAACACATTTTTTCGTTGCTAAATAATAGTGGACACAGGTTTATAGACGCTAAAATTTCTGGCAGTTGCAATTTTAGATGCTTAAACTATTAAAGCGACTAATTTTTCGAGCTCTTGCTAAGATTTTAGACGCTTAAACCCGTTTTACTTGTAGTGAACATTTTCTCCCACACGGTATATGACTTTGCACAAGTCGGTGATATAAATTTTAACAGGTTTGGAGTAAAACTTTTTGCATGAAGGTCTGCTGCATTTTCTTCCATGTCTCAATGTTGTTCTGTGGTAATGTAATAAACCATGTAAAAGCATCACCCTTGAGCGACTTCCCAAATTCTCTAAGACAGATGTGCTCATTGGCAGCATGTTCGTTCAAGATCATTGTGAACCTGTAAAGGTGTTCCATTGTGTTGCTTGTTCCATCAAAGAGTTTGAACTTCAGGGTTTTATACTGCGCTGGCAATGTCCTTTTGACTACATATAGAGTGAAAAGAGACTGGATTTTAAAACACCTTGAGGATGCCTCCAACCCGTATCTATCTTCAATATACTTATCCATCTTCGCTCCGTCAATTGATGCTTCATGTCGATTAAAGGGTGTTGGTGTGTATCGAGGATGTTGTGAGGTACGTCCTTCATGATGATGGTCGACTACCCGCTCACCATTGTTGTCCAGCAACAGCTCTTGACGAGGTCCACCATCTTGATTGTCATGTCCTTCACGTGATCCTTCGTCACGAGGCATTGGAATAAGAGCAGCGATGTGTGACATCAATTCTAGTCTTCGACGTTCAGCGTCCTGATAGTCCAATTGAGCTTGTTGTAATTCTGTTGGTGTCTCTGTCGTGGTCATTGCTAGATCAATGGGTGGGATGTTTTCCCTGCTGTGGGAACAGGGGTTGTACTGCACCTGTGTCCATCGTACTATTTCTGAGATTAAAGCCCAGTTGAAGTCGCCAAATGAAAATATATTAAATGCAGAGGGGGCAAACCCCAAATAATACAGATATCAAAAGAGTACTACTTTAATCCAGAAAATAGTACACTGCGAAATTATACAGAAAAGGCTCCCTTTTTCTCAGTCTTACTGACTGAGTATTTATAGTATTATTTTCTTTTCTCTGATGACATTCCTTACACGAGGTCGATCTTGACTTATCCACCAGTCATGCGTATTAAGTCCGTACACGTGTCTTTTGATGACCTTCATTTTCTCTGGCACCCGCTTTTCAGATATCAGGCGGTCTTATCTGAGGGTCTGCTCTTCTGACATGTGTTATTTTTCTCACAACTGCTTTGTCTTGGGTTGGCGTCATGCCTAGATCCGTATATGATATAACACTCGTCACAACCATTTAATATTTTTACTCTTCCGCACGATCAAGGATCACTCATACGACGACCTCCCCTACGACAAACCCCTCTTACCTTTCCTTTCTTCTTTTTTTTTTCTCTTTATTTTTTTCTCTCTCACCTTTCCGTCTGCGTGAACATCCTCCCATATTCACGCGGACACACCACTTACTTCTCATTCTTTCCCTCACCTCTCTCTCCTTTCGTCCACGTGAACATGGGAGGATGTTCACGCGGACACACCACCACCTACTCTTTTCCTTTTCCCTTTTTTCTCTCCTTTTTCCATTCCTTTCCGTGTGAACATCCTCCCATGTTTACACGGACACACCCCCAACTACTCTTCCTCCTTCTCTTCCCTTCTTTCTTCTTTTTCTATTCTTGTCCACGTGAACAATTCTTCATCTTCACGCGGACACACACTTATTCTTCCTCTCCTTTTTCTGATCATCTCTTATTTCATGTTCTATCCTTGGTCACACAATCATTCATCATTTTTCACTTCCTCGTCGTTCACCTCCTATGCGTATGAGTATATTTTTTAGGGTAAATTTTTATTTTCTCCTTTTCTTAATTTTGGGGTATCTACAAGGATAAAGAAGAAGGCTAGCGAAAAGCTGAATGGGATATTACCAAATACTGGCAGCTGAAATGCCATAGCATCATTATCCTCCCTAAGCACTCATCCCTGGCCTAAAGCGAATGAAACAATCAAGATTAAGCAAGTAGTTCAAAGGATATGCTTATTGGAGAGTGGGATAGGCACTCATTATGCAAAAGAAGAGCAAGCAAAGTGCTTGAGAGTTCTGCAGAAGTACATCAAGAGCTAGCAAAGTACCTGGGATAGGCAATCTTATGCAAAAAAGAGCAAGCAAAGTACTTGAGGTTCTGGAATCCGGCAGGTGCATCTTGCTTGCGTCTTTGCTAGTCAGAAGAATGAATCTGGTGTTATAGTGGGTTTATGTGGCTCATCCTTCTTGTGATTCTGGGTTATCATGGACAATCAGGAAAAAAAATGCAGTTTAGTAAACTGAGTATAAAATTAGAATTCAGATGAAATAGAAACTCTGCAGTTTAATTCAATGTCATAATTGATAGTTCAAGGTATACAATAGAAGCGTTACAAATTCTGAACAACATGCTTATAAAATGTACAAAAGCAACGTGGCTTAGAGAAACAGAACTGAGTTCTATTATACTTTCTTGGATGAAACATAAGAACGAGTACGACATTTAATTAAGGTGCTAATAAATATGGGCAACACAAATCAGATGAACTAATCAGGAGAGGAAAGTGACTGCCCGTATTTACTTGTGACACTGCAAAAATTCTACCTGGTGAAGAAGCATTCCCTATCTGTGACCCAAAGTAGCATAGAATATAGATATGAGATGTAACATAAGGTTCAAATAGCGTAGAGATTCTCAGACTTTTGAAATCATTACAATTCAAATTAAAGATTTCTAAGAGGATTTTATAAGCAATACTGTATATGACACATTTCTATAGCATATTGAAGCTTCAGTAAATTAAAAGAGATCGAGCAGGAACAACATCTATTCATGCTATCTGCTCTGGTTATCTTTCTATTGCTAGAATGAACTAAATATTTATACTCACATAAACAGAAGAGGATTGAAACAAAAATATATGTCCATGTACATACATTGTGCTACAAGCAAGGAAGGAAACCAATCATGATTGCATTAACCGTAAAATCCTGCTATTGTATAGTCATGTTGCCAACAGTAAATAGCGCAGCAGTAACAACCTATAGCACATGTTGACAAGTATTACAACAAAAAGACGCTCACCACAGCTTCTTCACTTCACACCTCCAGTAGAACTAGCACCAGAATCTCATATAGAACTCCAAAGTTCATACACACTTATATAACACTTACATAAGCATGAAAAATAGACAGTTATCAGTTTCAACAGCTCAAACATATAAAATCTGCACTAATATTTCTCACAATTGATACAAAGTTGCACAGTAAGGACCTAACCAGTAACCACAACATATGCAAATAAAGGAGATGATGAGAAGTTGATACCTTTTTTTTTTTTTTTACTACCAAAAAGGAAAATAGTAGCGAGTTCAATACAGGACCTTCTGGCAAACATCTATTCCTTAAAAAACTGCTGGTCCCTTATGAACAGAGCGTAACCAACACCAACCGGCCTGTAGCATGGAAAAAAGTAGCAAAATTTAGTTTGATTATAAATATTTGATTCTTTGACAGATGCAGGACATTCTCGATCATTAGACCGTCAATCAAATTTCGGAAACGTTTATTGGCAAATAAACAAACCTGGGTATTAGCGACAAAAGAACTATATGACCTATTGAAAGTTTAGTCATAATCCACTGATTTCAGCTCACCACTTTGTCATATACCTATTGGCGTAAAAGAGTTTCTAGGCCCTTACTTACTACATATATTCCATATTTTACTTTTTTTTTATTGCCAAGTTCCTAGTTTACATCTGCTATCAGGTTCTTCAAATACCTCCACAAACATGTTTCATGTAGGGCACTCTCAACAAACACGAAACTATCATTTAATATAAGATTCAATGAAAGCTAGCAGCCCAACAACAATAACCGAGCTTTAGTCTCACACAAGTTGGGGGTAAGCTAGATAGAAATAAATTCCATGTCAAATTTTTAAAAACCCTAAGCAAAAAATAAAAAGGATTAATTGACGTTTGGTATCTAGTTAGTGATTTGGAATTTGGTAAATATACGGAACGGCGAACGTACGAAATATTATACGAATTCGGAAAAGTCAAATTCGATAAAAAAAAACCGGTCAATCATTTATGATTCAACATTAATTTGGAACGGCATATGTACGTGTATAATCCGTTTTTAAAATATAAATTCGACACGCAAAATTTAACATACATCAGACTATTAAAATTGATATTTTAGTATAATTTTACATAAAAACATGATTTAAAATATGCTATATAGAAAATATCTAATGTATAATCAACAATTGACATGTGGCTCAATGGTTTGAGCCTTTCCTACCATCCTCACCACTGTGTAAACTCAAACACATCTAACATAAAATCAAATCAAAAACTTTTAAAACATAATAAAAAAGATTTCTTCATTTCTCCTTCGATTCTTAAATCAAAACCAGGCATCAGACATACATCAAACAGCATATTCGGTACCTTCTCAACTATAAAAGAAATTTTCATTTCTTAAATAGGCTGGTAGTAATGGAAGAATGTTTTTCTTTCATTCACCTTGTTCGAAAAAGAAAGAGAAGCAGCATATTATATGCTTCAACTTTAGAAGATATAAATGAAGAGAAAATAATATGCAGTTAATATGTGTGTGTTGTTTTGGAAAGAAAATATGTAACAAATGTGATATGTGATAATCAAGAGTTATGGTGAAGATCCTGTAGAATATTTCCTCTTGATGTCTTGAGTGATTCTGAGGATACCCAATATTCAGGGATATCCGATACTCCCCCTCAAGCTGGAGCATGCAGGTTGCGCATGCCAAGCTTGACAAGTAAAGATTCCAGTTGTTGTGATCCCAGCGCTTTTGTAAATAGATCAGCGATCTGCATCTTAGTGTTGATGTAGAGTGGTTTGATCTCTTGCGACTCAACTCGTTCCTTGACGAAGTGACAGTCCATTTCAACATGCTTCGTTCGTTCATGGAAGACCGGATTATTTGCAATGTGTCTAGCTGCTTGGTTGTCACAATAGAGGGGCGTAGGCCCATTCTGTTCTGCCTCAAGTCCCTTTAGAAGCCATCTCATCCATAGGATTTCACTAGTTGTGGTAGCCATTGCCCGGTATTCTGCTTCGGCTGAAGACCGTGAGACAACGGATTGTTTCTTAGACTTCCAAGAGATTGGTGCTCCCCCTAGAAGTAGAAGATATCCAGTTCGTGACCTTCTTGTGATGGGACAACCCAGCCAGTCTGCATCGCAGTATGTGACTAAGTTTGTTCCTCCCTCCTTTGGAAAGAAAATCCCTTGTCCTGGAGTAGCTTTTAGGTATCGCAAGACTCTCATGGCGGTATCTAGATGTCTCTGTTGGGGATCAGAGACGAATTGGCTTAGGACGTTTACAGAGTATGTGAGATCTGGTCTTGTGGCTTGGAGGTATAACAGCCTTCCCACCAGTCGTCTGTACTTGCTCGCATCCACACGGACATCTCCATTGTCATTCTCAAGTTTTAGGTTTTGCTCCATAGGGAAGGAACATGGTCTGCATCCTAGCATTCCACTATCTTCTAGAATGTCCAGGATGTATTTTCGCTGGCTTAGCACCAATCCATCTTTCGTACGTGCTGCTTCAATTCCAAGAAAGTACTTCAGAGGGCCGAGATCCTTGATGCTAAATTTGTTGTCAAGGTGGGATTTTGTTTCTTGTATTTTGTCATGGTTATTTCCCACAATGATAACATCGTCAACATATATGAGAGCGCCAACAAAAAATTTCCCTTTCTTGTAAATAAAAAGTGAGTGGTCCGCAAAGGATTGTTTGAAGTCAAGTTTGAGTAGGGATGAAGTGAATTTTTGATACCAGTTCCTCGAGGCTTGCTTCAAACCATATAGAGATTTTTGCAGCCTACATACCTTCGTTCCTCCCCCTTTGTCATAGCCCTGTGGAATCTTCATGTAAACTTCTTCATGCAAATCTCCATGCAAGAATGCATTGTTCACGTCGAGTTGATGGATAGTCCATTCCTTCTTAACGGCTATGGCAAGTAGGCTTCTAACTGTTACAAGTTTGGCTACTGGAGCAAACGTGTCATGATAGTCGACACCCTCCATTTGTGTGTAGCCCTTGGCGACGAGTCTAGCCTTGTACCTCTCTATTTCACCGTTTGGCTTATATTTGATTTTGTAGACCCACTTCGAGTCTATAGCTCGCTTCCCATCGGGCAGGTCTTCTATGGTCCAAGTCCCATTTTCTTCGTGGGCGTCTATCTCCCTTTAGATGGCAGCTTTCCAGTTTTTGTCCTGCATGGCTTGTTTAAAATTTCTTGGCTCATCATGGGAGCTGATGGCAGCCAAAAATGCCTTGTGCGAGTCAGAAAATTTGTCATAGGAAACAAAGTTCGTTAAGGGACATACCGTTGAGGAGTATTGATCTAGAGTGGGCTGTGCATGGTCTATGGATGGGGGGAGTCGTACGTCGTAGTCAATAAGGCGTGCGGGTCTGAATCGGGTTCGTTGTTCTCTTCTTATCCCAATATTGTTATCTTGGGCTTCTGTGCCTTCAGTACTAGAAATAACCGTCCCATTGTCCTCTATCGAATGTGGACCTTCAGAGAAGTCGTTTACTGCGTCGTTAGGGCTTAAGTCCTCAATTTCGGCCCGCTCAAGAATGTTGAGATGATCTTCATTTGCTGTAATTTTCTTATTTGGCTCATTTTCTGCTTGATCATCTATAAGTGGATATTGGAAAATTTCTTCTTCTTCGTGCACCCTCTCTTTGATTTTTGTGGCAAAAGGGAACGTGCTTTCTGCAAATTTGACATCCCTAGATACGACAATTTTATCGTGGCTTGGATCGTAGATTTTATATCCTTTTGTGCCATTTGGGTAGCCCATGAATACACCTGGTCTTCCCCTTATTTCAAATTTGTCGCATTTGGTCTCGAAACTCCGATAATAGGCCATACATTCAAGAATTCTCATATGGTCATAAATTGGCTTCTGATCATATAATAATTCATATGGAGTCTTGTTGTTAGTTATCTTGGAAGGGAGTCTGTTGATGATGTATGCCGCAGTCAGGATGCATTCTCCCCAAAATCTGATTGGTAAACTAGCCTCAATTTTGAGGGCTCGTGCTGTTTCGAGGAGATGCCTGTGCTTCCGTTCCACAACTCCATTCTGCTGTGGAGTGTGTGGGCAAGTCATCTCTAACATGATTCCCTGTTCGGCATAGAAATCGAGCATGCTGTTTGAGGTGAATTCCCCGCCGTTCTCGCATCTTATCCTTTTAACGTTTCTTTCAAACTGTGTTTTGACCATTCTGTGAAAAGAAACTAAGCACATTCTTGCTTCATGTTTGTATTTCAGTAAGAAAACCCAAACAGCCCTACTGTAGTCATCAACTATGGTTAGAAAGTAGCTTGCTTTAGAAAAAGAAAGTGTTCGATACTTTCCCCATATATCGCAGTGTAATAATTCGAAGGCAGCACTCGATTTAGTAATACTAATAGGGAAATGTTGCCTTGTCATTTTTGATTTAACACATGAATCACAAATGTCTTTATTTCCTTTGAAGGAAACATTATTAAGAAAGTTTATTTGAGATAATTTTCCATCACCAGCATGTCCTAATCTCTTGTGCCACATATCCACCGTTGTCATCATGGCTGTTCTTCTGTTTCCAAACATTCCCATTTGATATAGACCATTTTTGCACTTACCCGCTCCAATCAATCTCCTCGAACGCAAGTCCTGTATGACAAAAAAATCAGAAAAAAATGTTACTGCACACTTTAAGTCCTTTGTAAGTCTGCTAACAGACAAGAGATTACAAGTGAACTTAGGAACGTGTAAGACCCCTTTTATTTGCATTCCATTTTTCAAGATGTGGCTACCCCTTCCGTTAACTGGAATGGACTCACCATTCGGAATAGTTACTGGTGCTTCGTGATTTAACACAAATTTTTCGTCGAGAATGTCAGTTCTGTAAGTCATATGCTCTGTGCACCCTGTATCAACTATCCAACTATCACCATGATGAGTTTTACCTGCCATATTTGCGCTGCGTGGAGCTTCATTTGCTGTTTTGTTCTCACCGGCTATATGGTTTATGAACTGTTGGTATTGGCTCTTCGTCAGATCCAAAGCTGCAATTTCGTCGGAGTCACTTGGCACTCCTGTACAGTCAACAGAAGTTTCTGCATAGGCTGCCTTTGGTCTGAATCTTGATGATTTCCGGTCGCTGGAACCCTTTGCTGACCACCAATCAGGGAATCCAATTAGTTTGAAACATCCTTCCCTATTGTGGCCTGTTTTGTTGCAGAAGTCACAGTGCTCATGTTGTCTCCCATCTTTCTTAAAGTTGTTCGTAGTGCCTGAAAAATCTGAACCTGAAGTGTGTTTGTTCCGGTCAGAAAACCTCCCTGGGACGTGCCTGTTGCTGTCGCTGGTGAGATTTCTTGCTGAACTTGGAGAGCTTCTCGCTGCTGCCTGGAAAGCGGCTGCTTCAGAAATGATTCTTCTACTGCCGGTAATAGTTCTTTGTTGTTCATCCTCCGCGACTAAGTGGTAGGCAGTTGACAGCGATGGAGTGGGTTTCATGGCAAGTATTTGTGTTCTAATGATCGTGAACTCATTGTCCAAACCCATGAGAAAGACATACAATCGTTCCTTTTCTTGATGCTCATTAAATGCCTTTCCGATAGCACAGGTGCAACCACTACAGATGCACTTAGGAGTTGGGTGAAAGGCTTGTATTTCATCCCACAGACTTCTCAATCTTGTGTAGTATGCCGAAACAGTCATCCCATCTTGTCTTGTGTTGGAGATAGACTGTTTGAGTTCATATGCACGCGGTGCACTCTCTTTTCCGAACCTTTCTTGAAGGTCTGACCATATTTCCGCAGCGGAGTTTGCGTATTTCACACTACCTCTGATTTCCTTTTCCATGGTTGTTGTGAGCCATCCTTTGATCATGGCGTCACATCGTTTCCAGGCCATGTGGTTCTCATCTGTTTCTTTTGGCCTTTTGATATCTCCATTCACAAAACCAATCTTTTTCTTAGCAAACAAGAAGTTCTCCATCTCTTGAACCCAGTCAAGGTAATTGCTGTCCGTTAGAAGATCGTTGACATGTAATTGTCTCGGATAATCAGACGGATTAAGATAGAAATGGCTGCTGTGGTCAGTCACGTTGCCATTAGCGCTTTGAGACACATTGCTTGTGTTCTCGTCACTCATGTTGCCAGCTCTCCAAGAGATTAGAAATGACTGCAAGAGATTGATAAATTTTCTTGAATTAGTATTGAGCATAAACCTGCTCTGATACCATAACGGAAGAATGTTTTTCTTTCATTCACCTTGTTCGAAAAAGAAAGAGAAGCAGCATATCATATGCTTCAACTTTAGAAGATATAAATGAAGAGAAAATAATATGCAGTTAATATGTGTGTGTTGTTTTGGAAAGAAAATATGTAACAAATGTGATATGTGATAATCAAGAGTTATGGTGAAGATCCTGTAGAATATTTCCTCTTGATGTCTTGAGTGATTCTGAGGATACCCAATATTCAGGGATATCCGATAGGTAGCACCTCTGTCTTCTATGATGCAAGATCAAAATTTCATGAAGAAAATTCAGATAGTTAAACAGATAGATGGGTTATCGTGAAACAGCCTTTAGAAGATGGTGATAAATCTGAATTTTAGTTTGCAGAAAAACTGAGATGGAAGAAGTCAATAGTGGAGTTGTGATCTGAATTTGGGAGAGCAACTCATCACAGAGAATGGTGTGATCTCAAAATTGGGATAATTTGTTGAGTTGTTGATACATGTGATGAAAGCTGCATCGACACATATGAATGGAGTTTGATGTCAATAGTGGTTGGATCTGTAACAGTTGAAGAGTGATTCATCTGTAATATTGATTTCATGGTATATTGATTTCGAAGATGTTAGTACCATGTATAAGTGTTTTGCTGCTTATATTGCTGGCCTGAAATAAAGTTTTAAAGTATTTCATATGCAGTAGTCCTTGTGTATCTTTTGTTACTTGATAAGTATTTCCAAAGTGATACTTTGATAAGACACAAAACTACATATTTGTGCATGAAAAATTATTGTGTACAAATGCATTTTCGATATCATTTGTATGCCTAAACCCAAAGGTTAATCATACTCATGTTATCTTTAATGGACAGGATGATTTGCTCATATATAGTAAGTGATATTTCTAATGAATCCAAAGGCTTAACATATCTGTTACTTACTTTATATGAGTACATTAGTCTTGAACTTCATTTAGGGGACTTTGGTATGTTATAACTTTAGCCAAAGGTGAAGTGATGACAATATCGAGTCTTAATAAAGTCTATGCTTTCCAAAAGGTCTGAAGGCAAATAAAGAAAGTTCTATTTTTTGTTTAGTTATGAATCATTCACAAGTTCAAATTGATATAGCTGGGATTGGTCCTTTAAGTGGCTCAAATTACTTACAGTGGAAGTCGCAGCTTGAAGTAGTTCTAGGTTGTTGGAATTTCAATATAGCTTTACGAGAACCAAGACCGTCAGAAATTGCAGATGACTCTACTAATACTCAGAAGAATGTGTTTTACAAGTGGGAAAATAAAAATAGAATGTATATTCTTATTGTTCGTGGTGTTATAGTCGATGCCATCCGAGGAAGAATCCCTAGTAAAGAAACAGCTACAGAGTTAATGGAGGTGATTCACTCGCAGTTCATGGATTCTACAACGTCTTTGGTTAATACTCACTTGATTCGTATCTCTTCAATGAAGTATGATGGTCTAGGTATTATAAGAGAACATATACTTCAAATGGTAGAACTGATCTATAAGCTTCGCAGTTTAGATATGTTTTTACCTGATGACTATATGGTGCAGGAAGCTATAAACTCTCTTCCAAAACAGTTTGAATCATTTAAAATAAACTACAACACCTGTGACAGGAAATGGGAGATGAATGAACTGATTACTCATTGTTTACAAGAGAAAGATAGGCTTCGACGTGAAATACCGGAGTATGCACATTCAATACATCATTCAGCTTCCTTAGATCCTACTAAGAAGAACTTCAAAACACTACCAGAAAAAGAGAATGGTTTGGGAGAAGAAAAGAAAGGTTCAAGTTCGTATCATTGTTTTTTTTACAAGAAGAATGGTTATATCAAGAAGAACTGCTTTAAATATCAACAATGGCTAAAAATAGATTAAACCATAAGTTGATGAAAAGAAGTAAGATAATGACTATGCAATGAATTAGAAGTTAACGGTTATGATTTTGGTTGTCTATAAACTCTATGTTGCCTAGCTTAATTTTTGCTTGTGCATATATGGTAAGGAAAACACGTTTTCAGTTTGAAGATTAGCTCTATAAAGTATGTCATATGCAACCTATAGTCTCACTGATAATGCAACCAATATTAATATGTGGTCGTATTGTAAAGTTCAGTGGGAGTAAGGTTCAATTTTGTTGTTATGTACAGTTCAGTGGGAGAAAATATATATTTATGTTTGCTGAATAACTTGTTTGTGATGGTGTGAATTTTTTTGTTCATATATGAGGATCTCTTTTGAGGTCATAAAGCTTCTTAAGTGGTCTGCGCAGTTTGATCATAAAGTAAAGCTCATTTTCAGATTTTGTAGGTGTGAAGGATCTTTTTGAGATCATAAAGTAAGGTTGTCCTTTTGTCATTGAGCATAAGGTATAGCTCAATGTGAAACCTTAAAGTTTGTAGACATCCTGGAACTATGTATTCTCGTAAAGTTAAGCTAAAGGATAATGATTTGTCTATTGTCATGATTATAGAATAGCCAATGCATCCTTTAAGTGTGTTTTTGTCTCTATAGTCGGACAATAGCGTATCATTTGATCAAAGCATTCAGTTATACGTGATCAATTACGCATTAATTAAGATTTTATTTTTCTAAAATGGGTGGCCACCTACACTCATTTTTTGTTTCTAATCTAAATAGTCTTTTGCTAAAAAAAAATTCAAAGTAAAAAAATGATTTGTTGCTGACCAAGTGGAGATGTTAGACTTTTTATGGTTTAGCAATAAATCACGTTTAGTTTACTAAAACCAAATTAGTCTAATCTCAATCAAGTGTGTGTTTAAGATTAGATCATGTACTAAAGGCAAAGCATTTCTATTTTGTGTGGATGGGTACATAAAGTTAAAGTACTTCAAGTTAATCCATTAAGTGGCATACTAGTTTATAATATAAAGTTAAGAGTGTGTTTTCAACTCATGATCAGTGTAGTCCATACCGGCCGGTACGGCCGGTATACCGCCGGTTTTACCGGTTTCGGCCGAAAAGCGAGACGAAATCCGGTATACCGGTAAACGGTATTTGACCGAAAATATCGGCCGGTATGGACTGTACCGGTTTGGCCGGTACGGCCGGTATTGGCCGGTATTGACCGGTATTGACCGGTACAATCGTTTTTTTTTTTTTGTTTTTTTTATTTTAAAAAAATAGTAAAAAATATTTATTTTTGTTTTAGGGTTTTCAATTGTTACTCATATTTTTTATGATATTTTAGAATTATATATGCATATGATAATATCTATAATTAATCTAATGATCTTAAAATTGTAGTATCTTTGTTTAATTAGTATTTTAGACGATAAACTTTGAAGTTGTTCTTGTTTCTTTTGTTTTTCCAGTTTGAACTTTGTATGAAATCTATGGATCTATATATTTTGGATGAATACTAGTTTATCTTTTTAAACTTTGTGAAAAAATGTTTGTTATAACGTGTTAAAATATATTTATGGTTATAAAATATGAACTAGTATTTTTTCATAAAATTATAGGTATAAAATATATGCACCGATATTCCATCGATATTTAAACCGAAATTTCCCCGATATACCGGCGTATCAGTGTATCGCTCTTGACCGGTACGAATCGAAATCCGGTATGGTACAACCTTGCTCATGATGGATGTTTGGAAAACACATGTCTATGTAGTAGGAGGTGGACTCCTTCTATACTTATTTAAAGTCATATTTCTGCCATTAGAAAGATAAGGAAATATAAGTGGAAGAACTTCCAAGTAAAATCAGAAGTTAGAGTTGATAGACTAATGCATATACTTAAATTGATTGTCTATTCTTCTAAATCAAAAGTCAAGTATATCTTTACTCTATTATCTCCCTCTTTATCATGTTTTAGTTGTAGAATACTTTAAATAACTATGAAGCATGTACGAGCATGAAATAGTTGTTCTCAAAATGATAAGGTTAAAGCATAAAGCATGTTCTCTATGTCTAATGATCATGTTAGTGTTTTAGATATAGCACATATAATCCTAAGCATGATTAAAGGCTGATAACTTAACAGTAATAACTTAATCGTGATGCAAGAATCGAAAATGAAACAAAATAACACAGTTAAACAATATCTACTTACAATTGTATATCATCTGGGGTTTGTCCGATAATATTATTCAAATCTATAATCGGTTCTCCAGCAGCGCTATTAACATCGGCACTTGTTGTGTTGATTAGGCTTTTGTGAATGCGAAAGCAAATAAGTACATTGTCAATGTTGTTAATCAACTCATATTTCAACACAGACTCAATGTTGTTAATCAACTCATATTTCAACACAGACTTACAGGTCGAATAAAGTTTAAGATTGGATCATCACTAATATTAAATGCAAGCACACTAAGTGACACAACACGGACACAAGGGTAAAGACAAAGAGAGACGCTATCAACCACCCAATCGAATAGTTACATTCAAATCCTTGGCTCCCACATGCAAAAGCATAAACACTTCAACATTATTGTCACTATGTCCCCTATTCTCCGAGTATTTTTTGGAGAAGCAGATTAATCATCAACCACTTTAATCTAATCTTCTCTCCATGCGAATTTGACACGATATTTAACCTTCTAAACAAACCAAACAGATTGTTTAAGCAAAATAAACTACAACCAGTTCTTAAAGTTCAATTACCAATCTACCAGTGGTATTCAGCAATTAAAGAGTGATAGTGAGAAGTGTTTTAACAAGTTGAGTAAAATGTAATGCAAATGAACATACAAAGAGAGAGATTCGGTTCAAGGGACACCACAAATTCTTGAGCAATTGTGAATAATAGAGATTGTGATTCTTCATGATCAATCGAAAAGTTGAGATCTAATAAAGAAATCTTCTTTTAAACATGTGCAGTAGAACTTCGTTAAATTAATCTACGATAAATTAATAATTTTATTAAAATTATATATTTTTTTTGTCCTGAATTGGGCCAGTGTGCTAAATTAATAATCGCGCTTAATTTATAAGATAATAAAAATTTTAAGTTTCCAATAGAGCCCAACTAATATATAAATTAATAATTAATGTAATAACAATGCCGTGGGTTATAAGCCCAAAGGTGTCACTATCCAACTACATAAAACCCAACAAAACAAATTTGACACAAAAAACCTATTACAAACCAACTGTCCATATTACCCTCACTTATAATTCAGCCCAACTTCATTGAATGCTCACGCCGAACTTACTTACCTACGCACCCTCACCTTTATTAACGCCCAAAATTGAAGGAAGTCATTATTTCCCTCTTAACTTCTATCTTCTACAACTTCCAAAATCAAACCGTTCACCGTTTCAAAATCATCACAGAAAAACTCCTGAACCAACATCATCATCATCATCATCCATATCAAAAATCATCACATTGATCTCCCTGAAACAAAAATCATCACTTAAATCAACATCAACAGAATTTGAGTCGTCATCAACCTAAATTTCTGATTCTAAAACGATTGTTGATCATCAACAATAGAATTGAGTCTTCTACTTTTAACTCATCATAATCTACCAGAAGTTTCTATTCAAATCTGTCACAGTTTAAACCTAAGAAAAATCACTGAAGATCATTAAACATGGTGAAGAAACAAGACAAGAAGATGAAGAAAAAACTCAATAAACCAGTTAAGAAACAAGAATCTACAAAAGGTAAATCGAAGTTTATGGTTTCATCATATTCTGTGATTGTTTATGGTTGAAAATCAAAATGCATTTGGTTAATAAGGTTTCATCATATTACGCATGTTTATGATTTTTGGTTTCGCGATTTTGGTTTCATTGATGTATTTGGTTAATAAGGTTTCATCTCTTTCAAAATTACAGGTTTCATAGTTAGGTTTCAGGTACATTTTTCTGAAACTAGGTTTCACTGATTTTCATCTAGGTTTCATCTGTTTGTAGCAACGTTTAGGTTTCATCTTTTTAAACCTAATTTATTATGATGGAACCAAAAAAGGTTTCATCATATTCTGTGTATGGTTGTGGCCAACAGTGTTGGTGTTTTTTACTAAATGGGTATTGTGATGGAACCAAAAAAGGTTTCATTCTATTCTATGTATGGTTGTGACCAACAGAGTTAGTGTTTTTTTACTTAATGCATGTTTTGATGGAACCAAAAAAGGTTTCATCCTATTCTGTGTATGGTTGTGACCAACAGAGTTAGTAATTTTTTACTTAATGTGTATTTTGATGGAACCAAAAAAGGTTTCATCCTATTCTGTGTATGGTTGTGACCAACAGAGTTAGTGTTTTTTAGTAAATGCATGTTTTGATGGAACCAAAAAAGGTTTCATCCTATTTTGTGTATGTTTGTGACCAACAATGTTGGTGTGTTTATAGTAAATGCATATTTTGATGGAACCCAAACAGGTTTCATCCTATTCTGTGTATGGTTGTGACCAACAGAGTTGGTGTTTCTTTACTTAATGCGTATTGTAATGAACCAAAAAAGGTTCATCCTATTCTCTGTATGGTTATGACCAACAATGTTGGTGTTTTTTAGAAAATGCATGTTTTGATGGAACCCAAAAAGGTTTCATCATATTCTGTGTATGGTTGTGACCAACAATGTTGGTGTTTTTTAGTAAATGCATGTTTTGATGGAACCCCAAAAGGTTTCATCCTATTCTGTGTATGGTTATGACCAACAGTGTTAGTGTTTTTTTACTTAATGGCTGTTTTGATGGAACCAAATTTGGTTTCATCATATTTTGTGTATGGTTGGGACAAGTTATGTTTTTGCTTATGGTTTACTTATTCTGTAACAGGGAAAAAAAATACCAGAACCATATAGGTGCTCGTTGCAACATTTGTGTACAGAGGCACCAAATATAAAAGCATTGATAAAAACTAAAGAAAAACACATGAAGGCACTTGTTGCTTGTCCATTCTGGCGTTTCTTCAAACCGTTCTTCGATGGTACCCTTCAAGAAGAAAAATTAAAGAAAAGGACAAGAGCAGTTCAGATGATCTTAGGGTCATTTTATAGAAGTGTCAAGGGTAATAAACCAGATTGTTTCAAATTGATAAGAGCAAGGAATATGATACTACAGACAACACCTGAACAGTTCGCTATCATTTTTGGTCTTCAAATGATGAAGAATGTAGATATACACAAAGATGTTGAGCTGAAGAAAAAGGTGAACATGTTTCAAGTTGAGTATTTTAAAGAAGCTAAGAAGATGAGGAAAACTGATATTGTCAGAGCCATGATGAAAACAGCAGCGGATGAAACCAAAGCTGAAGACTTCGTCAAGTTATTCATCCTCTATCTCTTGGTATCAATTTTTGTACCAAACAAAGGTGGGCAGAATCTGACTTCAAAATACTTATACCAAGTATTTGATGAATAAGGTGTGTTGTCCAGATGTTTTCATGAGCATCTTATTTAGTCTATAAGAAAATCCGATCAAGTTGATGATGTATCTGGTTGTGTAATTTACCCACTGGTAAGTTAATTTTTATTTCTTTTGATTCATTTGTTGCTTGTTTTTTATTTTTCCCAAGTTTGATTACTAATTTGAATATTGTGTATTTTTTTTTTCAGTATTGGTTTGCCGAGATGACAAACATCACCTTAAGACAGGCTGGTACCGAGATGTACGCAAGGTTCGCTACATGGGACCTAGATGGAATATGTAAGGATGTGATGAACAATTCGGATGATCTTAGCAATAAACCACAAATTTTCTCAAAGGTAAAAATAACCATCATTTTCTTTGGTTCAGTACAATTCCAGATGAAAACAAATGATGGAACCAAAAAAGGTTCCATCATTTTTTTTGCTTCAGTACAATTCCAGATGAAAAAAAATGATGGAACCAAAAAAGGTTTCATTATGTTTTTTTGGTTCAGTACAATTCCAGATGAAAAAAAATGATGGAACCAAAAAAGGTTCCATCATTTTTTTTGCTTCGATAAAAAAAGTTCCATTCTTTATTTAATTACACCTTATTTCAAATGAAATAAAAATAAGTTCCATCATGTTCATTGTGTTCTGCAGATGAATGTGGGTAACCGTAAAGGATCATTCTTGTATCCATATACTGAACAAGAAGAACGCTTGGTACAGCGCATAGAGGAAGAAGATATTCCTGTTGAAGAGTATATTGATCTTGAACTCCAGGTTGGTGTTGGAAATGAAGAGAATGTTGGTTCTGCAAGTGAAGAGATTGTTGGTGTTGTAAATGAAGAGAATGTTGGTGTTGAAAGTCAAAAGAATGTTGGTGATGAAAGTAAAGAGAATATTGTTGCTGGAAATGAAAAAAATGTTGGTGCTGCAAATGAAGATATGATTGGTGCTGGAAATGAAGATCCTGCAAATGAAGAGAATGTTGGAACTGGAAATTACAAGGCTAAATATAAGTGGGAGAGAATGTTGATTGAAAAACTTACAACCGTTGGTAACAATGGGCTCTCTGAAGAAGATCAATCAATAATAGCAAAACATGATGCTGAGGAGAGGTTACAACATTCTCTTCAACCAGTGAAGCAGACTTATGTGAGAAGGAAACGTAAAAGAGATGAAAGAGAAACAGTTTGAAACCGTGAAGAAACGCTACCTGAAGAACATGTGGAGGTGATATGTTAAATCTTGTTTCATTTATTTGTGTGAGTTAATATTTAGTTTCTACCGAATCAGGAATATATTTCATATCTTCTTTTATTACTCTGTTTGCGTACATGTTAAACTCAATATGTTAAATCTTGAAGGAGATAAATTATGGCTGATATGAAAAAGTAAACATAATTCAAATTATTTAGTTAGTGTAAGGTGTTATTCCACTGGTTAATATTGTGTTTCATTTATTGAGTTAGTGTAAGTTATATATGTTAATGTTGCAGGAAATGATAAACAAAGTTATATTGATTGTGGATGACATGATAGAAAAAGAAAGGGTTCTTCGACAAGAAGATGATGCTGAGAATGTTGTGATTGAGCAAGAGAATGTTGTGATTAAGCAAGAAAAGGATGCTGAGGTGATAAATTACTTTGATTTGATTTGTTTGTTGTAAATGAATCTGATTTTTTTGAACTTAATAAATCTTACAGGTAGAACACAGGAAGATGATGCAATGGAACCTGAAAAGGTTTCAGAGAATGAAGTAGAAACACAAGAAGATGATGCAATTGAACCTGAAAAGGTTTCAGAGAATGAAGTTCAGATCCAAGGTTTGATTTCAGATTTTGAAGGTTGTTTGTTGGAACCAGAGCAGGTTCCATCCTCTGAAGGCAAATTTCAATAGCAACAACTAATGGAACCAGAAAAGGTTTCATCCTCTGAAGGAAAAGTTCAACAGCTAATTGAAGAGGTTTCGGAGTTAACTCCGAACACAATTGAAGAATTAAAATTTGCTGAGGAAATTGAATCTGAAATCAAGAAAAGGAAGCAAGCTACAGAAATGTAATTGAAGAAGTTTCGGAGTTAACTCTGAACATAATTGAAGAATTGAAATTTGTTGAGGAAGTTGAATCTGAAATCAAGAAAGGGAAGCAAGCTACAGATAATGTAATTGAAGAAGTTTCGGAGTTAACTCCGAACACAATAGAAGATATCAAGGTGGCTGAGCAGGTGGAATTAGAAGCTTCATTGAAGAAAAGTTCTTCTTCAAAACCAAAGAGTCTTACATCAAAGCCAGAAAGTCAAGGAATATGCTACTACTCAGTTGTAGACATGGCAAAAGATGTAATTGAGTTTGAAGATGATATGCCTCATTTCAGTTTGGGATTGACGCAAAGTCAAGACAGTGACAAAGAAGATATTGATCATGAAGACGTCAGTCCCGAACAAAAGGTGAGCAACATAATATCAAGAATGAGGAAAAACAAAAAGAGTATGCAAGCACCTGCTAAGATAGGATTATACACCTGGGGATGTTAAGAAGAAACAAAGAAAAAAGATTTGTTGTGTTATAAGAAGCAAACAGTTGGAGAAGAAACAAAAAGAGGTGAAGTTGAAAGCAGTTGACAACTTGAAAATTATGCAGGTACTCGATTCAACTAAGAAACCGGTCGTGTGCAGATATTTTAGAATGCATAATGAAAGGTAAGTGGCATTCATACTTTTCAGTTTTTTCATTTCTCTTATTCATCTTCTTTAATCTCTAATTCTCTTCCAACTGTAAATTCTCCCTCTTAAAGGCATCAATCTGGTGATGATATTAGTGTTGAAACCAAAAAAGGTTCCATCATTTTCTTTGGTTCAGTACAATTCCAGATGAAAAAAAATGATGGAACCAAAAAAGGTTCCATCATTTTTTTTGCTTCAGTACAATTCCAGATGAAAAAAAAAGATGGAACCAAAAAAGGTTCCATCATTTTTTTGGAACCAAAAAAAGAATACATTTCTTTCATATTCTTTTCTTCTTCTTTAAACATTAACTTGTTTTTCAATTATATAACAACAGTGACATGGCATGGGAGAAAAAAGAGCTTGCATTGTATATAACAGGAAGGAATCTGGATAACTTGCTAAGAAAGGGTGAGATCGTCGGGGATATGATTGAATTCTACATGCTGAAATTGCAAAAGAACATATCAAAGAAAGAGTTGAAACCAGATGATACTCTTAAGTACAAAAAGAGCAGTGTTCCTAAGCACATATGTATATGTAAGTATCCTCTAAATTCTCTTAAACAAGTGTTTTTCTGAAACCAAATTAGAAAATGATTTTTGATTTTTTACTGAATTTCAGACACTGCACTCAACGGACAAAGTTGTCACTCTGCAATTGAAGCTTTCATAGACAACATGGACTACACTCCAGAATTCATATTCATTCCATTGCTGACAAAACTTAGTGAAAAGTCGTACCACTGGACTTTGCTAGCTTTTGATAATGAAACTGGAGAATTCTCACACTATAACTCGATAGCTGAAACTAAAGATGAGTGCAACAAAAGTGCAGAAAGCATGAAAGAAAGATTGGTGTCAGCATTCAAACAACATGTTGCAAAGTTCTCTCTAGACCCGCTAAGTCAATCAAATGAATTTGTTTTGAACAACCCTTTGTGTTTCCAACAAGATGTGTAAGTGCTTTAAAAGAACTTGTGTTTAGAAATCTTATCTTCACTATCTTCATTTCAATCTTTTAATATAAAGATCTTGTTTTGTTAATTTCAGGAATGATTGTGGACTTCATGTTTGCTATTACATGAAGAGCCTCTTGAAATGAAATTTTTCATCTGAAGAGCATATCAAACAAAAGGTCCAGAATATGAGGCTAAAGCTGGCATGCAAGATCCTTATTGACAAAGTTGAAGACTATGAGGGCAAAGTTTCAATTTAAAAGTTGACAGTTTTAATGATTGTGTAATGATTCTAGTTTTTGTTTAAGAATACTTGTTAACTTACTAATCACTTGATGAGAGGATTGAAGTTGAATCTGAGTTGTTTAAGTGGATTGAAGGTTTTAGTCATTGAAATTTGTATGTTTTGAAAACATCTCAGTTTGTATGTTTAAAAGATCTCATTTGATAAAAAAGTTCCATCATTTTCTTGATCATTTTCTTTAGTTCATTACAATTCAGATGAAAAAAACGATGGAACCAAAAAAGGTTCCATCATTTTCTTCGTTCGGTAAAAATTACAGATGAAGAAAAACGATGGAACCAAAAAAGGTTACATCATTTTTTTTAGTTCAGTAAAATTAGAGATGAAGAAAAACGATGGAACCAAAAAAGGTTCCATCATTTTCTTCGTTCAAATTAAATTACAGATGAAAAAAAAACGATGGAACCAAAAAAGGTTTCATCATATCAGAGATGAAAAAAAACCTGGAGCATGTGATAAACTATAAAAAAACTATTTTGGTTCAAAAAATTAATAAAAGCTTGTAACTCTGACAAACTTAATCTAAAAATAAAAAAGCATGAAACTACTGTACTGTAAAATTATAAAAAAATATAAATCGAAACATATATTAGTCTAAACAAAAACTGAAAATGAATTGTAGTCGAAATGACTTCAAATATGATTTGCAGGGCATGTCCTTCGGTTATGGGTAGTCAAAACATGGCATCTACCACAAGTTCTCATCTTCTTATTGGGAACACTGTATTAGGAATTCTCTTCTTCTTTCTTGGACGACCTGGTTGTGGTAGAGCATCAGGACCAAGAACAACGGATTTTGGAGAGACGATCAAAGGCTTTTCAACTGTAGGGACAGGATAATTGCTCTTGCATACGATTCACGGTAGAACTTTAATGTAAAGTAGAATTCGACATACTTATAAGGATCTTCTTCATTTATCATGATACAACGGATAGCGTGGGCACAAGGGAAACCGTTAATTCGCCAACGATTGCAAGAACATGTTCTTCTTTGCAAATCAACCTTTTGTGTTAATGTCGAATGAACTTCAAACACATATTGCGACGACTTGGTGACATTGTATTCACGACCGTACATCTTGTTGTTGTAGAGCTCAATTTTAAATTCTGGACATAAAGTTTCTCGCCACTTCAATAAGGTTGCACATTCCTCACGACGTACACACATTTGATTCATAAGCTTCACTCTGATTTCATCAACCATGATGGCTATAGGCTTCTCTCTCTCTTCAAGGATTCAACTATTGAAAATCTCATCTATATTCGAACACAACCTACCATAACGACAACCCGGGAAATAAACACTTGCCCATTTATCAACAGGAGCTCTAATCAGATAATCTTGTAACTTCTTATTTTTAACCTGCAACAACTTCTCCCAGTTCTCTGAAAATTCTGTATGTGTATTAGCATATGCACATTTTTCAAACAATCCCAGCACATAATTATTATAAACCATATTGGCCTTAGGCAAGTATGTATTGGTATTGTTCTTCATATTCCAATAACACCAACCATGAGCAGAATCAGGGAATACAGAAGGAATTTGATTCAACAAACCAGTACCTCGATCACTCACAAAATAAGCTTTTTGCGCATAGGAGAAAAGATAGATTTCAAATTCTCCAAAAACATTTCCAATTCGCGTCATTCTCCGATGAAACAACAGCATAAGCTAAAGGATAAATTTCTGAAACAGAATAGGAAAAACATTTCAGTATGTTTAAAAGATCTCATTTGATAAAAAAGGTTCCATCATTTTCTTCGTTCAGTAAAAATTCCAGATGAAAAAAAATGATGGAACCAAAAAAGGTTCCATCAGTTTCTTCGTTCAGTAAAAATTCCAGATGAAAAAAAATGATGGAACCAAAAAAGGTTCCATCATACCAAAGATGAAAAAAGTACTGTTAAAAAAAACGTTTAATAAAACTTACCGTCATTACCGGTTAAACCCATTGCTTCCATGATATGACCAAGGTATTTGCTCTTCAGATGGGCTGCATAAAGGAATAATAAAGGACGACATTAATTGAATCCACGAATACATGCACCGAAAGAGATAAACAATCTCTGAAATTTTTGAGTCCCATTTTCAACTTCCAAAACAACATGAGATCCAGGATTAGTTTCAGTCAATTTGTTGGTATACCATTTCAAATACATAAATGATTTCCCATTCTCTCCCCATGTAATATTCAATGCATGCTTCTTCCCTGCATATGCATAATAACGACTAATGTCAAAGCCATATTCTCTTGTAAACTGATTCATAATATCTTTTGTCTTCTTTTTTGGATTCTGTTTAATCTCTTCAAGAATCGAGCTACTAATTAATTTCTTCGTCACATGTGGTCTGTTTACAACTCCACCACAACAAGTGTGCTTCTTATTTAACTCTCATTCGCATTTCCTTTCTTCCTTCTTAGCACAACATGCATTAATCCTCAACTTCTCATTCCTTGTCATCTTGAATGAATACCCAGATGCTGCATGATATTTTAACAAATCAGAACGAACTTGTTGAACACCTCCTGTAACACCTGATTGACACCCTAAAAAATGCCTAACCAAATTACAGACTTCAAAGGTTCTTTAACTTTATTACTGACATCATAATCAACTAAATTTGTAAGTCATACATGATCAAAAGGTATAATTCCTAAACTTCGTGGCTTCTCAAAGGATACAATTCCTGAACTTCGTCGTTGTTCAAAAGGTATGACTACTGAAGTTCCTGAATTAGAACTACAACACTCATTTATATCCCTTATGTTTAACTCAAGAGATGGAAGCTTATTAAAAACAGTAAATACAGCAACCGATTGGAGATCAAAATCACAATCGATAACCTTTTGTTGATCACCAACTATATGGAAATTTTTTATAGAAAGAACAGAGAATTGACACCACCTTGAACATATACTACCCTTCAAATCAAAAAGACATGCTTGTAGACCAATACGAAACGATAATGTATCCTCTTTGTGAGATATAACCACAAGAACAGATTTCATAATCTACAAGAAAAAGTATGAAACCAAAAAAGGTTTCAGTAATAAGAATATCAAAAACAACAACAACATATTTTTGAATAACAACATAAACAACAAGAACAGATTTGTTAATCTACATGATAAAAGTATGAAACCAAAAAAGGTTTCAGTAGTAAGAATATCAACAAC